>CALNHX010001495.1:0-222651 GCA_940337035.1 Agriotes lineatus
AATGATATTGAAATGGGGCGTTACAATACTGATCTCAGGAGATGTACTATTGGTATCACAAAAAACTAGGACAACTTTGAATCCATTAGCCATGCATTTTTACTGTTTTAGTTGATTAAATGACCTTAACCCGGCATTGGTCGCTACATGAGCGGTTCCCTCACGTTTTTACAAATTAATTTGCCATTTTAGTGCAATGACAGGTACGGCCCCGCCAATTTTTTTAATCCCCACCCTATTTGTCAAGCACCGGCTAGTGGTATTATTTCATGAAAAAAACAAAACACAGTGCAATTGTGACAAGTAGTTTGGTAGGTGCGTGTGCTAGTGTGAGCAAATCGCTCATTACGCGACTAACCACGTTTACTTTTATATTTTTGTATTTGGTCTAAACATTTTTGATTTTGCGATCTTGCCAACGAGCCATTTGCATGAAACATACCACATATACCTGCCCTAATTATTTACAAGTTTCAGATGAGTCGGATACAAACTAGAGATCGAAGCAGAGTTTATATTATATCTGTTTTGGATTTGAATTTAACGATTTGAGTTGTATTTACACATGGTGTAAAAAATAAAGTTTTGTATATTCAGTGAATAACTTTTTATTTTAATTTTAAGGTATGACATTAACAAATATTGCCACATTATGATTATAAAGTAATAATTGCCAATTATGAAAAAAACACACGTATACATTCAAAATGTCAACTGTGAGAGAAACGCTCACGCGCGACTAACGACGCGAAACGAAACCTAGCGACTAATCCCGGGTTAAGAAACTGTCATATGACAGGTTAGAATTATTCACATGTCATAAAATTTTAATATCAAAAGCTACAATATAAAATAATTATAAAATTAGATCGACATGCAATTTGCGGAATAGTTACACCGTTTTCTAAGCAAGCATTAATCCTAACCTTTGAAACTGAACTTACTTTAGGCATGATTGACAGTGACGTTTTGAAATAGTTTGAAAGTTAATCACATCTCAGTTGTCAATAAAAAAATCAGATTTACACAGCTAAAAAAATGTTGTCCTAGTTTTTTTTGTAGCAATAGTACATTGTTCTATAAATTAACCACTTACTGAAAACAAGTTACAATAGGTCAGGTGCAGACTTTTGAGGACCATTGGCTAAATCAATGAAAGTACAATAACCTAAGGCACCAAATGTGATTGATATATCCAAACAATTGTTTTTTGTTCTTGCATTTTATCTAAATTCGGTCTTTTAACCAAATGTGCAAACATAAGTTTGTAGATCTTCATTCCAGTGACCATTAATAAATTTACGCAATTAAATGTTTACATTTTTGACGTATTATGCAAAGTTGTTCTGTTTAATGTCCTCTAGCTAATTGACCATACGTATGAATCACCTTATATTAATAATAAAGCAGGGTAGTACATTGATGTTGGAAGTGCATGTAAATTGTGAAGGGATTAAAAATATTGGCTCCCCATTTTATTTTCCAGCAAAAATTTAGTTTATATTTTAATTCTCATAATTAGAAGAAAGAAAATTAATGGTAGATGGCCAAGAAGAACTAGCAATGAACTGAATACTGTGTTTGGTGAAGCTGATATATTTGGGGTGATTAAGCTGCAAAGGTTACGATAGTTAAGAAACATTATGAGAATATCTGAAGCAACAAAGGTACTTGTAACGAAACTTGGGGGAAAGTAAACAAGAAGACTACCAAGAGGAGATGGTTCAGTGAGGCGTTGGAAGATTTGGGAAAAATGGGTATTAGGGATTGAAAAAGAAGAACAAACAACCGCAAGGAATAGCAGTAGACAGACACCAAGCCATGAACCTATTGGGCCTGTAGTGATACTATATAATATTATGTACAGGGTGTCCCAAAAAGAATGGGACACCGATTGATCATAAATTCCTTAAGTTATCATAAAACAATTAAACCTAATATTCTTAATACAAAGTCCCTTCAGTAAGAAGTTATAGGACCGTATAGTTCATATTTTAATTTCTAATTTTTATGTTAATTTTTAAAAAGGTAAAGGTATCAATTTAAATTTTGGCATATATGCTTAACTATTATGTACTCCACTGATGAAAAGAAATCATAAACTAGAATTAACTGTAAGAGGCACTTTACCTATATTTGAATTTTTTTTAGCTTTAACTTTATTTTCTGTAATATATTTCTAAATTCTAGATTATCCGAAAGAAAATTCTTCTTCTCCTTTCCTTTTGCCTTTTCAGGCGTCGGATTGTGAGTCACGGTCTTTGCTGTTTAACAGATTGCTCGATCAGTGTTAGTCCACATAAATCATGGCTCCAAATAAACAGCCGCATAAAACTTTTAACGTTACAAGAAAAGTGCAAAATTTTAGACTATCTTGAAAAAGGATTTAAATGTATCAGATACTTTTAATATTCCGCGATCTACCGTATACGATATTAAAAACAACAAAACGAAAATACGTCGGTTAATTTCTACGTCATATGAAATAGCTATGAAACAACTATTATACATTAAAATGTTGAAGTATGTAATAATTTTTTGTTATAGTAAAAAAGAGAGTTATCCGTAGCGCCGTAAATCCACAAATGGAAAAAGCTTTGTATAGTTGATTTTTGCAACAGCGAAATCGACATGCTCCCATATCATCGGAAATTTTGTGTGCAAAAAGATTCTTTTACGAATAAATTATTCGAAAAAACTATTTTGTAGCTGCATCAGGTTGGCTTGAAAAATTCAAATTTCACCATGCTATGGTAAAATAAATGTTTTTTAAGCGAATACAAAATATTTCTGTAGTCTGGAAACCTCACTAATTCAACACTGCTCAGAACGATATGTGTCGGATTAGCGAGAATGTACTGTACGTAGTTGTATTTAGTAGAACTTTCTTGCAATTTGCAACTATCATTAGTGTTGTGTCGATTCGTAATCCAACAATGCTTAATTTTTATGTTTTGTTAACTATAGTAACCTACATACTTTCACTTTTGAAGGTTTTTTGATAATTAAATCTTGTAGCTACATGCACCATTCACCAAAACTAAAAGTTTTTAGTTTGTTTTGATGTAAGATATAAGTGAATAAATAAATTCAAGGTTAACAATTATACAGGGTGTCCCAAAAAAATGGGACACCGATTTGGTATAGATTCCTTAGGTTATAATAAACCGATTAAACCTAATATACCTTAGCACAAAGTCCCTTCAGTAAGTAGGTATAGGGACTTGAAAGTTTAAATTTATATATATATATATATATATATATATATATATATATATATATATATATATTTTAATATTAGTTTCCACATAGGTTATCACTGAAGTTGAGCTTTTTATCACAATTTCGGATTTAGTTGCCAAGGTCCGTAGGGCCAAAGCAAATAAACCACATGAGGGGTAAAAAGGAACTTCCAGTGCCGAGGGGTATATTGTTTTTTAAAATCGAGAAATCGCGAAATTACAACATTTTATCAAATTTTTGTACTGATCCTCATTTAAAGGTGGATAAGTCGCCATAACAAAATTCATCCAACTTAAAATTTAGGGTGTGCGTTGGCCTCCTCCACAATTTTTTCCACTGTCATCTGTCCTGTGTTTTTTCTTTCCATCTTTTACAACTTCATCGAGCCATCTCGCTTTTGGTCTTCCAACGTCTGGTCTCCACAGTATTAGTTTCTTGATATTTATGTTTTCATCTCGCCTGAGTATGTGACCTAACCAATTTATGCATTGAGCTTATATGTATTTTCACTCTCTTAGCCTCCCATTTCTTTAAGCAGTTTGTTGGTTCATCTTCTGTGTGCACTCTTGTTTGTTAATTTTATTAGGTTCCAGTAGCATTCTTAAAATTTTCCTGTCAGAAGGTCTTAATCTGTTTTGTTCTTTTTTTGTACAGTTCATTGTTTCAGCAGCATATGTGACTGTGGGTCTTATCAATGTTTTATATATTGTTATTTTAGTTTTTTCTCCAGGTTCTTGTTTTTTAGTAATTTCTTATTTGTAGAGTATGCACGGTTGCCTCTCAGTATTTCTGCATCGATTTCTGCATTCTGCATTCCAGAGTACTTCCTAGAATTCCTTACTACTTCCCGCGAGTGATACGTGAAGCCATAGAAATAGAAAAACACCCTTCTTCTTCTTTCTCTTATTATAGGCCAGTGGCCTGTTTTAACCACAAAGTGGTTCTATGAGCTCTCTTTGCCCTTAGGCCAGGTAGGTGGCTAGCCTTGCCCGTCTAAAGTAAGGAAGAGTTCCCTTGTTTAGGGGTTAACGATTACCACAGGTATTATCGTGGTAGCCGGAGAGCGTACGATTTTTAAAATCCTAGAGTGCGCCGGGATTCGAACGCGAGCATTTGCTCGCAGGGCCATCCGCTCACCGCAAACATCCAAATAATATAAACAGGAAGGTTTTAAGCTTAGTACAACGTGAACTCCTGTGATACACGATCTAAAACATTACAACCACTGTGCATTATACGGCCACACCCCATGGATTAAGCTGCACTTAAACGGCCAATCAGCGTTACGTCACTCCGCGTGCCTGACACAGAGGACTATAAATAACATCACACTGACCTACAGTTCTTAGTGCGACTTTCACTCTAATGATGCAAACTTCAAGCTCTTGCGAAACGTTAGTGAATTTGGGTGCACAAACAGCAACAAGGCCAAATCTGCCTAAGTGTCCTCGTTCTCAAGGTATTCAAACAACACGAGTCATCAAAGAGCATGGCCATCACGTGGAATCTTGCTCAAGATCACAAGGTGCAAGGTACATTAAGCCAAATAATGCTGGGTGTTTATCCACAAATATTACACAGTCTAAGCCGAAATTCTATGTTAACAAGAATAATTTGAGTAACTGTGAAAGCCTCAAACAGTATACAGTTATCATTGTTTAGTTTAATTAAAACACACTTCACATTGCTTTCGGCTACAGATATCAATGTATCGTCTGCAAATAAGTTAATGTTACAATTATTCACAAATAAATTCACAACATTAATGCACGGTATAAATAATAAAAGACCCCAAAGCTGTTCCCTGGGGGACACCTAAAGCTACTTCTTTCGCCCCCTTTTGCTTCCTTCCAACGGAGGCAGTTAAATTCTTTAATCTGTTAGTGTATGTAGATATCCTGGACATGTTAACATTTAAATCCCCTACAATGATATTTGTACATTTCTCGTTAGTTACTTTACCGCACCAACATTCGAAAAAATTTTGAAATTCAGCAGTAGGACTGTGATATAAAGCTGTATAGACACCTTTATACACTGATTTACACATTTTTGCTAAACGTCCATACATTCTTGTCTAAAACTGTATTCCCCTTATTCACATACTTGATACCATGTTTAATGTAAATGGTGACCCATCTGGTATACCTGCTATGGGAATCACATCGATGCACAGAATAACCCTTTAATATCAAACTCCAACTGTCTTATTTCTGTAGTAACACATGTTTCACTGAGCATCACCATAGCTGGACTGTAGATCTCAATTAGCATTTCTATTTGTTCAAATTTAGCTAATACACTTTCCACATTCAAATATAGTAGCACATTTTGTACACAGCATCTATTTAATCTAAAAAATGTACCTTATTTCTTTCAATTTCTATTTTCCTTGTGAATACGCGATAATCAGTATTCCAAGTCTCATGATGTATACCGGGTGTTCGTTCTCAAACTGGAACATAGGAATCTAACATTCCATCGAATGCTTTTGGCTGACTCCTGCTCTCCAATTCAACATACAGGAAAGGTAATGGTACCAATAGAAAGATAAAATCATTGCACGTCAAATGATATTAGTAATAATGATATTTACTGATATATTATAGAAATAATGGCAAAATACCTAAAAATCAAATGCCCAAAGTCGATTGCCAAGAATACCAGCCAGATCGTCCACACCCGTTAAAATGAATACCCCTCCTAGATAACAGCCAGAATCTTCCCAATCAACTCGAGCAGCTCTGAGTTCTAGCCCTGAAGATGACTTTGTATTAGTTCCATCCAACTTTGAGAGTGGACACGCAGTATATAAATTTTTAATCTTAATTTTTTTTACTGCTTTTTTGCAGCTTACATACGTGCCTTGATCTTTTTCTGCTTTGCAGTCATTCATTTGCAGCAATTCAGCACATCTGGGAGATGTCAGTTCTTGTGTACATTCATTGGCTCTGTGATTATAGCCCTTACATTTGAAGCATCTGATGACTGCAATAGCATCAAATATTTTGCATCTATCCTAGCCAATGTCGACTGACCTGTAACAGTTTATACGTCTCTGCATTCGCTTCAGAAAATGCAAAATAACTATCCATCCTGCTGTTTTTTGTTACTCCAATGTGTACGATGCTGATGTTCGTTTTGTTTACTTCTCAAAAATTATTTTGTTCTACCACTTTGTATTATATTTAGTCAGCCGTCATTCTTGTATTCATTCCACTAATTTTAACACAAGGTTTTCGTTTCTTTGGGACATTGATATATTATTTACTGCCCAGTTTTGCTTCAGCTTTTTCCTTAATTTAGGATACGGAATCCTGGTTACTACATTCTATGATAATTCCACTTTTACTAACGTGTTTCACTCCAGATATTCTGTTATTTGTTGTATCAGTGTTGCTTTTAATTTCTTCTTTAGTCACAAAGCTCTTTGTCCTGTATTCTTTGCTTTTATTACTGAAACTGGTTTTTTTTTTCTTGCTTTTTCTGCAAATGTCATGTTGCTCTGATATTGATTTTCAAACAATTTTTTAATATTACTTTTCATCTACTTCCACTTTTTTACGAATGACTGTAATAAAGCCTTTCTTCCAGTCAGATATCTTATTTTTGTTGATACATTTGTTGAATAGATCTTCTGCTAGTTTTTCGTGTAGCATAGGGATTCCCCCTGGTCCTGCAGCTTCTCAATTTTTGGAAGACTGTTCATTACTCCGTGGACTGTGATTTCATCTACTATTGTTTGAGTCATTTCTTTATTATGGATTATTTTTGTTGTTTTGCTAAATGCTTTTCGATTTTCTGGTGTTTATTTTACATTGGATGCTTTTTCTTGTTTGTCTGATCTAAGATTTGCCACAAGTACATAGGAGCTGGTAAATGTCTTCTGTCTGTAGCCTTGGGAAAGAATCTTTGTTGGAAGGGATCAACTGTTCGACCTTTCTTATTGTGCCATAGCGAACCCCGATGTTTTTCTTATCTAAGTCCTTTCTTATTCTCTCTGTTATTTTGGCGATGAAGGAAAGACGTGCGTAATTCATAGGTTTAGGTTCCTTCGGTTTTATGGTGTATTGGCATGCTTTCCTGATATCTCGTTGATCATAACCATTCCTGCGTAAAGCTTCTTCCACATGTTCTTGTGGTTTACTGTCCTCGTCACAAATAGTGTTGGCCCGATGACTAAGAGACTTGACAGTGATCTTTTTTGTTGGGGATGATGATAAAATGACGCGTGTAGACAGCAGTTGGTATGAGTCTTCTTTTGATATGCTGTATGGCTTAATCTGTTTTTAGCGGTTTCTTTCACTAACATGTCCAGGCAAGCTAGGTGTCAATTTTTTTCAGTTTCTATATTGAATCTTATTTTGGCATTGTGATTGTTTAAGTGTGCCAAGAAAACTTCAAGGGCTGCTTCTTCATAGGGCCATATGACGAAAGTGTCGTCGACATTGCGGAACCAGCATTTAGGTTTGAGATGGCTGGACTGAATAGCTTTGTCTTCATAGGCTTTCATAAATTGTTGGCAATGACTGGAGATAAAGGGGATCCCATAGCGGCATCTTCCTTTTGCTCATAGTACATTCCTTCCTAACTCTGGGACTTCTTCTAGGAGTCCTTGAGGAATGAAGCATTGTTGTATAACATTTACTGAATCTTCTACTGGTATATTGGTGAACAGGAATTCCACATTGAAACTGACCAAAATGTCCTGGTCGTTACTTTCAATTGAACCAATATTTCCACGAAATGCTCGGAATTCTTCACGCAGGATTCTGTTCTGTCTACAGATAGTTTTAATATGTTATCGAGATATCTGGCTAGTTCATACGTAGGAGATCCGCATGTGCTAACAATTGCTCTAACTGGAACCTCTAGTTTGTGGATCTTTGGAAGTTCATAAAGTCTGGAGTCTAGTATCTCTAGGCAGTAGTCATCGATGTTCTGATTCTAGTATTAATGAGCTCTTGATAGCACCTTTAATCTGGCATTCTATCCTCAATGTGGAAACCTTCAGTGTTACGTACTGTTCATCGTTCAGTAGTGATTGAATTCCCCGGTAATTATATTCTCAGCAAGTTGAATGCAAAGTTTGAAAAAGATCACTTATTTTAAAATACTGCAGTATGGTAAATTGGAAATGTGTAGTTTACTATTTTTGTATTTCTACTGTGTTCTCTCAAACATAACCCATCTTTTTCAAATTTTGAATACTAGTACTTGGGAACATTTTCAGCAACTTTTCTTAATAAACTTTTGCCACATCTTTAATAATTATAGTACTTTACATGAAACCGAAATAGTTGTTGCTGAGTTATCAAGGAGTACTTGATTTCAACTGAATTGAAACTATGTGCAAAAAGTTTCAGGACCATTAGGAACGACCTCCCAATTATGAAAATACGATTCCAAAATTTTTGGGTTACCATACGTATGTTGAATTCACTGTTTATTAAAAACATGTTTTTTTATAATTTTTCATTTGTTATGTTTATTTCCGTTTTTATAATTTTATGACTGCATCTTACGTTTGTAGAATATTTATGTTATTTTCTATGAAAAACAGCAGTTTAAGCAAGAATACTTAATTATTATGCAGAGTTTCAGAATAAGTAAAAACGCCATTTGTTACTAAGTACTAAATACATAGTCCTTCAATACGCAACAAAACAATTGGTAAAAATTCAATATTTTCCAAAATAAAGCAGCAAATTACTTTGGATGACTATTGTCCTCTGCACGACAACTGGTCTTATAAATAAATGTGCAACCACTCGAGGGTTAAGTTAAATGTTACAATTAGTAAATGAGCCTTACAAACTGCTTCTTCTTTGAATATAATATCATTAGACCGAATATGTATCCTTCACTAGTGTAGAACATAACCTTTATCTTTAATTTAGTGTCGAGATTGAAAATATAGGATTTATGATTTGAAAAGCCTAGATACCAAATTTTAAGTTTCTAGAGCAATTGGTTCTTAATATCTGACAAATAAGCAGATTGCCCCATTCTTTTATGGGGCTATATAATAATAATAATAAGAATATTTGTATAAAAGGTAGGGTTCATCTACACGACAATTTTCAACCGTACTCACACAGTCACATACATATACTACACTAGCACTACATTTAGATAAGAAAAATTGACAATATCACATTCAGATAAGCAAAATAAAAAACAGTATGCAATATAAAATAAAATATGGAATATGGTACAAACAAAATAGGTAATCCAATCACAATTTAGACTTAATCATTTTTTTAAATTTTTCAACAGATTTCTTTAATTACTGCATGTTTATATGACCCTAGGTAAGCATCTTGGTATATATAGGGTTCGGGTACAATGTGGGGTGTAAGGTATTTCTAAAAGTATGATAATTACATGAAATTTGTAAATGCAGGGTGCCGATCTTAAAAGCTAACGTCTATCAGCTTCACGGTAGGCAACACATACTGCATTCCAAAGGTAACTTTTCAATAAGTATATTAATTTAATAAACATTAAGCAACGTAGTAGTCTTTGAACCTTTTAATTTTAAACATTAATCAATAACAAACAGATAATTGCATAAGTAGACACAACATAAGTAACAACACTAATTAAAAATTAAAGTAGTGCATAGTATCAGTCTTCGTTCCAAATTACCTCTAACACCAGTTAACATTGCGGGAGTAACTAACCTGCACGATTCAATAATTCCTCGTAATTCATTTGCGGTTTCAGTTGGCTGCTGGTAAATAGCATTTTTCACCTTTCCCCAAAGAAAAAATCAAGGAGATTTAAATCTGGACTACTGCCGGCCAAGTATGCCGAGCACCTCGGGCTATAATTTTATTTCCAAATGTTGCAGACAGGTACGTCCTAACATTGCTATGATAATGGGTAGCTGCACTATCGTTTTGAAACCAAAGGTTTTACTTTATTTCTAACGGGACATCTTCAAGAAGTTCTGGTAGATCTTCTCTTAAAAATTTTATTTACATTTTCATTGTTAGCACACCCTCAAAGAAGTGTGGTCCAATAATGTAGTTTCCAATAATTCTTCACCATACTTTCAATTTGAAAACGCTTTGACGGTGGCATTTCATAACCCAGTGGTTATTCTGTTGCATATAAAAATGGCAATTATGTCTGTTCATTTTTCCGGTATTAGAAAATGTTTGTCCACAGTTAATTGAGCTCCAACAAAATCACAAAATTCTAATCTGTTTGCCAAATCAGGCAGGTGTAGGTAATTGCTATACCAACGTAATGTGGTATGAATGGTAGCCGTTAGTGTTCAAGATATTGTTTACCGAGCCATGACTTACCTCCAAGTTTTGAACAATTGCTCTTTGACCAATATGAGGATGGTTAGATACCATTTCAATTGGTGCAGCTTCGTTTTCCTTGCTGGTGACAGTGGGAGTTGTGATTCTTTCGAAACTGGCCATAGCTTCTCAAATTTTTTTCCATCATTCTAAATGTGTTATTGCAGAGGCTTCTGCAGTTTGGATGCTGTTGGTGATATAACCTCTCTGCTGCATCATAATCCCCACGGCATTTCTCTAACATGAACAACATATCTGTACTTTCCGAGTCGTGAACATTTTGACTTTAGTACTTTGTGATTTGACACTAGTAGAATAGATTTAAGCCAACTATCTTAAAAATTGTTTTGAAATTAATTAAACGTAAAAGTTAGCTTTGAAATGCAATGCGTCTTGCTTGCTTTGGAACCGGTACGCGTTAGGTTTTAAAATGAACACCATGTACAACGATTGACATAAATTTGGAAATATACATACATTTTTTTTTATTATCTATTTGGTTATTTTTGATAAAAATGTGTGCATTTTTTCAAACTCAAAATGCACTTGTGAAAATTTAAATATCTCTTAGAGGTTCAAAAATATCAAATTGGCTCAGGAATAAAGTACCATTATTTTTCAAAATATACAAAAATGTTATTTGGAATTGAAATTAATGGTAACGATTTAACATTTTCATTTATATAATTCTCAATTTTCGTTAGAGCTACAAAAAGCTGAGAAATTTTTGCTGCATCACCTTCTAGAATCGTTATCCATTTAACTATAGGCTTCAGGATACCTTGCAGCTTTTCAAGTCTTACCCAGAAAATGTCGTTATCTAAAATATAGTCTCTAACATTTTTAGGTAATTTTAAGCCCTCACTCTCCTGGCTGACAATTAATATTTGTAAGGCTTCTTTAGTCGTAATCAAACTTTCCACACAATATAAAATCGACCCCCGAGTTTTGAGTGGGAGTTTTAAACTTCTTACTTTATGATATTTATCTAATTGAATTTTGTTGAAACAGGCCAGATTTTTGTGAGATCCATTAATCTCTTTAATAAATTCTTTACAAGAAGACTTTACAAGAATTAAGCTTCATAATGTCTCCTACTAAAAGATTCAGGCCATGTGCTACACAAGAATATGTTGTTAATGTAGGTAAACTCCGTTGCAAAAATTTGTTTTGCTTTTTCCATAGCTGCAGCGTTGTCTGACACTATAGCCACAATTTTTTCTGGTCCAATTACTGTTATACACTGTTTTATTTTCTGGGCAATGTACTCTCCACTATGACTTTCTGCACCTGTAGTAAGGGTTTTGAGAAGAACCGGCTTTGGGGTTGTTACAACGAAGTTAAGAACAGCTTCATTTCTAAAAGGAACATTTATTATTAACGTGAACAACTTTTTTGGTAATTTGCACCACAACAATTTGCATTAAGGATTAGAACCAAATTCTCATAATTCATACCTTATATTTCACCACCCATCGCACTGAACTGAGACAGTTTCAGCAGTATGAATTTTAGTCACAACATCACCCTGCAGTGACCCATACTCTGAATCCAGTAATTTATGTGATAGCTCATGCCTACTTGGTAATGTATAGGATGGTTTAATGGCTTTAAAAAATTCTTTCCAGTACATGTTTTCTACCGTCTGTATTGCAGAGCCAGATGAATATACCGGGTGACAATGAAACTATTACCCACGGCGGCATTTCAAAACGGCTTGAGATAGAAATATGCAGTTCGGTATGTCGATAGGGTTGAAAACTGTGAACAATTGTAACATAAAAACAATTGAATGTCGTTTCCGGTTTCACCGGAGATGACCTTGACTTTGTTATTTTAAATGGGACACCCTATATATTTTCTCTTTTTATAACTCTCTGAACAATTCTAAATAACTTTTGTGTAACATACCCCATGTCTAAAATTAGTTTTTGAAATAGAGCCGCTTAAAAATATGCCGTAATTCTTATTTGTTTGTATTTTACGGAAAAACGGGAGTAGGCCAGGACAAAAACAATCATGGTTATTTGTTCCTTATTCAAAAGGGTATCCAATAAATAATCAAAAAGAAGAATTAATGCAAGTAGAAAAAAAACGTTTTTCGAAAATGAAGGTTTCAAGTTTTGATCAGATGCTGTACGAAAATGGTTTAGCTTATGGAAATGAAACTTCCACTACCCAATCCTACTTTTTTATCTTTTATCCAAATATGATAAATTCAACTTTCATAGACACCCGCAAAATTGAAAATTTGATACCCCATTTTCAAGTTTTTGCGGCTCTATTTCAAAAACTATTAATTTTAGACATGGGGTATGTTAGACAAAAGTTATTTAGAATTGTTCAGAAAGTCATAAAAAGAGAAAATATATAGGGTGTCCCATTTAAAATAACAAAGTCAAGGTCATTTCCGGTGAAACCGGAAACGACATTCAATTGTTTTTATGTTAGAATTGTTCACAATTTTTAACCCTATCGACATACCGAATTACATATTTTTATCTCAAGCCGTATCGAAATGCCGCCTTGGGTAGTAGTTTTACTGTCACCTGGTATAGCGCGTGCCAGCTTTTCATCAAAACGTTTCTAAAAATAATTAGATTGCTTTGCTCTAATATCTATATTGATGTGTTTTGGGTATTATATTTTTTGACTAAATCTAATTTTAGGCTTTACCTTTTCATCATTATTAGTTTTTATCTATAAATTTCTCAAGTGGATATAAGATGGGTAAAGATGCACTGCTTGTACTAGCGCTAGCGAGACTGCTGTCACTTTGAGAATTCATTTGAGACGAGATTCCTTGACCTTAAAGCATTTTTCGATTTATTGCATTATATTTATATAGTGGAGTATGTTATAAATAAAATAGGTAAATTTTTTTTTTAAGTTAAACGGTTTTATTGAAGAGAGAGATGATGATGTGGATAATGTACTAAAAGCTAAAAGTTAATTAGGTAGGTCCTAGGCACCAGTCATCACACCACTCTCCTTATCAATCTAGGGCATTGATCAGACGCAAAAATAAAATCGTGGGGCGTAGCGTAACCTGAGTAAATATGTAAATAGCATTTATAATGATATGAGCGGTTGACTGTTGATAGAAATTTCACGTGCCCCACGATTTTATTTTTGCGTCTGATCAATGCCCTAGATTGGTGTGATGACTGGTGCCTAGGACCTATCTAATTATTTTTTAGCTTTTAGTACATTATCTACATCATCATTATCTTTCTTTTCAATAAAACGGTTTAACTTAAAAACAATTTTTTACCTATTTTATTTTCAAGATTTTAGTTTTTATTTCATTACTTAATATTTCTCATTTTATTTAGTTCATTTAGTATCACTTGTAAAGCCCTTTCATTTGATATCCATTACCCATATTAAGGGTATTGAAACATATATGAAATCCGCCATTTTGTGGTAGAGGCCATCTTGAATTTGTTTTTTTTATGATGTACTGTATTCTACTAGTCACGCCCTTTCTTTTGATACCTATATTAAGGGGGTTGAAAAAAAAATGTAATAGGGGGTTGAAAAAAAAATGTAATCCGCCATTTAGTGGTGACAGCCACGTTGGATTTACAATGATACTGAACATACATAATTGTATTGTTATCAGAACTAAAGGCGGGTACCAGATTTCAGATCACTCGGTCAAGAGGAAGGGGGTAAAATTTTAAGTACTAAATTTGACCCAACAACAACAAACAGGGCAAACTAAATAAAATCGTTTAATAAGATCTTTTTTAAATATATTGAGAAAATGTTTTAAAAAGCATCTTACCTGCGTTATATTTAAAAAAAAATAATTTTGTTTTACATTTTTTGAACATTTGTGACATTTAGTCAAATGCTCCTGCATCCTGGTAGCATTTTTAACATATTTTTGACCACAAAAAATACAGTCATAATAATCTTTCTCATTTATTGACGTTTCTTTCCTTAAAGTATTGCCATATGGGTCCTTTATATGTAGGCATATCTTATATTTTTATAAGTAACACTTAGCACTTTGGTTTACTACAACCGCCTAAACAATCAGAAACAAACAGCAGCAAATGCGTTGGCTTCTTACGACAGACTGCTGGCCGACAACACGCAACGATACAGCACAAGTGTGCTTGTGTGATTTTTAGCGACGAAAGCTGGGAAAGTACACGAGAACGCCGGGGAACTACACAGAAGCTAACACGAATGTATTCGAATAATATTACCGCCAATGTTCTCGGTAATATAACCGTAATATTTCCGTAATATATTACCAAAAAGCGAATATTCCTTTTGAGGGTGAGCAAATATTACCATAAGTTACGGAATTTATGGGAATATTCGGTGGGTAATATTTGCTCGTCGCATCACTAGGTATATATAACATTATTATATTACTGCTATATAATAATGTTGATTAATATCAACTCTATCTATTATATAACATTGCTACCAATTCCTAACGGTTTTCTCTTTGTTACTTTTTGGCAACAGGCCGACAGGAGAACAATGTGGAACTTTATTATTTGTATTTGCAAGTGGTTTTACTTTAGGTAAATATTAAATAAATGTAAGTATTTAATGTTCTATGCACAGGGTAGGGTTAGGTTTATATGTGAAATGGCATATAAGGTGGATTCACGCTGGAATAATTCCATTGATGTGGTGATTTGTTCATTAGATGACATGCCCGTCATTTTTAATTACTTAAAAAATCAAATTTAAATGAAAATTACATGCTATTCACAAGAGGACAAAAATGAGGTTAAGTGTTAAACGTTCACACAACAGTTTTAAATCCATAGTACTTAGCCATTAACATCCAATAAAACAAACGCCTGCTTTTATAAAAATTATTAATAGAAATCGTTCTATTCCCAAAGTTTTTATTAAAACCTTTTTCGTGACATCGAAATACAGAGCCTTAAACAGTTAATTTGGACATTTTCTTGTATTTTGAAAAATAGTTACAGTTACATTGAGACCCATACAGCTTTATATTAAAATAACTAGTAGTTCGACGCAATACTTTTAAGCTACCTAAATATAGGGCATTCTGTTAAAAAAAAAAGTGTGGTTTGCCACACTTTTGAGCCACCTCGTCAAATGAAAAATATTTTAATAATGTGTACCATCTTTATACCTACAACTTTTATATAAACACATTTCATGTAGCTCTCAAACGTATGAAATATGTTCCACCCTTACAATGTTGCCATCTGACCCTGTGTGGCTAAATTGACTTATTTCTGCTTGAAGGCTACATTACACTACATCCTTCTTTAATTTCTTGTATGTGGATTTTTTTTCTTGCACAGATCCCAGAAAGAAGCATTGTCTTCTATGCTTGATGTTAGCACTACTTTTGTTTTTATTAAAAGTTAACGATACGCTTTCATTTAATGCTTGTATTATTTATTTAAGAAAACTACTGAAGAGAAAAAACTATTAGGTATATAATTTATGCTGAAGGAGACGCATTATTATATTTTTTATTTAATGTATTGTTTTTGAATGGAAATATGGTCATAACACCATTAAACAGTTATTTATCTCTGTTCACAATATAAAATTTGTTAGGGTTATTAAAAAAGTATGCGCTATTTCCTCATTATGATAATAAGGGCATGTCATAATTTGAAAATAAGTAACTAATTAGAAATGATTCAATGAAATGCCCTGATTAAGCAGAAAATTGCTATTTGCAAATATATAGTAGGCCATGGACTTTTTACCAAAAATGACAGTACTTGGGATTATGTATGAATTATCTGTAACCTCATTTACCTTGTGGTGTAGAGGCTGGTGCTTCGTACACTAGCATCTGGCAGTACAATACTCAACTTGCCCCGGATTTGGGATACAGAGTTTGAGCATGCGGTGTGTGTCGTCGTGATGTGTTGACCTTGTTGCTCTATCTTTGAGGTCTGTAGTTCTGAGTAGAGTATATTTAATTTGGTGCTCAACTATGAATGGTCTCACCGAGCCCGATACCAATCGCCAAGGCTGCGGAAAAAATCCGACCCCCACGGGGTTTGAACCGAGGAACGAAGATTTTCAAATCGGCGTAGACCTTCAACTTTTTTTAATAACTGATCTTTAGCTCGATGTTATTTTTTATAAATTAATACTTAAAAATGTAACCCTTTCAATTTGCACAAATTAGAACAAATGTAATTTTTTGAAATTGGCGCAAATTACAAAAAAAATCATTTCAATCAGAACATTTGAAACATTTTTTATAACACCTGGAATTTTCAGAAGGATTCAGAGCCTTCCTCAGGAAGTCTCGTACATACAGTTCGAAGTAAGGAAGAGAAACATGGCTCAGGTTCAAGCAGCAGCGTTCTTTCCCCATTTACAGAGGTAAATATTTCTAATAGCCACATTACCTTCATTAAAGCAGAAGGCTTCTGCATATTTTCCAGCTATATACAGGGTGTCCGGAAAATACCTGTACTATGGAAGACCACAAGTTTCTTGGCCCAAGATATGATGATTTAACTTGACTTACCTATATACAAAGTTGCTTAGTTTAGCCGCTAGAGGTCTTCAAAAATGATTAGCGTTTTCAAATTTTTTCAAGTAAGTCGAAAAATCTGTGATAGATTTTATTCATTTTCTGGCCATGCGTTTGTACCAGTAAAATGCAGCTTTTTGTGGAGTAAACCCTAATTTCTAAAATTATAGGGTGTTTAAAAACCTTCTCACAATAAATTATCCATCCATATTTTTTTAACCCCCTGTATAATCACTACCAATGTTTTTTGTGGATAGCTACTTTAATTTAGAAGCTATTTCCTCTCTTACAACATTTTAGCTGGGTAAACGGTTTAGCCACAAACAAATATTTCTAAATCTCTACAAGCTTGAATCGGTAATTGGTAACTTAACACTAGGCTTGTAGGGATTTAGAAAATATTTTTTGTGGCTAAACCGTTCACCCAACTAAAATTTTGTAAACGAGGAAATAGCTTCTAAATTAAAGTAACTATTGAGAAAAAACATTGGTAGTGAATATACAGGGGGTTAAAAAATTTAAGAAAGTTAATCATTTTTAAAGCCCTCTAGCTGCTAAACTAAGCAACTTTGTATATAGGTAAGTTGAGTTAAATCATCATATTTTGGGCCAAGGAACTCGTGGTCTTCCGTTGTACACGTGTTTTCCGGACACCCTGTATACAGCGATATACTCAACCTTTTTTGAAAAACTAGAAACAGCCCATATAATTTTTTCATTTCTTTCAAGTGTAGAGTTGCATTTTGGTTCGCATAACATTTATCACAACTTCTACTTTTGTATTTCCTCCAAATGCTTTAGAGATCATTTCAAAGTGCTTTGTAGAGATTAATTTTATTTAGCAACTACATTTTCTTGTTTAGAATATTTAAAAATCATATAATTGTTTTAAATTTTGAAGTCGTCACTTTGAAATTAAATAAAATGAAAAAATTTAAATAACGTCATGTATTTATGTAATATAAAATTTAAACATAGCAGAAGTGTATCTTAATATATAAATGTCATAATATACGATATTGATTGTACTTTAAAATTTGAACGTCTTATCATAAAAAAAATGTTCTTAAGTAAAACCGTCTTAATCTAGTAACTTCTGTTATCTAATTTATATTCCTTTTTAAAATATTGTGTGAGCAGCATGTTATTGTTGGTTTAAGTTAATAATTTTTCATGATTTAGTAAACACAAAACGTGCCGAGAAAAGCGATCTGTAAAATTGCAGATGAAAAGGTTTTCCGATTTTGAAAATAAATTTAATTTGATGTAATTCTTTAAGGACTTCATATCCTTAAATTAAGCTTCTCCAGATTGCAAAACAAGGAAATGTATCTGTTTCAGAGGCAGGTATCCCATTCCGATAGTATGAAAATGTATCCATCCTCCAAAAGGCTCAGTAAGAGGAAAAAGGTAAGGCTTTGATTTTTGTTAGTTAACTACTACTCTTATGATTCTGTCCATGCAATAAAGGTATTAGTCAAAATATTAAATTTTACAGTAGACACTGTTAAACATCTATATACTTTAGATTTTGTTAGTTACCAACTTAGCCACTCAAGTGATATTTTAAGAATCTAGGTATTGCTTCACAAATATGTAAAAATCCTAAAAATTCAATAATTAAAAAAAAATTATGTTTTTTGTTTGATTTATTCCGTTAGTGCAAATGTACCAAAATCTGAATTTAGCAATAAAGTACAAGTTGACTTATGCTTTCTTTGCAAATGCAGTATATGTGAAACTTGGATCATTAGAAGACGGCTATACCAATAAGTAAACTTATCTTTTCTACAATCTAATATGAGAAAATATAAACACTGTTGTCCTTTATTAGTGAAAAAAAGTAATTGTATTTTATTGTTCAAACACGTAATTTGAAATACTATAATATTTATACATAGTTTTCCAATATTTTATTTCTGTTCTATTTCATAATCTGCTGCTAAATGATCCAGATCAGGATCAAAATCTGGCAGATTGCTAGTAGTAGGCAAGCTTTTGTAAAAATTTGCTGTGAGTCGGTCTTGCCTAGCAACAATAATAAATGTTATTTTTTTACTTCCCTCGTCTAAAAGACAAAGGAAGTATTGTAATCGCGAAAGAATCACCTTTTGAGATTTCTTCAGATCTTCACTTTTCAGGGTCCCTAGATGACAAAAACAGGTTTTTTCAATTCCGTCTTGTCTGTTGGCGGTAAACTTAAAAATTATTTGTTGGGGGAAGACGATATTTTGCATACACATTATATGTACCTAGCATGCAACAGAAAATTTCAGACAAATATATGCAGGGTGAGCGCCTTAAAAAAATTATTTTTTAAAATTTTTTTCTCAAACTGAGAAATAGATAAAAGTAACAGTTTGAACATAGCTCAGACGTTGCCCTTGATGAAAATGGGAGCCAATAGCGTAAATGCTGTAAAGTAGAAAAAGGGGTCAACAAAAAATGCGTTCTATTTAAGGTAGCCGTGATGCGAAGACCCAAGGAGTGCTCCGTGGCGCTTATAGGGAACGGTCGATGTGTTTGTGGCATATTGCCAAATGTTGGAATCGTATTCACAGCCACTGCTGTTCGAATTTGATCGCCGGTAATGTTATTTTATCTGAAACCTGATGTAATTTGCATTACCAAGTGTTGCTTTCTATTGTTTCAGTATTATTGGAATCTTGAAGATATTTTTACCCCTGATTTCCTGTGATTTTTTAAATTATTTAATGTAACAACGTTCACTTGTGGGGGAAGTCCTTAGTTTCTGAGTAAAGACCTTTACAGATTTTTTAAATTTAATATAGGTAACAGATCCCCATAAGCAGAATGAAGACGGTGGTCAAATGAGATATCAATATTCTTTTTTCTCTGATAGAGCTCTATTTTCTGTGGGAAGCAGCGACATCTAAGAAGATTTTATAATAAGAAAAGACCAAAATTTGGTATTTTTGAAAATGTCAGCCACCTGAGATGTCTGAAATTAAATTGGTTATGGTGTTTGTCATGCGTTCTTTTTTGGATTGCTTTTGTTAATAAATCTGGAGGGTCAAGAATGTCTGATTGACTCATGACTTTTACATCATAGTTATTTTTTTACTTGCAAATCTGACCAATTGTTGCTGTCTGGTATGATATACAGGAAATTTAGCGCTTGTACTGCAGTGTCTACACATTTTTGTAGCATGTGCAGTGTTCTACAGTTTGTAAATATTTAACAAAAAACCGGATCTAACCACACATAAACTCTTGTGACTTGTCTTCACCGCTTCAGAATTCTGACCTGGGAGAGGCTCAAAATCTTAACAGGAAATAGGTATAAACCTATTAACACGTTGACTGCTACCCTAGATTCAATGACTTACTGTATAGCTGACGCATTATTTGTAAAGATAGTATATTTCTTTACATTAAAATTTCGTTAATTGTGGTACTTATGATACATGAATATTGTTTTGATTATTTTGGGCCAATGACGCGGAACCGCTTCGTGAGCATATAGGTTGGAAAGTCCGACGTGTGTGCTATTCGTCGTTGATCTGCGTCTACTTTTTAAAGTATTTTAAACTTGTTCTGGAAATAAAGAGCATATATTAGTCAAATCAAAGATTTATTTAGAAAACTACTGTGGTACATATTGGTAAATTATACATAAAAAATGAAAAATGAACAATAAGAAAATGATATATATATACAGGGTGTATACAAATTGGCGCAAAAGCTCCAGGTAGCGATATTCCTTGTACAATTTTGAGTCGAAAATCTTAATACGAAAATGTTGGATTAGTCTTCATAAGCCCTCACGAGCGGTAGCTAAAAACAATTGTTTTTTTCAGGTAAAGTATCCCTGTTGTTTTAAATTCGACAAAATGTCAGTAGGAAGAGTTGTTCAAAATGTAAAGTTATTGTCTCAAAATTTCAGAAATATCGGCTTACTTTTATGAAACAATGTTATCACAAAAGTACTTCATCTAATGCACACGCTTTCATAAAAGTACGTCGATATTTCGGAAATTTTGTATGGGACCATAATTTTACATTTTGAACAACTCTTCCTGATGAAATTTTGTCGTATTTGAAACAGAAGGGATACTTTACCTAAAAAAACGATTGTTTTTAGCTACCGCTTGTGAGGGCTTATGAAGACCAATCCAACATTTTCGTATTAAGATTTTCGACTCAGAATTGTGCAAGGAATATCGCTACCTAGAGCTTTTGCGCCAAATTGTATACACCCTGTATATATAATTATATTGAAAAATACAGTTTACACTGTTAATTAAATATTACACCACAATATAAACAAAACCGATAACTGCATTCACAGAACGTTTGCGTAATCTTTTCGCTCATATGGTACTGAATGCTAAAAGTCTGTTACTCCAGCGACGTGGATCCGTGTCGTGAGCACACATCGCAAACACTCGCAATAACGCGGATCCGCATCATGAGGCAGTCAACGAGTTAATGTAACATATATTTTTGCTTTTATGAAAGTATCTGCGTAAAATTATAAACTATCTCAGAAATGTCCTAGTTTTCCTCATGCTTTATCTGCTAATGATTGTGACTATTTCCGTACGGAAACAATAACAAAAAATTATGCGTAAAGATCATTTTTCCAAAGAGATATATGTTCAACAAAAATACAGCTTTGCTTAATTTTACAGTGCTTCAAAGGTACAAGTACATTTATATCTATTTAGTTTATCTTCTTGTTTTGTTTCTTTTGGAAAAATTAGTTTTCTAGACAAAGATATTAGTACTTATAGTTTTGAAGCGGCAAGTGGCCAAAACAGTTTATGAGTAAGTCGATTCATACTCTTATACGAGGGATGTCTGGTTACTAAGGTACATTTGTGAATTATAGACAGACTACTTTATTTATAGAAATCAAACATACACTAAGTAAAAGCGCAAACTGTTAGCTACTTTTCAACATAATTGCCACTAATGTTAAGGCACTTATCCCAGCGAGGCACAAGCTTCTGTATACCCTCTTTGTAAGAGGTGGACTAGAAATTTCTAGAAAACTGCCTTACGTCATCTTCAAACCTATTACCGGACAAATGAGTCTTCAACGATCCAAACAAATGAAAATCAGAAGGAGCCAGGTCTGGACTGTGGGGCGGATGGAAATTTTAGTTGGTTTTTCATTATTTGCATGCAAAAATCGAATGACCGCTTGCCATTCAAACTTGAAGTATGTTTTGATCGGAACTGACATTTTACGGCTGTCACTGAGCACGTCGTATTTACGGTAAGGCAATGACAACAGCCACCTATGTAGTACATATGTGCATCTGAAATGCGTGCAAGTTTCAACCTGATCGGATAAATGTAGGCGTTGTGCCGAGCAAACGTACCTTAGTAACCGGACATTCCTCGTAGCAGAATACAAAATAAATAAAATATAGAAATAACGGTTTTTTTAAGGGTCCAGTAAGCGTTACTAATGCTTTTTCAAAACTCATGACTTTCCTAATTTCTATTTCACCCAGATTAGCAGCACTTAGCTATTTTTAGAAATCTAATTCTACCAAAAAGTGCATTTGGATATAAGTCGACTTATCCCTTTATTGCATATAACCACACAATGATTGTAAGAATTTATTTCTGTATAATTATGAAATGTGAGGTTGATGACATACATTTGATTAAGGCAAACATAGCTTAGTACAAAGTAATACCTCTGATGATTTACGGCCCCTTAGATGTCAAGAAGAAAAAACATTTAAATTAATCAAGAATTTCTTGACACCGAGTACTTATATGTGGCACACGTGAGTATCTATTGTTGAGTAATACATACATGCATACATACAAGTCCCATTATTTCTTTACGGGACATAGGGTGTTGACGAAGTGTCTCCACTCGTCTCTGTTTCTTGCCATTCCCCTCAGTTGCTGGATCGATTTTTGTTCCTCTTCCACGCTACGTCTCCATGTTATCCTTGGTCTACCTGGTTTCCTTCTTCCTTGTGGGTTCCACGTTAGAGCTACTCTGCAGATTTCTTCTTCGCGCTTTCTTGCGGTGTGGCCGATCCATCCATATTTTCTTTTACGGACCTCTGTGATTACTTCTAGTTGGCTCGTTCTTTCCATCAGTTCTTGATTTGATACCCTATCTTGCCACCTTATCCCAAGTATGTATCTCAGGCACCTGTTGACGAAGATTTGTAATTTTGCTATGGTCGCACTAGTAATTCTACACGATTTGCACCCGTACAATAACACCGCTTTAACAGTTGTGTTAAACACTTTTAACTTTGTTTTCTCTTCTAGATTGCTTGCTCTCCATATTTTACTCATGTTGATAAAAATTCCTCTCGCTTTATTCTGTGCTCGACGTCTAGGGTTGAACCACCATCCCTCACAATCACGCTACCTAGATATGTAAATTTTTCTGTTTTTTCCACTTCACTGCTATCAGGATAGAATATGTTGTTGTGCCCATCTATGTTTGCTATCATCATTTTTGTTTTTTTCATGTTTATTTTTAGTCCTGCTGTGCTCGCTTCACGTTGTAATGTGTTCAATTTTTCTTGCATGGCTGGTTGGTTTTGGGAAAGTAAGCATATGTCGTCGGCATATTCCAGGCTTTCTAAGCATTCTGTTAAGCTTCATCTTATTCCTCTCTTTTTTTGAACTTGTTGCGTAGAACTTCGTCTAGCACAACTGTAAACAGTAAGGGTGATAGGATACATCCCTGTCTGACTCCTGTTTCGCATTCAAAACTTTTTGTGAGTTTGCCTTTATGTAAGACCCTGCATTTAAACCCTGTATAACCAGCTTTTATTAGGTGTATTATTTTATCTGGTAAGCCTCTTCTTGTAAGCGTTGCCCATATGTATGTAATTCCTATCTATAGAATCGAAGGCTTTTTCAAAGTCTATAAATAGCATATATAATGGCGACTGAAATTCTCTGGATTGCTCTGTTATGACCCTTAAGGTGGTAATCTGGTCTATGCATGAGTGGTTTGCTCTAAACCCTGCTTGTTCCTTACGGATCCCCTTGTCAACTGCGTTTGTTATTCGGTTCAGGATAATTTTGTAAAATATTTTATTGGCTGAACTCAGTAAATTTATTCCTCTCCAGTTTGAGCAATTTCTAAGGTCTTCTTTTTTTGGGATCTTTATTATTACTCCTTCTTTCCAATCGTTTGGGAAGTTTTCCTCAATCCAGATTTTCTCAAATAATGGATGCAGTATATTCAGTGTTGTGGGCTGATCCATTTTTAGCATATCTATCGTGATCTGATCCACGCCTGGTGCTTTTCCAGATTTTATCTGCTGTGTAGCCTACTGTATTTCCTCTGTCGAAGGGGGGTCGAGTAATACACCCTATTAATGTTTCGGAAATTGAATTACAGGGTGCATTGTTGCAGCTAATCACTGCTATATTTTTTACCGCAATAATGTCTCCCTGTATCATTAAATTTTTTAGGTACATTATAATATACCAATTTCATTTTTTGCTCTTTAATTTTTTTTATTGGAGTCTTTATTTTTAAGAGAATTTAGCATTTACCTTGTCTCCCAAAAATAAACAATACTAGAAAGGTCAGGTTATCATGAATCCAATGTTTGTTATTAACACCTTTGTTTTTAGAATAGCTAGTTAATTGGCAAATTCTAAAAATTGTAATGAAAAAACAATTTAATCTTGTTGAAAATGCATTTTAAATGAAGTTGTTAATAATAAGTTTTAAATAATATTTGAAATTACGTACGTTGAATACTATTTCCTAATTTATAAATTTGGCTCTTAATGATTATATATCTACTAAAATATTTTTTCCTGAAAGATTATACATGCGAGTATATACAGGTTGATTGGGAAAGAAACTCCATAATTTGGATAAGGTGCTCAGGCAATCAAAATAAACAAAAAGAGTTTTTTTTTTAACTTGTTTATACCAGTTCAGCAATGTTGCTATGCATGGTAATGTTCAGTGATATGTGTCACATAATACCGCACTAGCGAGGTCCTAAAGACCTCTGTCACTAATGTTTATAATAGTTAAAATAGGATGGCACCATGAGGCACTGTGCGCACTACAATTATGAGGGTGCCGATTACCGAGGTTGATTTATTTAGTCACTGTCACTTGTTAAAAGGTCTACTGGTAATTTCCTTTTTAATCTTGTGTGGAGTGATCTTGAACCCATTTGATAAAATATTGCGACACTACATTTGTCTATGTTGTTATAAAACTTTTTGGATGTTTTCCAGATGAATTCTTGTATTGTGGGAATATGCGTTTCTCGATGCAGCTGTGAATTTCTTACGAACCATTCAGCATTAGTTATTGTTCGCAGCACTTTGTTTTGTGGAATCTGCAACTTATTAATATTTGTTTTAGATGTTGAGCTCCATATACTACAACCATAAGTAAATATTGGTTTGATTATAGCTGTATATATTAATATTCCACATTTTATTCTGAGTGACGATTTTTTATTCAAAATTGGGTAAAGCATGCTTAACCTGGCGTAGGATTCTGCTAGCTTTTTGTTTATGTGATGGCTCCAGGTTAGCCTGCGATCTAAGTATATTCCTAGATATCGGACTGCGCTGTCTTTGGGATTCCATTCTATTGGGATATTATTAATAATTATTCTTGCTGGATTTTCTGGTCTTCGAAGAGTAAAGATTTTAGATTCACATTTTCCAGCATTTATGGTTACGCTCCACATTTTGAACCAGTCGTTTAGTTGGTTAACACCTTCTTGTAGCTTGTAGGCTGCTCGGTGAATATCATGATCTTGTGCTATGGTCGCTGTATCATCAGCATACATAGCTAAGTCAATGTCAAATATATTTGGTACGTCAGCCATAATTATGTTAAACATTTGATGTTTGCCGCTATCCGCTCAATAGCGGCGGTCGCGCACTAAAGGTCTGTGCACTAGTGATTATGTATCACGGCCGTTTAGTAAGTTATTTATGAAATAAAGCACTGGTGTTCGAAAGGATTCAAATCACTCACAATTACTTCAAGACGCGCATCCGTTCAGTACGAACCTGATATGCAGATTCAAAAAGAGTTTGATAAACATAGGTTGAATTCCAACCCTTACGGAGATGGTAAAGGGTGGTTAAAATTAGATTTTTGTCACTTTACTGATAATTGAGAAAGGATATTAATATGAAAATGGATGAATCTTTTCTAGCAATAGAAGGTTTATTTATGAAATGTTTTTTATTTTACATATTTATTGATTTATTTATACACAAAAAGCCAGAACAACGGCGGCTCTTTCAACAACCATCCAATAATAGGTCGGCGTTAAATTAAGTTTGGTATAAATGTAGAAAGTAGAATTTAAATCATAAATAACAATTAATTATTTTACTCTAGAGTTATTCTAATTATTGAAAACAGGTATCCACGATTATGAGAATACATTTCCAATTTAATTGTTTTGACAGTACTGTCGGTGATACAGAAAATGTGTCAAGATTTTGTAGTTTACCTAACTAGGCGAATAACAGCCAAGTTTAATTGAAAATTAGTACTGAATTAATTGTGCCAAAACCAAAATGAGTTCCAGACTTGATATGATGGGATTTTGATATGAAATCGAGAAATAATCGAAGTCTTTGACGTCTGTTAGATCTGTTATATTTCTTCTGTGTTCAAAAGTCAACATGTTAAACAGCATGAGTTGTTTTCTATAGTCTGATTTTTCCTTTGTTCTAGAACAAACTATTTGTAGAAAACGCATTTGAATTGACTCAATTCGATCTATCTGTACTTTGTAAAATTGATTCCAAATGAAACGGCAATATTCTAAATGAGAGTATACATACGTTAATTAAAAGAGTTTGTAGTGCATCTATGTTTTGAAAGTTTTTTGTTACGCAGACAATAAAGACCCAACATTTTGTTAGCTTTACGTACGGTGTTTTCAACGTTGATGTTGCAAGTAAAATCACTGCTTAAAGTGATGATTAGATCCCGTATGCTGGTTACCCTGTTGTATTAGATTAAATTAGCTTTGGAAAGGTGGGGCTTTCAGGCAAGGTTATCTCTCTTATACTGCGATCTACAAGATCTATTGTCATAAAAACCTGTAGTTACAGTTCACCGCTGAGTGCTATACCTTCAATGATGCACAATATCTCTTTGTGGTGAAGCTGTCTCATATCGTTGACTAAAGGGTATGCAATTCCAAATCGATGCCAATGTTTACAAGCTATTGCGTCACAGTCACAAAATATGTGCTCTGCTGTTTTCTCTTCTTCCAGACAAAAGCAAAATATATTGTCCTGGACTATACCAATTTTGTTTAGGTGATGCTTAGTTGGCAGGTTAACTTGGTAGGAATGGTATTTTTTAATGTGTAGTTAAAAGTTTAATAGACTTTATTCGAAAGAGCTACATTTTGTGACACTTTTGAACACATAAAAACTTTTTGTTTTTGTTACATCAGTCGTTCAAGTGATTCAGATCATTTTGAAAGATAATACAGTCCTTAACTTGATATGACTTAAAAGTGTTCTGTTTACTAATGATTCAAAAATTTTATCAAAAATACTTAGTTTAAAAAGAGGTCTATAATTGCAAATTTTTTATTCTTCCCTGGATTTAAAATCGACGTTATGTATGCAAATTTTCACTGTATGGTGTAAATTTCTGATTGAAGGGATTTATTAAAAAGTAACATCAATGGATAAGCTAATTAGTGTGAGCATGTTTTAATAAAATATGGGTGAATGCCATCTGGACCTGGCGATTAGTTTACTATATTTTTAAGAAGGTTTTCAGCCTCTAGAATATTGCATGTGATTACTTAAATTATCTGTAGTAGTGAATTGGTGGTGATTACTTAAATTATCTGTAGTAGTGTATTGGTGAGCAGGATGATTTCTGACACTATTAGTCATTTTCGTATACTGACTTAAAAGACTGACAAAAGGGATTAACACAGTTAATTGTGTTATTGGCTAGAGTGTTATTTTTAGTTTTTAAATTTTTGTTCGAATACTGAAGAATAATGTATAATCTGAAGAATTTTGATAGGTTGTATGTTTCTTTCTTATTTTGTTTTTCTGTTTAATCAAGTGTATAAGTTTGGTAGAAAACCAGATTGGATAAGATTTTTTTTATATTTGATTTACTGGGACATACTTCTTTGTGGTATCATTTACAATTTTAATTGTAAATGTTTGTTGTTTTCTTGTTTGACAGTTCAATTTTTAGTTTCGATCATTGCAAGAGTTATTATACAAATTAATTTTAGAATAAGCGTTGTGCAGCAAAAATAAATTTAAGGGGAGACAATTCTAAAGCCGTGATTTGCTTAAAAGTTTTCTATCTGAAAGAAAACGACTTTATCCTGCATTTGGTGACGAGCACCTTTGCAGATGACTGTTTATAGCTGGTTTGATTGATTGATTCCTGTAGCTCCTTGGTGGAGCAAAGGGCACCTTGCGGTGTTTCTAGAGCCTAGTGTTGATAGCGGGGTGGCTAGTTCAGTGCGCTCTATCTTTTACCATTTTATGTACAAACTCCTTCCATTTCTTCTTATTGTTTGCAATTTTGTTTACTTCATTCCATGTCGTTCCTAGTTGGCTAAGCTCTATTTGTGTTATTCTTTTCCATGAGTATTTCGAGCGGCCTACTTTCCTCTTCTCCACTATATTGTAAGTAGACACTTGCGTATTATACTTTCATTCGACTTCCTCAGAGTGTGTCCTATATAATTCGATCTATGTTTCGTTACGGTTATATCTATTGGTTTGTTGTTTGTACTCTTCCATAGGTCCTCATTTGAGATCCGATTTGGCCAGTATACATATTTTCCGTAAGCATTTATTCACAAATGTTTTCAGTTTTGTTGTATTTCTTAGATAAGCTCCACATCTCCGACCCATACAATAATACAGATTGTACATTTGTTCAACAGTTTGAGTTTGGTTTTCTTTTTAATGTTGGCGGCTGTCCATATTCGGTTCAACATGATAAATGCATTTCTAGCTGCCATAATTCTTGCTTCTACATCTGGTTCCGTCTCTCCATCCACACTTACTATATTACCCAGATATTTAAATTCATTTAATTCTTCAACATCTTTATGTTTTATTTATATTGCAGTGCGTTCATTCATCTTTTTAACAATATCTTGGTTTTCGTGGGGTTGATTTTCAGTCCCATTTTCTTAGCATGTGTTTCTAATCCTGTGGCTTTCTTTTGCATTTGCTTCTTGTTTGGTGTTATAAGGCATATATTATCTGCGAACTGTAAATGCTCTAGGTTTTGGAATACCCTCCAGTTAATGCTGCTGATTTCATCTTTTGTATTTCTGATTATCCAGTCTATAGCTATGATGAACAGGATTGGTGACAGTATATACCCTTGCCTTACTCCCTTTTCTGTCTTGAATGCTTGGGATAATCGTCCTTCGTGTTCTACTTTCTCTGGTATGCCAAATTGTTCTAATATTTTTCACATAGCACTTCTGTTGATAAGTTGAAGTCAACAAAATTTATATATACCTGGTAGCTGGTTTAATGAATTTCAAATTGAACAAGTTTCACTCAGCGACGATTTTCACAAAGGAAGGCCAATTTCAGTAGTTACTGTAACAAACATCGACACTGTGCGAAGAATGATGCAGGAGGACAACCAAGTCACATATGGAATTATTAGGAGCACTTTAAGCATTGGCATGACTGCAATAAACAAGAGTTACATAATCATTTGGGTGTAAGAAAAGTCTGTTGTCAGTAGATACCACCAGTTTAACAGAAGCACAAAAACGTGTGCAATGATTTAAGTAAACTCTTAAGAAATATGATGAAGGTAGGTCTAAAGCAGTTTACAACATCATAACTGGTGATGAAAGTTGGATATATGCATTTGAACCCGATTCTAAGCGGCAGTCTGCACAATGGGTTTTTCCAACAGATACTAATCCAGTTATAATGAAGCGATCTTGTGAAGTATTGTTAAGAAAAAGATTGCTTACTTTCAAAATCGGGACCTATTACAACTGTCATGCTTGAAAATCAATGTACGGTTACCGCAGAATGGTACACAACGGTATGTCTGCCGGACATTATTAAAAAAACTCATTCATGGCACCCAAAAAGTGAGATTGTTCTGCACCGTGACACTACTTCAAGTAATACCGCACATCGAGCAAAATAATTTTAGAGGCTTCCGGGTTAAAATTCCTAAGTCATCCCCCATACTGTACCAACCTATCATCTTCTGATTAGTTTTAATTTCCTCAATTCTTCTTCTTCTTCTTCTTAGGCTCCACAACCCATTTGGGTTTTAGCCGTTCCAAAAGGAACTTTCTTGATCCTTTATCTGGGGTGGATTAGTCCCCTTTCCTCGTGATTTGTCCTTTTTCATAACATTTGGTGTTTTTGTTTTCTCAACTAAGTTTTTCCATGTTTTTCTGTTCATGGCTTCTTCTTTCCAGTTTTTCACTCCAATTCTTTTTAAATCCTCTGCCAACTCATCTATCCATCTTAATTTGGGCCTTCCTTTGTTTCTTGTCTCACTCGGTTTCCATTCCGTTGTTGCCTTTATAGCTCTCTTTCTCTCACTTCGTGTTATGTGACCTAGCCATCTTATTCTTTGTGCTTTTATGTGTTTCACTATGTCTTTCTCGTTTATTTCTTTCTGTATTTCAAAGTTCATTAGCGCTCCATATTCGTTTTCGTTTGTCTTTTTTGGTCCCAATATTGTCGTAAGTATCTTGCGTTCGAATATTCTTAGCTGTTCTTCTTTTTTTCTTATGCATCGTGTTTCCATGGCATATGTCACCACAGGCCTTATTAATGTAATAATAATAATAATAATAATAGTCTTTATTGTTGTTGAAGCAACAAACGGCGGAGTTCAGCAAGATCAACGTCTTGCTGCTCTTACACTAAACCGTATAATAAAAATAAAACTAATTCTAAAACTAAACTACTATACAGATTTATTTGCATGCTACAGTCACCCAGATGCATGGCCATCAAACCATTAAATATTTACTTAAGAAAGTGTACGAGAACTAATTTTTATTTTTAAGTAAATTATTAATCGTTTCCTTAAATTTATAAGGAGAGAGGCATTTGAAATGTGGCGGTAAGGAGTTATAGAATTTAGCTACGTTATATGAGAATGATCGTGTATAACTAGCTGTTCTGTGATACGGCGGTGTGAGCAGACCCTTACTCCTTACATTGATATTATGGATATCACTACGAAAACTGATTTTTTGATAAAGGTACGGTGGTGTTTTGAAATTAATAACTTTATAAAATAATGTATATAAATGTAATTTCCATCTATCTGACATGTTTAACCAATTTATTTCTCGAAGTTTATGCGAAACATGATCCCTTCTTTTCAAACCAAAAATAAGTCTCAGACAGCAGTTTTGAATACGTTGTATTCTAGCAGAGTCAGTGCCATCCAAGCAAGGCCCGTAAACGGTGTCGCAAAAATTAAAATGAGAAAGGACTAGAGACTCCAGCAAAATAATTTTCGTTTTTCTATTAAGCGTGTGCCTGTTTGTATATATATATTTCAAATTTGAAAACGCTTTCTGGATACACAGCCCTACATGCTTTCTGAATCTTAATTCGGAATCTAAATGTAGTCCTAGATTACGTGCCACAGAAACAAGAGGGAGCTTAGTATTTTTGATTACTATATTTAATTGGTCTATAGCAGCTGCGCGAGCTTTACGTCTTCCAAATAGCATAACCTGAGATTTGGAAGGGTTTATTGTAAGGCAATGCTTTTCAGCGGTGTCGATTAAACTTTGTAAATCAGCATTGACTAGATTATTGGCATTCGCAATTTCCTTTGATTCGAAAGAGTGGAAGATCTGTGTATCGTCCGCGTAAAAATGATATTTACATGAATATATATTATAGTAGAGATTTGACGTATACAGTATATAAAGTAGCGGACCAAGTATCGATCCCTGAGGTACACCAGTGGTCACACTACGTACATCAGAAATTTGGTTATCTAATTATATTATTAGTATTATATATTTTTAATTTTGTATCCTTTTTTAATGTCTTATCTTTTAATAGGTACTTGTTTGCGTAATATACCCTATGACCTGCTTGGATTCTTGCCTTGATTTCTTCATTGCTTTGACTTGAGTTACTTATTTGTGTCCCCAGGTAGTTGTATTTGCTTGTGCTCTCAAAGTTGTAGTTGTCGACTTGCAGGTTTTGGTTTTTCGTTTTCATTGTTTCTTCCATAGTTCATATGTATCGCCTTTTGTTCGTTGACTTGTAGGCCCACTTTTTTGTTGCTTGCTCAATTTCTCTAAATGCTTTTATGAGTCCTTTTCTTGTCCTGCTTATATGGCCATGTCGTCAGCGTATGCTATGATTTGCGTCGCCTTGGTGTTTAAATTTCCTTGGTCTTCTATTTTTCTTACTACACTTTCTAGCACTATGTTAAATAACACTGCTGATAACGCCTCTCCTTGCCGCACTCCCATATTTATCTCAAAACTCTCGGTTGTTCCATCTTGTGTTTTTATTACTACATTGGATTCTTTCATCGTCATTTCTATTGGTTTTATTACTTTTGTTGGAATTCCTAGTGTCGCCATTTCTTCAAACATTCTTTTTCGATTAACTTTGTCGAAAGCTTGTCTGTAGTCCACAAACAGTATATTTAGTTCGATGTTAAATTCATAGCTTTTTTCCAATATTTGATTCATTGTATGTAGTGCGTCTATCGTTGATCTCCCGGGTCTAAAACCATTTTGGTAGTCCCCGAGAAGCTTTTCTGTATATGGTTCTAATCTTCGGTGTAGTATTACTGATAATATTTTGTACGCTGTATTCAATAGTGTTATTCCACGGTAGTTGTTGGTGTCTTCTTTTTTCCCTTTCTTGTGTAGTGGTATGATTACTCCCTTCTTCCATTCTTCTGGCATTTCTTCCTTCTTCCATATTGATACTATTAACTTGTGAATTCTTAAATGTAGTTCTTTTCCTCCGTTTTTTAATATTTCTCCTATTATGTCGTCACTACCTGCTGCTTTTCCATTTTTTATTTTTTCGATTATTTTTATTGTCTCTAAGTTGGAGCTTGTATTTCTCTCTCTGCATCGTATGGTTCAACTATTGCCCCATTCGTGTCTTCCGCTTTTCCCTTTAAGAGTTTACTGAAGTGATTTTTCCATATTCGTTTTGTCTTTTCTGGATCGTATTCTGTTATTCCTTCTTCGGTTATAAGTCCTCTTGTCCTTATTCCGTTTTCTTTTCTCTGTTCTTTTATTTTTCTATAAAATTTCTTCGCATTGTCGCCTTTGAACATGTCTCCGCCTCTAGTAATATTCGCAGTATAGTTGTTATTGGGGCGGTAAACAATATAATGGAAATCAAAGATTTCGGCGGAATCTATGGACTTAAGCTACCAAGTCTCCGTGAAACAGATTTCAGCGTAGTTGTTGATAAAGATTTTTTTTACATTAGTTGTTTTTTGTTCACAGTCCCTTAACGTTCTGGTAGTAACTAGATACTGCGATTGCAAAAAACTGCATCTAACAATAATAAAGATTAACGTTGCTTGTTTTTACGATATTTGCTATTGTATTTTTTCTGAATCGCATGCAGACTTAATCCAAAATCCGCATGTTTTTGCAAATCATTTTTCTTAACTAATATATTATAGTCTTTTACCCACACATATTTAAAGCCAATGTAGACACATGAAATTAGCAACCCATAACGTATTTTATTTTTTATACAAAAACTGTTGGTTTTAAGAAAAGAACTAAAAAATCTGTAAAGGAGTTTACACGGAACTTCTCTCTCTCAAATTACATCAATTTGCAAACAAATGTAGTTTGCCGGGATTCGAACTCCGTGCTCCCAGGCAAATATTTCAAGCCAGTTTTTAGTTTGTCGCTTGCAGCTGCTTGAATAACTGAGCCACCACCGAATTGTACCAGTTTCTGCTGCGTTATAAATACACCATACTATTTTGTCCCATTTGTGATATTTACCCTGTTTCTATTAGGTCTCATTTTTGCCAGTGATAAAGCCTGAGCTATGTGCAAATTATTACTTTTATCTATTTCTCTGTTAAATAAAAAAAACAATTTTATTTTTCAAGGTGCTCGCTTTGTATACTTTTCTGAAATTTTCTCGATTTCATGCCAGGTAGACATATAATCTGCCTGCAAAATATCATAGTCTTCCAACAAATAGTTTTTGAGTTATACCACCAACAGATAGAAAGACGGAATTGAGAAAACCTGTTTTTCGTCATCAAGGGACCCAGAAACGTGAAGATCTGAAGAAATCTTGGAAGGTGATTTTGTTTGCGATTACAATATTTTCTTCGTCTTTTAGACGAGGAAAGTAAACAGCTGAAAGTATATGATAACCAAATTTTTTTCCATTAAAAAGGTCTAATAAAAACAATAAAAACAGTGGTTAGGATAGTAGTATTTCAATAATTTTGTAACGTATGTTTAATTTTCAGGTACTTAGAAACCGTTCACCAGCACGATCTCCAGTATATGTTGAAGAAGTAAGTGCCATCATTACATTTTTTTATAGTTGTATTACTCACAGGATAGATTAAGCTAATATTCTCTAGAAACTGAATATTTTTTAATTTATATTTTTTAAAGATATTCATTTTAGACAGAATGATTAGTTTACTATTTCACTACTACACAGCAGGGTTCTGTGACGATGTGATGGTGGAACATATTACTAAAAGTATGAGAATTACATAAAATTTGCTTATACAAAAGTGTGCAGAGGTGGTGCACATTAGTAAAATACTTTTGATTATATAGGGTGATTCAAAACACTGTGGTGAATGAAACATATTTTGTTTTTAAATGCAACATCTTATATTTAAGCAGCTTCAATGTTTTGCGTCAAAGTACTAATCATTTTAATAGTATAAAGTTTTGTGGGTCTAACATTAACTGCTTTGGAGAAATTAACGATTGGATGCAAAAAACGCTGCATTGCAAGCTGCCGGCGTAACTGATAAAAATTGAATGAAAGCAAACGTTACCAAAAAATTATGTTTTTGTGAATTGTACACTAAGCATTTTTTGCATGGAATTATTAATTATTCTAAAACAGTTAAGTTTAGACCCATACAGCTTTATATTAAAACTAGCTGTTGCCCTCGACTTCGTACGCGCGAGGTTCATTACTTGTGTATTAAATAATGACTAATTATTTCCTGTCATCTCATTCCATCTCATCCCATCCCCGTCCCTTTTCCCGTCCCCGTCTTGTCCCGTCCCATCCCGTCCCGCTCCGTTCCTTCCCCTCCCCTCCCATCCCATCCCTTCCCGTCCAGTCCCGTCCCGTCTTTACCCGTCTTGTCCTGTCCCTGGCCTGTACTGGCCGGATGTCCTGCTGGTAGGCAACAAAGTAAAGGAATACCTAAGGTTTACTGCTCGTCGCTTGAGGATTATACATGCAGTTTATGAAAATTCGCAGCTGTTGTATTTTTTACAAAGGTTAATATTGTTTTTCTTAATTTTTGGTCATGTGACCTATACTCGAAAATCAACTTAGCGTAAATAAAAAAATGCGTTCTTTCATATTCCGTAATAAAAAAAGGGGGCTGTCATTTAAAAAAAAACATCGATTACGTCATACCTCCTACCACACTGTATGTATAGATTTTATCTGAAAAAAATGCGCAAATAAAAATAAAAATCGACGGGTCCCAGCCTTTTTTCCAAAAGTTATTCCTTCAATTTTTATAGAATTTATCCACTATTTTACGAAAGCACTGTAGAAGCAAATTTTATGTTATTCTCATGTTTTTATAAATATCTTCCACTGCTGCATCGTTGCTGGACTCTGATATGCTGCTCTAAAAACCATTTATATTTAAAGCATTTGAAAAGTAGTAATGACTTAAATGTGTTATAGCGTTTACTTTTTCATGGTTGCTGTAAATGTCTTTTTAGAAATGGAGAATGCCGTGTAATAGTCGGTTTGACAATTAGAATGTATATTATTATTGTATAGTATGAAAAGGAGACAACTCCTATAGTATCAATTTCAAAATTAAGGGGGAATATATTAAATTACAGAAATATTAGTAAACAATTAACAAAGAGTAGCAGTAACTATCACTTAAGCGCTTGAGCGTCAAATTAATTTTTGCAGCTAATCACAAATGCAGCACAAACAGGTATGTTCCAATGTCATCCAATATGTTTTAGCATTTCATTTTAATGTGTTTTTTGTTCATTAGATAAGAACACAACTTTGGATATCTTAAGATATTATGCACCATTTTTTACAGATCTCAAAATTTTTATATACAGTATAGACTTGATTATCTGGGAGACTTACGGTGTAGCCTTTCCGGTCACTATCTTGTATAGTCACGTTTCTACCATAATTTCTGCATGCTGTTAAATTTTTTTGTACATGCAATTTATATCAGATAAATGATGTATTTCAGGGATATGTTCTACTTGCTGAAGCAAGAAAAAACGTTTCTATAAATAGGGACCCTTAAATACTTCGTTATATAGATACAATCCCTTGGAGCAGATGAGGGATGATCCCATTTTTAACCTACTGATTATGTAACAAAGAAACAAGTTTGTACATAACACACGTACAAGGTAGCAGTTCACAGTGCTGTTCTAGAGGGTGGTAGTTATGGGGGTGGTCACCTTTTTTGTGTAAAATTTATGGGGGATGCAGAAATATATAAGATCCAGATATATTAAAGATTAAAAAACTATTAAGAAATTTGGGGTGATCACAACAATTACCATTGTAGAAAACATTATCATAATATGCCACTTCACTAAAATATTCTATTTCATTAGTAGTCATCCTTCGCAATATTTGATTATCATAGTGTATTTTGTAGGCAAAAACCCAATCGTTTACCAAATTGATGGGATTGTATCTGTCTAACAAAGTATTTCGGGATCGCTGCTTTTGAGAATTATTTTTGTTAATTTAGTGAGTACCTCAAATTTTCTGGTGCAAATATGAATCACCTTGCATATACATTGTTATCAACTTTAAGCACAAACCAGGGGGCTGGAGAAATGATACTTACTTTAATTGCTTACGATCCCAAGTTGCAATCAAAACACCAAATTGTCTCACTCGGGCACTGCCCAGGCGAGTCACTATCAATCGGAAATCAGGGGGGTCGCCTGCCAACTGCAGTCGAAGACGGCGTGAGTTCTAAAGATGGAAAGATTGGCGCCACCGATTTATGATAACAAAAAAACGAAGCCTTAACCCCTTGATTCAGCGATTGTTAGATTTCGCTCCAGCTAAATCGGAACACTGAGAAATTACTAGAAATGCGCAAAACCGGAGTCAAACAATCAAGTGTAATTAAATATGACAAGTTCGTTTTATTCACTCATAAGGTTGGGCACACACATAAAAAGATACACATAGGTAAAAAGTTTCAGGCCTACATATGCATTGTAACTGCCCCAAGGATCCTTGTTCACAAAAATAGGGTGGCCAAATGAAAACACCAGATTATAAAATTAACGGAAATTCCTGCGGCTCCCGGATAGTGACGTTAATGTAAAATAGTAAAATTACAGCGGGCGTCCGCCTCAGGAATTTCTATACTGTTGTACATAAATAAATATCACAATTCGCAGCAAAAGTAGAACTGCGGCGAGGGGAAGCCTCTTACTTTACACATTAAAAAAAAATACGCCATCAAGTGATGCGTCCAGACCATTATCTACATATCTCGCGCCAGTTTATCGCGCTAATCTTACTTTAAAAGCCAAAATACTTTAGGCAGTCCTTCGTCGATTGAGCCGTACAACAGAAGCACAAATTAAGAGGGCAGTAAGGTTACCTTAGGCTGATTTGAAGTTATCTTCGCGCGAACAGCATTGCAGGAACGGGCTTCTGGGGTCGAGCAGTTCGCCAGGTAAGCGCGTTGTGATACGTTATCGCAGAACGCAGCTGCCACAAGGCGGGATTTCCAAGTCTTAAAGGAGACCCATCACGAGGTAATCGAGATATAACTGGGGTCCAGAACGTGATGTTCAAGTCGTGGTATTCGCCTATTTGGGGTCAAGTCCGAGATGTATGAGCGTACTTGGGGCCCAGCACGAGGTGGGGACTACATTATTAAGAAATAAACGTTAGCGGGCACTCGAAAAGGGGCTGAAAACGGTCCTACTTACAATAAGTTTCCCCAAATGGTTCGCTCGGAAATTTTGACGTCAAAAAAGGTCTGCACGTAGCAGAATCTCCAAATTCACATACGGAGAAATGTCGAGACGCGTACAAATCCCCTAACTGAAGGGTGAGAAGTGCCTAGACAACCATAAGCACCTTCTCCAGAATGGCGAGGTCGACTTCCGCGACCTTATTCAATCGAATGCCGGAACAAGATGAACCAATTTCGCAATCGCGCTCAACAATGAGCCAAGGCTGCGTATCAAGAATGTGCAGTGCCCAAACGCAATTTGAAAAGCATCGAACATACAATAAATCGGAAATTATTGGTAACCAAAATCTCGAAAATACAGTAAGGCGAAAATTGACGGTAACAACATATATAATAATACTAATAAAATTCCTCTGTAGTACAGAGCGAACCTAAACAATTGCAAACAGAATATCTCCAAGTGTAGTTATTTAGTTAGAATTAATGAAGTTTATTCAAAACTTAATAAATTTTCCAAATTTATTATTTTTACAGATACTTGATGATGAACCACAGCCAGGTCCTTCTGGCTATATCCCACCGAATAAGCGTAAACAAGTAAGTAGCATGTACACAGTTATTTACATATTAAGAATCTCTCTTTTCGAGTATATGCATGGGAATTTTGCTCGGGCAAAGGGCCACTCAAAAGTTCCTGACCACGGTGGTATAATTTTTGCTGAAAAAGGTACAGCAAAGATAAGTTGATTTAGTTGTATATAATATGTTGTTTCATCGCCAGCATGGCCGAGCAGTTAAGGAACTCGGCTGCGGTGCCACGGTATGTGGTTCAATCCCCACATCTGACAATAGCCAGGGGTGGCCCACCCAATCACCTTAAAAATTGGGTACCGAAACCACGGTTGTGGAAGTAGGGAAAGTAAGGCAAAGACGTGATGCTAACCACATTACCCAGTACACTATTAACAATGTGCTAGATGAATGGGTTTCAGAAAGAGATATTTCGACGGTTTTGACCCGCCGAGTCTCAGGCCATATTCTTATGTGTGGAATGAAGCGCCCTGAACTTTTTTTACCATGTTGATTTACTAAAGAGACACAGCACTCTAAAAGGGGGCGGGGCCAAATTGATTTTTTGTTATACAGGGTGTTCCATAACTGGAGGACCATAGCGAATATAAATATTCTTGAGGTCATTCTAATTCAAAAATCCTTTATAAACATATATCCTAAAGTGAATTGTTTTTGAGTTCAGTTGGATTATTTCTAACATTTATTAGTTAACTTTTACAGACATTTTAAATCAATTTTAATGAAAGTGAGATTCAAAATGTCCACCTACATTATTAGTCCACAGCTCAGCTTTTCATACAGTTGACATAATTGATCTTATTAGGATTTCCAGATTATTCTGGTCATTAATTCCTCCCTAATGTTTATTCTGACATAATACACTTATGTCTTCATGTAACCCCAGAGAAAATAATCCAGAGGAAGTAAGTAATCTGGTGATCTCGCTGGGCAAGGAATCTGCGCTCCTCTATCCATCCAAAAATCTTGAAAATTTTTATTTAAAAATGTAGTAACCCTTCTGGAAAAATGTGGCGGTGTGCCATCTTGCTGTAGCCACATTCTCTGCCTCACATCAAGTGGGATATCTGCTAGCAATAATGGCAATGTTTTCTGTAAAAAATTCCAAGTACTGCTCTCTTGTCAAGCAATGTTGAAATATGAATGGTTTGACCAAATGGTTGTCTATGATACCACATGAAACGAAACAATCTTTGTCAGTAAATAACATATTGTTATAGAATAGATTAAATTTATTTACTGTGAACAATATACATTGTATAGTAATTGTCATTAAATAATATGCACTGAAATAAACATACAGACTACAAAACACAATAAAATTCAACATATACAATAACCACTGTTAATACCGCAGGTTATAACAAGAACTCACGAAGTCGGTAAAAGCAAGCGTTGACAAGGAATTCCTTTACCTGCACTTTAAACTTATTGAAACCATCTGATTGTTTAATATATTCTGGCAGTATTTATTATAAATTCTTATTACCGACCATAGCGGTCTTTCTTCCCTATATCCACCAAGTCACCGACCGCATAGAAAAGTTTCTTCGAAAACAAAACATTAAAACAATATTCAAACCCCCGAGCAAAATCCCACAGGTTCTTCCTTCATCTAAAGATAAATTAAACACTATGTCATATAAAGGTGTTTATAGAGTTCCTTGCTCTTGTAATGCTGCATACATTGGTGAGACAGATCGTTCAGTGAAAACTCGCATCTCTGAGCACCAGCGCTGTCTCAATTCGGGTCTCGTTTCATCATCAGCCATCGCCGAACACCAGCGTGATACTGACCATAAGATCTTTTTTGATGAAACTTCCATCATCTTCAAATCCCCATTCTCCTTTGGCAGAAAGATTCGCGAAGCCATTGAGATTTACAAACACCCTAACAATCTCAATCGGGACGAAAGGCTTTCCTCTTCCTTCTATGTGGAAAGTGCTAATTCCTAAGCCCCGCCCACCACCACTGAACCGCGATGGCATTTGCTGAATCGTGACGGCACTTGCCTATAAATTCGCGCCTTTCTCCTTCCGATAGTTAGTCAAGTTTCGCCTCTTGACGTGGTTCACACGTTGAGTTACCGTGCTCTTCTAACCCTACCCTTGCAAAAAGTTTCGCCTCTGGCGTGGGTAACATGTTGAGTTATCGTGCTCTTTTGCTTTTTCCTCCTGATGAAGCCCCTTACTAAAGTGTGCGAAACGTTGAGTTCTTCGATCTCAATCATGACACGGTTCAATCCCGGAAGTCGTTTGTTACGTAATGATAATGACCGTGAAAGCCACAGAAATCATCTGAATAACCTCTACGGGGAAGATACTTCTTTTAAAGCCTCTACCTTTTCCAAACTTTGACATAAGTCATCTAAACTCCTTTGCACTTTAGCGTTTCTTTCCCGTTGTCGTGATAACAAAGTCATACCTTCTTTTCTTAAAATCAAACATCACATTTCAACCCAATCTTTTCAAAAAATCCTTCGTCACACTAGCTTTGCTTTACTTCATGAATGCATTCATCAAACGAGGTACGATCTCAATACCATTTCAAAACAATTATTAGATCTTCATTTAGAATTATCCAATACTCTTAGCATTCTTGACGGTCTCTCTTCGATTCAATCACCTACACACAGGCCCAAAAAACATTAGAAATGACAACTGCGACTCATCTTCGTAAGTTTCATTCCTTGATGTCATCGGTTAAGGTTTCTACAGATCAAAGTGGTTCTAAGACGGTCATAAATCTTTCTTATGTCCTCTCTCCTAGCGATAATTCTATACTTTCCAAAAGTTTGAATTTTTCACTAGCCTTCAAAAGCATTCCTACGGAAGAGATTATTAGTTCGGCAGAATCTTCTGTGAGAACGCTTCCTAAAGACGTTGCCGATCTTATCCGCTTTGAAACTGTCAGGTGTTTACGGTCATCTAAACCACCTAAAAGTAACATTACAAAAGACGAAAGGAATGCTCTCAAAACCTTACGTTCCAATTCCGACATCTCAATTTTGTCCGCTGATAAAAGTAATGCTACGTTAGTTATGGATCGAACAGAGTACACCACTAAGTTTAACTCTTTACCCCAAGATTCTTCTTATGCCCTACTTTCTCGCGACCCAACTTCCAAAATCGAACGGGAAATCACTTCTCTAATAAAATCTGCCCACTGATATTCAACGCAGGTTGATTCCTCGCGCTTCAAAACCTTCTCGGCTCTATGGTCTTCACAAAATCCATAAACAAGACATTCCCTTCAGGCCCATTGTCAGTACCATAGATTCCCCTACTTACTCATTAGCCACATATCTAATCAGTATCCTCAGAAAGTTCACTGGTAAGTCTCCCTCGTATTTTCGCAATTCAGCCCATTTCGTTGAACTTATATCCAATATAAGCGTTGAACCTGAGGATTTACTTGTGAGTTTCGATGTCACTTCCTTTTTTACCAAAGTTCCTATTTCCGATTCCATAGTCATAATCCAACAGTTGTTATCAGAGCATGGCTAGACGTCTTCAAGTCAACCTGCCCTAATGGGAAAATGCCTCTCTTCCACTTATTTCCTATTTCAAGGCCAGTTCTTTAAAAAAATCTTTGGTGCGGCCATGGGTTCTCCTCTTTCACCTGTCGTTGCCAATATCTTCATGGAAGCTTTCGAAACCGTAGCTCTGGAATCTTCAGAATTGAAGCCTAAGGTTTGGTTCCGATACGTTGACGATACCTTTATTATTTGGCCACATGGTAAAGACACGTTACTCGTCTTCTTAAATCATCTCAATAGTCAACATCCACACATTAACTTTACTACATTACTAGAAGTCGCTGTATTGTTACCCACTCTGCCAATTAAATCACCCATAATTATTAATATTACTTTTGCTCCATCTACTGTTTCTTGAATTTGTTGGTTTTTAACTTCAGGTGCATCTTCGTTTAGTTTGTAGCACTCAATCAGATCAGTAATTTCATATTATCAGTTAGCTATGGAGCTTTTGGCTTTGTATAACGGACAGTTCGCACAGGTGAAAATTTGTCGAATAGTAGATACAGCATGTTATTTGAAAACTTTACTTTGGTATTGATGTCTGCAATGCGAAAAATCTAATATCATGACAGTGTCTCTAGATTTGAACAAAATAGATCGATCATAACTGAAATATCTAAAATCTCTAAATATATAAAAGTTGTTGGGGAAGTTGCTTTTAAAATGAATGAAACAGTAGATTATCAAGTGGTTGAAGATATCATGTACTTACACCACTAAGTAATAATTTTGTCATTAAATGTTATAACTAAATCTATTAGGGTTGATGAAAATTCGGTAGTTTTAATTGGCTCGTAATAATTTTTTCAAATTAAATTATTTCAAAATGTCAAAAACTTGAGACGTAACGGTGTTAGTAGTGTTAAAAAAACGATGATAAAGTTTCCAAGAAACAAAAACTCATAAAATGGAGCAACAGATGCAAAAGAGTCTTCTAAAGCACTAAAGAATTCATCAAACTGTCTCCTGCCAGTCTTATAAATAACCTAGAAAGCAATTTTTTTGGTATGAATTTTAAAAGATAGCCATAATTGTTCAAAATTATTATTGTTGGCAATATTAATGATAGAAAAAGGGATACTTCTTTTTATGTAAAATGCTAATCCATCACCATGTAGTAAACGATCCGTTCTTATAAAATTGTAACCATTTACTTTAAAAATGACGTCTGCAATGTTTTGATTGAGCCACGTTTCGGATAGCGCCACTATATTGTAGGTGACAAGATCTTCAAAGTTATTAGAACCAGTGTTGATCAATTTTATACAAATTGTTTATCTTTTATATCACACCCGTTCATGTCAATTGTTTGTGATATTTGTTTTCAGGCGAAGTTGAAAAACGGTTACACCGACACTTTGCCTTTTGAGATTGTGTTTTCTTTTGATTGTAAATGAATGTCAATGTAATCTCAATAAACATTATTATTAGTATTATCAGTGTCGGACTGGCCCACCGGGCAACCGGGCAAATGCCCGGTAGGCCAAGACAGTTTGGAGGCCAAAATGTCGAGCCTATGGTGACTGTGACTGATTCAATCACGACCGCTGATCACGACACTAATAGTGATGACAACGAAAATCACAAAGGGTGCTTGTGCGGGTTGTATGAATTGTTGCTTTAAATTTTTTACACCAATATAATTTGCACGTCATTACATACAGTGTGGAAATAAAGTAACGGATAAATTCATTAATTTCGTTAATATTCATTTTTATGAAAAAATCGCGAGGGGGTGTAGCGTTTTTGGCCATAGGGAATATTTTCAGTTTCTTATGTAATTTGTTTTTCATGATATGACGCCATCGATTTTTTAATTTAATAACCTATATTTTATATTATTGATTTCGGTAGTACTTTTTATGTTGTTTTCAATAATATAACATTTTCAATATGTTCCATTTGAAAAAAATCTAAAAAAATGGTCTTAAATATAAAATATTAAAAACCAATAAAATGAGCAAAATAAATCTAGTTACCGGTGGATAAAACAAAAAAATATTAGTTACATGTCAGAATTAAACAATTGGTAAATGTCATACAAAATAAGTGTTCTTTGCATTTTTTAAATTAGAATTTGCCTTTAGCAACTATTTTATTAATAAAAATGGTACAATTAAGCGAGACACAGAAATTTAATTTTTTATTATTTATTATTGTATTTTTCAATTGCTTTTTTTAAATTTCAATAAAAACGAACGTGCCATCAATGACTTTCTGTCAAACGTAGGTAACTAGATTTATTTTGCTCATTTCATAGGTTTTTAATATTTAAACTTTAAGACCATTTTTCTCGATTTTTTTCAGATGTAACATATTGAAAATTTTATATCATTGAAAACAACATAAAAAGTACTACCAAAATCAATAATAAAAAGTACACGTTGTCCTTAAAAAAAGTTGATGACGTCATAAATTTAAAACAAATGACGTAGCAACATAAAGGTGGTTGTAGTGTATGTCCTATAATTAAAATCGCTATACCCCTTCAAGATTTTTTCATAAAAATTAATATTAACAAAGTTAATAAACTTATCCGTTACTGTAGTTCCACACTGTATAGCAATTTGCACTAGCCTACAAATACTTACTGACATTATCATGCACCCAAGTAGCCTGTGAACGCATAATTTCTAAAGTGCAAGAAAGGTTAGAATGTTTTCTAATTTTGAATGTGAAGTGTGATTTACTCCAAAGCTTGAATTTCGACGAAATCATGATGTCTCTTTAAAATCAAAATTATTGATATGATTCATATTGTTAAGTAAAATTATTATAATGGAATAGAGTGTAAAAGTTTCAATAAGGTCAAACCTTGTGATCATAATTATATATATTTTTTCGTTATAATTTTTCCAAACTCAAAGTTTATAAATCATAATAGATAAAGAATATTTTTTCGTTATTTGTTTGAATTTCAAAGTTTATAAGAATAGAATAATTACCTACCTCCTACCTATTTCATTTTTTTGTTACCTTGTTTCATGTTTAAATTCTTAAATTATTAGAATAATTTTTTTTTACGACCGACCGGAAAATATGCGGTTTTTGAAGAATTTTTTTGCCAGAAAGTAACGTTTTGCCGGTCAAGATTGGAAAACGGGCATCAGGGACCGGTAAAAGCTTTTGCCGGTCCCTGATGCCTTCGTTACTATGGAATCAAGTGTGTGTTATTATTTGGATAAGTCAAATAATAGATACTAAAGTCATATTTTTTTTTAGTTTGCGAAAGCGAATTTGCAAGTTTGAAAGTATTGACTCGGATGTCGTAAAAAGATATTGTACGATACACGACCAGAAAGTGTTTTGCAGGTCTCCCCAAGCTTCCAGGGCTCGACCTGCAAAACACTACATTCCGGTCTTGTAACGTAAATTACTATTTACATTCCCCCACCGTTTTCTTTATCGTAGTTATTGATTTGGTTGTACTTTCACCTGCCATTACTACTGTACTGTGCCATTACTGTGAGAGGGGTGCGTTTTGGGTATTCGAGTATTATCTTATTATAATCTAATATTTAAGTGGGCAATTTTAAGAGACCGATGTAATTGCGTACACTTTCACTCAACTACAAAAAATTTAAACTAAACGTTAACTAAATAATAAATATAATATGTAGCACTTGAACGCCTTTAGGGAAAGTATTCCATTTTATATTGTGCTCTACTAGTAACATAATAATCCAAATAATATTCGAATTTCTATGAACAAAAACTAGTAAACACATATAATGTGAAACCATTTACAGTTTACAATTGATACCTTGAAAAAAAGACTATTGTAAATGTAAGTACAGAATTACAGTGGCAGGAAGATAAATATAAACTAAACCTAAAAGTATGGTTTTAAACTCGATCAGAATAACACACAATTTTTAGTTTAGTAGATATAGAACATATGTAGCACAAACAGATTTAAGTCATTTTTATAAATGTGTACCTTCACTGATTATCTGCATAGATATTTGAGTTATTGCAAGAATTGCAGGCCACCTTTATTTACGTTGAGAACAATAACGTTATCCAAATCGCGTGTACTGAGTATTTGATTATTCTTTTCAATCTTAATTACTCTGTCTGTGATTCACACTTTTTTCAATCCAAATTCATCATGTGCTAGCTAGTATAGGTACCATATGTCACATTTTTATGCCAAACTTGGCTAACATCATATTTTGAAAAATTTCCTGTCTTTTATAAACTGATAAACTTTACAATGTTTGCTTGCCTTTTTTCTTCCTTTGGAATTCTTATATGCTGATACCAATGTACAGGGTGTTATGGAAGTCCACATAATGATTTTAACTAAGGATGGGAGCCAACTTTTCTATTTATCGTTTCTCTTTTAATCGTATATTTTTCCAATCATTATCCTTCCTAAATTTGAAGAGCGGATTGGTAAGCAAATGTGAGTTAAAGGTGAATGCCACAAGTACACTAAAACTGCAAAGTTTTTGCACATAAAAGAACATGCGGTCAATAACTTAGCTACCTCAATTGATAAGATACATTTGTGACCAAATGTTAACTAAAAGTTTTATCAGTATCTATGCAGTTTTTTTGGTTTGCATTTCAAAGATATGTTTTTGTGTAATTGCATTAAAATATTGTTCCATTGGCGGGTATATATTTTTAAAGTAATATTAGTTTGAGTCAGGTGGGGGTGTTTTCGAAGAAATGGTAAATACAAAAGTTGTTCGATTTCATGAGATCTCTATATGACTAACTTTATTACGTGGACTTCCATAACACCCTGTATATCTAGCATTTCAAGTGGAACTTTTAGTGTATTTTGACTCAGATACAATTTTCTCATCAAGATTTCCTTTGATCTCTTTAGATAAACCGAAAATTCGAACATTGTTACATTTTATGTACTGGTGTAAGGCATCTGTTTTTGTCTTGCTTTCTCTTTTCAGTTCGGAAACTTTTTCGTTCTTGCTGACTTTCAACTTGTTGAATTCTTCATTTCTTGCATTTCTCTGCTATCTTCCCGATAAAAAACCGTCCCACTTGTTGACTGTTTGAGATATCACTTTTTTACAATGTCCTTAATTTGGTTTATTATAACTTCAGCTGAGAAGGCTTGTAACACAATATCTTGTATTTCGGCATGATATTCTCATGTAATAAATCCCATTTTGTACTATACAGTAGTAGATATCTTTAATATAATATAGCGCGATCTCACACAGTGACAGTATTGTGTGGAATGAAAGGCAGTAGAAAAAAGAAATCATGCACTGCCCTGTCCAGAACAAAATAATATCAAAAGCTAATGATATTAATACTGTAAGACCAAAATTGACACTGTTTAAACAGTAATTATAATTCATAAACGAGAATATTCTCAAATATTACAAGGACAAAGTGAGGGAGTAAGTGGGCACAGAAAATTGCTGATCACTAAAGCTGATATTATATGCAAATGCATATTTTGTGGAATTGATATGCCGGCGAAACTTTTTACATATGTATACTAATTATGTGAAAACAAATCGTTTAAGCCAAGTTTCATTTTTCACATTTTGCATATTTATACATTTTGGAGCATACTTTCTGAATTTTGCATATTTGGTTATATTTAGCAATACTTTATAATATATATACTTTTGAGATTTTTTGTAAAATGTATTATTTCATTAAATTGATTAATAAGATTTTGTGTGCAACTGTGATATATACATTCACTTTCTGCCACTGAAGTGCAGTGCGGCCATCGAAATAAGCAGAGGAAAGGGGAAGTCCCTGTTACAATCTTTGGCCATATGAACATAGACTGCCAGGAATCCTCACTTTTCTCATAGAAATGATGTATAAGAAATCAGCCAACATAGAATCCATATCAAGAGTCGAACTTCGAGTGTTGGATGAATAATAGTCTGGCGGGGTGACGGGAATTCTTATCTTTATGTTGTCTTAGATTAGATTAGATTTAGGTTCCACGACTGTCTTGCTGGCATGCGCACGTCAGCCCTTTGGGCTTTTTGTACTTTCGGGAGTTTTCAAGTTAGCAGGCCAACATCCGTATCTTTTACTAGACTTGCAATGTCCCCTACTAGCTTTCGGTTATCAATAGAGTTAAGGCTCCAATCGAATTGGTGTCTTTTACGCTCTAATGCTGGGCTATGTTGGCTTACAACGTGAAGTTGGCGTTGACAGTCTATGTTTATATAATTAAACGTTAAAATGAATGACGTCTTTGAATCAAAATTAGAGAAATAAATATACTCATACAAAATTATTAACATTTTTACATTATTTAGAGTACTTCTACTTATTTTTTAAAAAATTTAGGGCATATTATGTGCATATATTGTAACTTTGGGTGCATATACTCAACAAAATTTATGCATATATATGCGTATATTTTTGTACATTTGAGTGCATATAATTATCAGCTTTACTTATCACAACTAGAGCACATAGTGCCTTAGCACAACTGTGGCTATCAGGGGAATCCCAGTGTTTCTATCTGTAGGGTGTTTGGGTGTTGACCTGCTGATTTGTGATCACAATGTATGGGAATCCCAGTCAGTTTGTTTAGTTCATGTATTCCTTGTGCTGTAGTTAGTGTATCTACTGATTAGTGTATTAACAATCATGCCTAAATTAGCATTATTTTGGAGATTTATATGTCAAATTGCTGATATAAATTGTTATTAACTAGCAACCCAGTGAGACAAATGTCTCATTTAAAAAACAAAAAAGACCGTTTTTCAAATAGAACGCGTATTAAATAAAAACTGTACCCAGACCTGGAAGGTGTCAAAGTGGTACGCCGCATCGGAACATTCTGGAAGCTGTCAAAGTGGTTGCCTAACCGATCTAGGTTTTAAGGCGCAGAGGGTCGCAGCTCCGTTTGGCTGCTGAAACAGCGTACTGACACTTCCGGTTTTCGAGAAATCACGTGATTTCCCGAAAACCGGAAGTGTCACGTGACTGAAATTCGGTTCCTGACCTGACATGACCATTCCAAACACATAACTTTAATAACTTTTTTCTCTATCTCTTACGGTTTGGCTGCTGAAACAGCGTCCCGGAGAGACAAAACAGCGTCCTGGACAGACAAGTCTATTAGATAAAGGATTATTCCTGATTTTTGTTTGAATAATAAAAATATTGTCGCAAAATATTCTTTAATAATTACAAATTTGGTTTAACGTTCGCTAATTTTATTAGCTTCATCAGTATATAAATACAAGCATAGTTAAAATAGTTAAATTACATAGTTGAGGAAAGGTTCGAGTTGCATTTTACGACAAGTTAATTGTTTTTAATTATTAACAAAGCAGTTAAAGGATTATTTTTATAATCCATAATTAATATAAAACTTGGCAGGTTTAAACATTCTGAAGGCAGAAATGCAAAAGAAGAATTCTTGAGAATATACTCGAGAATCTTCTCGGTAACATAAACGTTTCGTTAATTTTGTTAGCTTCATCAGTAAATAAATACAAACATAGTTAAAATTGTTAAGGTTTTAGATCAGAAGGAGTAAGAAACTATTCGCGTGCGCGGCGCCAGCATCGCTACAAAATTAATTTTAGTCAAGTAGCAAACTATATTAATGCCAACTGTAATTACAGTTTTTATTGCCTTCACGCAGAACTCTAGTTTCCATAATCTTCGGAACGCAAGGCCCGAGCAGAAACCCGTTTGAATTCTCTCGCTATTGTACCACCTGCTTTTCTGAGAAAATCTACGATTTTATGCGGACCAGAAAAGTTAAAAGTTTTGTCGGCATTAGTTCTTCATTAATCAATTGCATTTCTGTGCTCACACACGTGTAAGAGTGATAAATCAAATGAAATTTAACATTAACAGTAAAAATTACAACTTTTTTAGTTTTTCGATGCTCAAAAAATAAAGAGCTATCAATATAAAAAATATTTAGTATATAAGTAATTTTCAGTAAATATAATGTATGATACATACAATAAATGGCCAACATAATAACATTTAAAGGAGTAGTATATATACACAGTGTCTGCCGAAAAGTCGGCATAATATGGGAAAAAAATTATTTTTGATTTTTCCAAAAAACTTTTTACGTCAATAGTTTGTGCTTGTCTAACAACCTATTTAGCCTCTATCATATATACTGAGTGATTTTCACTTGTTTAGAAAATGGAATGTTTCGAAATTGTTAAAATCCGAAGTGCTATTTTTCGGAAATTAAGTAAAATTTTCGGAAATTAAGTAAAATTTCAATGAAATTTTTTTAGAGTGTGTTATTTTTAGCTAACTAAACCATCTCAAGACGAGAAAACCCCTAATTATCTTTAAATTTAACTAAAAATGAATTTTTGAGTTTTTTAAATATTTTTCAAAATTTCACATATAGGTCAGTCGACAAGTACATTTTAGCGGGAATAATTCCGGACAAGCTGGAATAAATTTTAATCTGTTCTGTTGGGACTCAGAAAATATATATTAATTTTGCACCCCTTGACAGGCCCGGATTTAACCGCTATGCTTAAAAAAGGTCTAAATTTTTATATTTTTCCTAATATTAGTGAATATCTCGATTAGTAGCAACTTTTGAGCAAAATACGTAGTTATCAAAATTAAAGAAGAGTAAATTCTTTACAAAATATGTTCTATACATTTTTGTCATATATTCGCTTGCTTCGAATTCATAGGCGTCGAAATATATTTTTTTTCGAGCATTTGCTTGTTACTTTCCTTTACGATAAAAGAAGTATTGGATTCACCCTAAAAAATCGAAATTGAGTTTTCAACAGATCTTCACGTTTTAAAGTGCACTGAACCCAAAAAACATGTTTTTGTTCATTACTCTGTCTGTGTGTCTGTCTGTCGGTGAGTCTGTTTGTGAATAGAATTATTCTATTCACAAACTATGACGTTGAAACTTCATATATAAGTTTTGTGTACTATCTAGATGCGACAGCAAGCTTTTGAAGAAAATCGCATAACCGGAAGTAGGTGTTTACTCTTGTGATTTTTCAGTTATTTTGGATCGTTTCAAAAACGGCTCTAACGATTTTTGTCAAGCTTTACATTTTTATTAAATTTTATATGTGTGTTGATGTGCGCTATGTAATTTTCCAGTCGAATACCTCTAAAATGGGTTTCTTTTGTTTTCTTTCCCAATTTTTTTATTAATTCCTATTTTAAATAGAGACAGACACACAGACAGAGCAATGAACAAAAACATGTTTTTTGGGTTCAGGGGACTTTAAAACGTGAAGATCTGTTGAAAACTCAATTTCGAATTTTTGGGGTGAATCCAATACTTCTTTTATCGTAAAAGAAAGTAACAAGCAAATGCTCGAAAAAAAATATATTTCGACGCCTAGGAATTCGAAACAAGCGAATGTATGACAAAAATGTATAGAACATTTTTTGTAGAGAATTTACTCTTCTTTAATTTTGACAACTGCGTATTTTGCTCAAAAGTTGATACTAATCGAGATATTCACTAATATTAGGAAAAATATAAAAATTTAGACCTTTTTTTAAGCATAGCGGTTAAATCAGGTCCTGTCAAGGGGTGCAAAAATAATATATATTTTCTGAGTCCCAACAGAACAGATTAAAATTTATTCCAGCTTGTCCGGAATTACTCCGCTAAGAGCCATCTTAAAGACTTATCGACTGGCCTAATAAGTATCAAGACTTAAAATAAAAATCAAACTTTTTTATGTGAACACTTTAAAAATTTATAATTGGGAAAAATAATATAAAATGTTAATTACATTTTTAGATTTTTTATTATTTACCGAAAAGTAGCGTTTGCATAATTTTTACGTCTTCTATGCAAGGCACTTTTTAGGAGAAACATTTTTCAATTCTAATCAATATCTATTTAAATAGCTTCTAGAAACTCTAATCCAGCCCTATTAATGAATTACTGTTACAAAAATCCTGTCAATGTTCTTTTACAGTTGTCTAAATGAGGAGATTTTTCTTTATCCAATTACAAGTTCTAAAAAAACCTCATTTAGATAACTGTAAAAGAACATTTACAGAATTTTTGTAACAGTAAATCATTAACAGGGCTAGATTAGGGTTTCTTGAAGCCATTTAAATAGATATTAAGTAGAAGTGAAAAATAATTCTCCTAAAAAGCGCCTTGCATAAAAAACGTAAAAATTATGCAAATATACTACTTTTCGGTAAATAATAAAAAATCTGAAGAAGTAATTAACATTTTATATTATTTTTTCCAATTATAAATCTTTCAAGTTTTCACATAAACAAAATTGAATTTTAATATTAAGTCATGATATGTGAAATTTTGAAAAATATTTAACAATTTAAAAATTAATTTTTAGCTAAAGTTAAAAAAATTAGATGTTTGCTGGCCTTGAGATTGTTGAGTTAGCTAGAAATAACATACTCTAAAAAATCTCATTGAAATCTTACTTAATTTCCAAAAAATGGCACTTTGGATTTTGAAAATTTCGAAAAACTCCATTTTCTAAATAAGTAAAGATCACTCGGTATATATGATAGGGGCTAAATAGGTTTTTTTATTATACCTGCATCAGAATCGCCATTTAAAGCACGCCTGAGCGTGCGAATACAGGCGATTAAAGCTCGCCGAGCTTTAAAGGTTGTCAAGGAAACGACTGAATGCAACAACGGACATGGACGCGAGAACAACGTAAATAATTCTCGTAACTATAGTAGCAATATTATTATGCCCACTCGATTTATCACGACAAAAATTATTTCTAAGTTTTTAGTGCGTAATTTATTTCCAGTATTGAAGGTATAATAAAAAATAGCGTAAAGTATTCGTGAATAACTGGTCTTTAAAACACTTGCTCTATTTCGAGCACTCCGGCTACGCCGTCGTGCTCGAAAACTCGCGCGTGTTTTAAAGACCTTGTTATCCACTCATACTTTAATATACTATTATGAAAGCACAAATTATTGACCTAAAAAGTTTTTTTGAAAAATCAAAAATAAAATGTTTTCCCATATTATGCCGAATTTTTGGCGGACAAGGTATACCTATATGTATTATTGCTGAATTTTTCTTATTTTACTAAACATTTTTTATATTACTCGCCCAGTTCCCTGTGTTTTGTTGGTTCGGCATTCTTGTTTACTCTTTAGGTTCTGAAGATTCCGAATCGCTAGTTTAATTTAGGAATACATTATTTTTGGGCTCCAATTGCTCAACCATTTATTTATTACTTAAGTTCAAAAGCAGCGGAGCATAAAGCTTTGCATGCAATTTATGCATAATCCAACTTTATTGACTCATCCTATTTATTAGCCTAGCTCGGCCATACGATAGACTTGTTCAATAAAGTCTTACGCCCGTATTCATAGTCGTTCACCAGCGGATCGCCGGAGTTTCGTTATGAATAGTATGTTGGCGGCACTATACGTCTATGTCAAATTCGAGGTTAGCAGGTTAGATTTTTGTGTCAGTTTCTGTCAAAACTGACTGAAAATCTAACCTGATCACCTCGAATTTGACATAGACGTACAGTGCCGCCAACATACTATTCATAACGAAACTCCGGCGAGTCGCCGGCGATCCGCTGGCGAACGACTATGAATACGGGTGGCATATTTTGAAACACAGGACGCTAGGAGCATGGGACCATATGCTGCAACCTGATTGGTGCGCTGAAACATCAGCGGGAGGTGCTACCTTGGCGCCTTTTTACGATTTGAAAATTGCGATAATTGTTGCACTGTCACTAAAGTTATCGAATCAGGAAAATAAAAAAAATGCTGTTTAGAATTTTTGAGAGGACACATATGCAGGTCTGGGCTATAACGTAGACGTTAGTTAGTTTGTTTGTATCAAAGCAATAAGTATACACAAAACATTATTTTGGGATTTTTACTTGGGACACATTGGTTGTTGGAAATATTAATCAACGTACCTAAAATAATCTAAATAATATTTTTTCGGTGCTTCTTGGTTATACATACAGCGTGTTTGTAGATCGCTATCAGCCCGAACTTCGTTAATAATAGAGATATCGAAAAACACTTTCATTTTTAATATCAGTAAAGACCCTACAAATTGTCGCAAACCAATTTAAACCATGGCCTCCTATTTTTACGTAGTGATACACGACTTTGGTTTTTTAAATAAAACACCCCGTATATTTTTAGATATTTGAAATCAGCGCTAAAAGTGCTTTATTATAGCATGCTTAAACTAAAATTTGAAATTCATTATTTGGCAAAAAAAAATTAAAAATATGTACAGTCGTGTGCAAATAAATCTGGGACAGTGTTTTTTCACATGCAGATTCAGTTAAGAATTGAAGAATATCTCCATGGATTTCCTGCTATCAGAAAGAGTTACATTAAACTTTAACAGGTACTGAAACCCGCAACTCTCTCTGATAAGAGGAAATCCATGGAAATATTCTTCAAATTCTTAACTGAATCTGTATGTGAAAAAAACACTGTCCCAGATTTATTTGCACACGACTGTACCTAAAATAGGTCATGACTTACGAAAATCACTTCGATTAAATAAGAAATGCAAAACAAATTCCACTTGGCTCTAAAAGTTTCTCCTTACCGATTTATCTCACCAAACGTACAAAAATAATTGAAAACCATGTTTTTTTAGAATAAAGTTATAATTTTCTTAAATTATTTTACGTATTTTTGACATTTTAAAAGCTACTTTTAAACGAAATAGCGACTATGGTACACCGTTGAAAAGCTCTTTTATTGTAGTTTTCAACAGTTTAATGACAATCATATTGTTCTATTTAGAAAACCTAGTTTTCAATATTGTTTTAGTACCTTTGGTGCGCTAGGTCGTTTTCGTAAGTCATGGCCTACTTTAGGTACCTAATTATTTTTTTAAATAAGACGTTTCAAAATTTTAGTTTAAGCATGCTATCATAAAGCATTATGAGCCTCAAACAATTTTAAATAAGCATCGGCGTGGTCGCTGTTAGTAACATTTATACGTAAAATAAAACGTTTTCGGTCGGCTTCTTCTATTGATATCCACCTGTTCGCGTAAAACGTCCTCCAAATTCATTATGTCACGATTGTATTGAAAGGCTGAAAGAGTTTTACAATGAAAACTGCGAAACACGAGAAATGAACCATAAACATATACACACACAGCATCCACCACCGCTAGCTGATCTGGTTTGCGCGCCGGCATGCGGGCATGTGTCATGTCCTAACGTTTCGGTCGCTCACAGGCAACCAATCAGGTTGCAGTATATGGTCCTATGCTCCTAGCGTCCTGTGTTTCAAAATATGCATACGGGTGTTAGATTATTTACTTCTTTCGTAAATAGCTATTTTCGATTTCCATTAGGACACAGTAAAAAACTTGCTTTGCCGGGCTTGTAAAAAAATAATTTTGTTATGTAGTATTTACCAGCGCCCCTCTTCTGCGAAGCTGATGTTTTTTTCAAAAAAGAAAATCTGGTATGATACACGCACACAATTTCCTTTTACAGTGATCTTATAATTAGCCAAAAAATTTAATTTTTAAGCATTTGTCAAAAATTACAAATTCTACAAAAACCGTACAAAATAGGCGTTATTTGAAGCGACAAATTTTCTCTAAAATTTTAAGCTGAATTCAAAAAAGTAATAATATACCTATTTAAAATCGGAGTTAATAAAAACAAAGAAAAAGAAACAAAATAAACCCATTTTAGAGGTATTCAACTCGAAAATCACCTATCTCACATCAATACACATTAAAAATGTAACCTTTGAAAAAAATCGTTAGAACCGTTTTTGTAGGAAATTGAAAAAACTGAAAAATCACAAGAGTAAACACCAAACTTCCGGTTATCCGATGTTCTTCAAAAGCTTGCGGTCGCGCATCTAGATAGTACACATATGAAGTTTCAACGCCATACCTCTTTTCGATTTTGAGATATTCTGTTCACAGACAGACAGACAGGCCAATGAACAAAAATATGTTTTTGATTTCAGGAGACTCTAAAACGTGAAGATCTGTTGGAAACTCAATTTCGAATTTTTGGGGTGAATCCAATACTTCCTTTATCGTAAAAGGAAGTAAAAATACTAAAAACAGAGTAATTTTTGTTTAAAAAAGTGCAAAGTAGTCAAAGTAGATAAAATACTGTATGATACCTCGTTTATAAGGCATTTTGTCGCACTTACTCCTTTAGGGCACTCCTCGCTCCGCTCGTCGTACCCTAAACCCGTGCGTGCTACAAAATGCTTCTTATAAAACTTGTATCATAATATATGTACTATTGCGCCAAGGTTTGTATGTAGTAGGTTGCCTCGTAACTCTGCACCAATGGCAGAACAGCGCGCGAATACGTCACCAGTATGCAGCTTTGAATATCGTGCATGCTAGTCAGGAACGTTTACATCGCAGTTACAAGCTTATTTTCTAATATTTCTTAATAGTTTTTAACCAGTAAAAAGCTTATTCTTTCGAAATTTAGATTCCGACAAATTAATCTCAAAATTATTGTTCGAAAATGCTACATCAATTGTTTAAACAAAACGTACCGGAAAAGCGCGGTATACATTTCAGCATCGAGGTAGTTTAATTATTATTGCACATAAATGCATACTTCCGGCGTATGAAATGCGTGGAAAAAATAAAGAAATTTTTGGTAAAAAAATTGCTTATATTACTTTATTTTTATAAAAAATGCGATTTATTTTTTATAGCGCTTTGCTGCGTGTCGCGCCTCGGGCTCCGTGACCTACTCAAGCGGTAAGATGTAAGAATATAAACCACTTTAACTAATGCTGTGATGGTGGTTTATAACGTTTATTTAAGCATAAAACAATGAAACGCAAACGAAATAATGTGTAAATGCCCTAATCGAATATCATTCTACATCATGCTTGTAACGGTGCACACCCTGGTTACCTGTTGCTTGTTTATAGGCCTACGTTGTGTGATTTTTTTACTGTTTTCGGCGGGTGCTTCGACGACAGTTACAGTTACTTTAACTAGGCTTCCGTATTTACTGTTTTCACTCCGTTTGTATAGGGGCTGGCGACCTCCAGCTTTTACACCAAAGAAAACAACAACATGTCAAGCGATGGTTATTTATTAGGACAAAGTAAACAGTACACTGCGCTTACAATTATTTGCCTAACGCCAATGGGCCGTTTGCCGGCCGTAAACTTGTTACGAAGTGCCTAGTGGTGTTAGTGTGGTAGTAGAGAGACAAGGAGTTGTTACGCAACGCTCACTTACAAACAAGACCAAAGAGGAGGCCTTGCAGTGCCAGTTTGCGTGCTAACGAGAGAAGTAAAGGCAAAGAGTTGTTAAGCAACGCTCACTTACAAACAAGACCAAAGAGGAGGCCTTGCCGTGCCAGTTTGCTTGCCAACGAGAGAAGTAAAGACAAGAGTTGGTGTCTAACGTTCACCGATTAACGAAAGTCCGAGCTGGACTTCGCAATACCAGTGGCGCTACACCAAATAGAGTAAGGTGTTAATTAAGTGCGGAGTTGTCGTGATGTTTTGTATTACTAGTCGAACTAGCATCGGCCCCAGGCTTCGTGCTTCTTCTGCTACCCTTTCCTTCTGTGCTGAGTGTTTTATGCAATCTTCCGCGGCCCCTCCATCCGTTGTCCTGGGCGCTCCGCCGATGAGAAGTAAATTCTGGATTTCGTGGCTATAAGGCGCGATTTTAATTGGTTATTTTCCTTCCAAAACTCACGACGGCCTTTAATCCTTTCTGTTGTGGTTTTAAATGCTTCTCACGGCCCCCTTGACATGTGTTTCCTTTGACCGAAAACGTACACTCATAAATTTCACGAACTAATTTAGTCGGCGGTTTCTAAGCTTTTTGACCCTTAAGTTTGCCTAGAACCCCGGGTCATAAATCTAATATAGGAATTTTCGATTATGGGCCCGGGGCGCGATCAACAGCTGTGAAGGAATTGTGTTACAACTTGCAAAACAAAACGAAAGCTTCCGTTATGTCATATAATTCCAACTAATTTTATACATAAAAGATATCTATAAACTACGGATTATCATTATCCTAGGACTAAAAAATGCCTGAAATAAAATGAATGTCTTTCCTAAATAAAATGCCTGGAATAAAATAAATGTCTCCTAAATAAAATGCCTGAAATAAAACAAACGTACTTCCTAAAATAAGCTAGATAAAATTTTAAATAAAGTGTCTGTAAATACGCGACCCTCACATGCTTATTTAAGAATATCTGATTCAAAATTGGTACACAATATGTCAATATTACTGAGTGCATCCACAGCAAAAATTCATAACGTTCTAAACATTGTGAATTTCCTAAATTTAATGATGTATTAAAAATATCTGCATACGTTCCAATGGAAAGCAAAATGTTTGAAATAAAAATTATTTAAAATAAATAACAATTACCCATCAAGTAGGTATTTCTGATTAGTAGGAGCCAGTTCTAAAAGACTGTAAATCTAAGCTGTGCCCTTAAACGATGAAATATAAATTGTCAAAAGATTTAATAAGGTGCAATTTGATTCTATCTACTACATACTATTCTTTTTTAGTTTTTTTTTGGAAAGGTGCTCAGTATGTTTGCTTGCACTGAATCTTCAAAGACATCTAAAGTAAAATGCTTGCTACAAATTCTTTTATTCTAGGAATCAAATTTGTATTTTCGAGAGCTTTTTTGGACCCACTGCTTTCTTAGCACGTTGTCGTGCAGAAAATTACAAAACGAATTTTTTGCCCACTTTTCTTCGCCTTTCAAGAGTTACTTTGACAGGTAGCGACACTTCATATTGTTCCAGGCATGTTGAATAATTAGGTTTCTCACCTACTGTTAACATTATAGTGCCTTAACTCCTTATGAAATCGATATTCCGTGAATGAATTACCGGCCTACTTATTTTTGCTCGCAATTTCTAAATGAAATAACGAAAAATGTTCAATGGAAAGATACACCCAGTATAAAATATAACTACTCTAACGTAAATTAAGTTTCTAGATGCAGAAATAACACAAAATAGAAATAATAATAAAGAAACAAGGTATCAACACACACGTTAGCATATAAACTTGGTAACGGCACAAGCAGTCTGCATACTGGATAACGCGTCACCTTCCCCTGTCCGCTCACTTCACTTCCGAGTTACGAGGCAACCTACAATATACAAACCTTGCTATTGCGCAACCGTGCTGAAAAGTTTACCGCTGTTCTTGAATTCCGCTTGTAGCCCGCGGACTCGCGCCGCAATTTACGTGTGCGCTCACAAAACTACTCATATTTCTTTCCGCTCATAATACATAACATCGTTTTACACGTTGCACTACCCCTAATAAAGTAATAAATATCGATCGTCTACCTACGTCCGTCTGCTACTCATTTCTAGAATTTTCTGTCTGGTTTGTTTATTGGATTATGCAACTTTAGTGGCGACATCTACAAGAGAAGCGTCCAACTACAAAATACATCTGTATTACCGGCTTTTTAAATTAACCCATAAAATAGATGGCGGCAAATTTGAAATCCTGCAATATCTTTGGTCAAGCTGCAATTGTAGAGAAAATTTAAATAATAATAAACATGCACGGTTATGTATTGATTTTTACTTGTATTTTATTATGACATAGTTTTCTTTTTTCGATAATTTTTTTTAATATTTTTTTTTTAAATTTTTGTTTAAAATTTATTTTAGCGGTTTTTTTTAATATCTCCTTTTAAAGGTATTACAGATTTATGTCTGTACGCCAAATTTCGCTCTCATATCTTCTTTCGTCTCCGAGTATAGCTTGACCAAACTTTGAAGACTACTGATCTACCACCTTAAATTAAGTACATAGTTTAGGAAAGGTTCGAGTTGCATATTATGACAAGTTAATTGTTTTTAATTATTAACAAAGCAGTTAAAAGGATTATTTTCATAACCCATAATTAATATAAAACTTGGCAGGTTCAAACATTTTGAAGGCAGAAATGCGAAAGAATACTTCTTGAGAATATACTCAGGAATATTCTCGGTAACATTCTCGAGAATATTCTTCTGAAAGTAAATTACCGAGAATTTTACATCTCTAGCTGTAGGGCATCGGAATAATTTTTTTAGGTCTTTTAACCAGCAGTTCTGGCATCTTCCAACTGATCTTTATTGTGTTTTTCTCTTTATAACAAGTTTCAGTAACTCATGGTTTGACTCTCGTTACATACTCCAGGTATTGTACTTTCTTTGTTATGGTAATCAGTAGCTCTTTTCTTTAGTTTTTTAATGTTAGCTATCAATTTTGCAATATAAATTTTTTTCATTGCAATTTTTTTTTCTTTTGTTTTTGATGAATCTCTCAATTCTAGAGTACATTACTACAGGGTTGTGGTTGCTATTAAAGTCTGCAACAAGGTATGTTACTCTCGTATACTTTCTGAAACGGAGATCTAGCAAGATGAAATCAATTTAGTTTTCTACAATCCTCCCCTTGTAGTCTGCTGGATATTTCCAGATGTATAACCTTCTTGGGTAGTGCTTAGAGGAGGAGTTGGTGATAATAAAACCGTTTTCGGTACAGAATTGGATAAGTGTTTCCACCCTGTGCCAATACCATATGCTCCCAACATTTTCTTCTTTAGTACCACCGTCAATGTTGGCATGTGATTTCTAATAGAATTATTAGATTTCTTGCTCTAATTTATTACTTATTAGGGCGTAGGTCTGGATTATATATCTAGTTTGGGAAGCAATTTGTATATAAGTATATGAGTATGTCTAAATCGACTTATATTTGTTGGTCCATTTTGCAGATGAAGTTTTGCTATATTGTTTAGAAATACCTTGTACAAGCCGAGTCTTTTATTACGGACAATGAGAATCTCAGAAAAAATATTGTTTTCTAATTTGACGTAACACTACGTTTGTTTATGTATAAAGGTTCATACCAGCTACATTCCTTGAATTAGTTTAGAATGTGTTTGACAAAACAAGCAAAAAGATAAATTGTTACATAATTTTATCCACTTCACTGCATCTTTATGTACTTTGTTATTTTCTAGTTGTCTTTTTTAGATGGGAAACCATGGTTTTCATGACGCCATTAAATCAATTTTTTTTTGTTGGTCATTTTCAGAAATTTAAAAAATGTATACAATTTTCTTATCATACCTCTTAAATAATGCACAACCCTACATGCCATGTTAAACCGGCAAAAGTACCAAGACTACATTCGATGGTTTATTATTTACGGGTTTTTGTCAACAAAGTTCCCATTACTTTTAATAGCGATATTATTACTGAAAACAATTACCTATTATGCCTATTGGTTGTGTTTTTTAAAACTACGAACACAAGTACATTTCATTTAATAATAAAGAGGTTTTATTACTGCCTGTTTGAATGAGCCGAAATGAGCGTTAAAACACACTCTTAGAAGTTGATTATCTAAGCTCGCCGCACGATACAAGTTTGAGTGGCATTCGTGGCAGGACGATATGCTCGCATCTCACACTAACGTATGAAACTTTAAATGCGACATGCACCGCAAGCTACAGCTAGTTACTATAATAAGGTGATATTCTAATTCGATAACAGCAAACAAATAAAACATTTCAATAAAATTGCTTGATTGAATAGAAAATTGTCTTATATTTCTTGCTCTCCACTTTTTTACTTTGGATGATACATTAATTAGACAAAACTTTATAAAATAGTAACATATTAGATAAATCCTAGTATGTAGTATTATTTTCATAATCAATCATCAGACATATTCTTTGTTGTAAATTAATATATGTACAAATTCAATCCTTTAAAAGTTGGCTCAAATTATAAAAAAATAGTTAAGCAAAGATGTGATATTTTCAGCCCAAGATCTCAAGAAGTTCATCTAGTAGCTCCGATGACAGAGTGCACACCAGAAGATTTAGACGTTCTTCAGATAGTGGCAGTACCGACAATCTGTCACTCAGAGGGGTAAGTAATTATTGCATTAGCCATATCATATCCACTTAGGGTAAAGCGGGGTTAACTGAACAGGTAGTTTAACTGAACATGATACGAATACTGCCCTCTAACGTTATATAGCATAATAAATTAAATACTACGTTTATCTAGACTTACAGACAACTGTTTTACTATAAGCAGATAAATGTTAGCTGGGTTTGTCAGCGTACTACAGCTGTTGATAGAAATTGGCGGTTAAAAGTAAATTTTTTGTGGCACGTAAGGAAGTCGTTAAATTGTGAAACGTGTTGAAACGTTTGTGTTGATCCTAACTACTCGAATTGGTAAGTAATTAAGCACATTTTAAGTGTTTCTGCCGTGTATATTTCACAAAGGTAGTTTCAAAATCTTTCAGTTTTTGTTGTCACTTGTTTTGAGGTTAACTGGACAACAAAATGTGGGGTTAACTGATCATATGTTCAGTTAACCTTAAAACTGAGAAACATTTTTTTGTTAATGTATTACTATTCTTGCAGAAACGTAAAGCGAAAAATGCCTAGGAAGAGAGTTCGTACAACACAAAATAGATCGTATTCTGAAGAGGAACTGAAGGAAGCGGTTCGAGCCGTCGTACAGCAAGGCCATTCGGTACGAAAAGCTTCAATTGATTGCAAAATACCAAGAATAACTTTAAAGAGATATGTTGACAAAACTAGGGCAGCTGACAATACAGATGTAAATTATCGTCCTAACAATGAGCACTTAATGGTTTTCTCCTTAGACGAAGAAATGATGTTGAAACATTATATTGAAAAGGCATGCGAAATACACTACGGACTTACAGTTAAACAAGCACGTGGTTTGGCGTATGAATTTGCAGCAGCCAATAATAAAACAATGAAAAAAAATTGGGTCGAAGAAAAAATGGCAGGGCGGGAATGGTTACATAATTTTATGAATAGGCATAAATTATCATTAAGAACTCCCGAGCAAACAAGCCTTGCTCGGGCTACAAGTTTCAATGAGGCAAACGTAAAGGTTTTCTTCGACAATTTAAAAACCGTAAAAACAAAATACAATTTAGAGGGGAAAGATATTTATAACTTGGACGAAACCGCTGCCACAACGGTCCATAAGCCACCTAGAATTTTAGCCACAACAGGGAGACGAAGTGTTTCTCAAATAACGTCAGCAGAACGGGGAACGCTCGTCACTGTTGTTGGAATAATAGGAGCATCTGGAAGGTATGTTCCCCCGTATTTTATTTTTCCACGTATCCATTTTAAGGAACACATGCTACACGGTACCCCATCTGGCAGTGGAGGTGCGGCTACAGCAAGCGGATGGATGAATAGTAGTGTGTTTCTTCCGCTTCTTCAACATTTTGCAAAACACGAAAGGCCTTCTCTGGAAAATCCCAAGCTCATTATATTAGACAACCACGAAAGCCATTTAAGCATAGCGGCTTTAAATTTCGCCAAAGAAACCGGGATAATTTTATTAACACTTCCGCCTCATTGTAGTCACAAGCTGCAACCACTCGACGTAAGTGTTTTTGGGCCATTCAAAAAATTTTATAATGCAGCTTGTGACAAATGGATGGTCAATAATCCCGGAAAGGGAATTAGCATCTACGACATAGGAGGCCTGGCGGGAGAGGCCTTTATGTTGGCTTTTACTCCAAAAAACATATGTAGTGGATTCCGATCAACTGGCATCGAACCTTTCAACAATGATATATTTTCAGAAGAAGACTACATGTCATCATATGTGACTGATAGGCCACTACCTGACCAGCAAGTGAATGATTTGCCAGGGAGTTCTGTAAATGAAGATATCGTCGCCTCTACTCCACCACACAATACACCAACTACAAGCACAATTATAACACCAGAACAAATTCGTCCACATCCCAAAGCTCTTCCTCGTAAAAATGGTGGACGACAGCGTAAAAAAGGAAAGTCTTCTATACTAACAAGCACACCAGTAAAAAATTCTTTAGAAGAAGAGGCACTTGCTCGTGAAGAAAAGGTGGGAAAGAAATCAAAACCGGTTGCAATTCGTAAAGTAACAAAACGTTTACTCGAAGAGAGTTCCAGTTCTCTAAGTAATGACGACTTCTCAGTCCGAGATTCTGATTCAGCAGAAGATTTTAGTGAACATGAAGATGTTGAGGATAATGAAACAATAAAAATTGGGAATTACTGTTTGGTAAAAATCTTTGGCAAAACTTCATCAGTTTTTCGCCATTATATTGCCAAAGTAGACTTAGAAACTAAAAATGGTTTCAATGTTCAATTCTTAAAACGATTAAATCAAACAAATAAGTTTATTACTACGGAGGAAATGGCTTATGTGCCGAAGGAAGACATCATCTGTAAGTTACCAAATCCGACTGAAAACGTAACTGCCAGATATGCTAATATGTTAACCTTTGTTATTGATTTTCATGATTACTCATTTACCATTTGTTAAAATAATGAAATAAATTGGTTTATACTAGCCGTTGTTGTATTTTAATGACCTGTTCAGATAACCCTCACTCATGGTCCACTTAACCTGGAAAGTAGGTTAAGTGGACCATATTACAACACAATAAGAAAAAATATATATTAATGTTGCCTTATCAATATTCTGGTAACAAATTCGGCAGATATATCCTAAAAGGTCCAGAGAATTCATATGTAAGAGGTTTTGCCAAAATAAATTTAAAAAGTACTAAAATTTTAACGTTATTTAAAAAGTGGTCCAGTTAACCCCGCTCTACCCTACGTAATTTTATATTTTATAACATATTTTTATAAAATAAAATAAATGCTTTGATAAATAGGGTTTTTCTGTTTTGTATTTCCCAATTCGTACATAATATGTGGGATGGACATATTTTATGTTTTATGAGTTAGTGCCTTACCTACTACAGTGATATCTCTCTTAAGCGGACACTCATGTGTTTTGCTTAATAGAGGTATCCGCCTAACAGAAAACTATTTCTAAATGCATATTAAAAATAAACTGATTTCTAACAGCTATTTTTACTTCTACTTAGGGTCTTGACAGTGGAATGTTTTTATTTTGTGTCTTTAAAAGCCGCTTAAACACATTATGCAACAATCTTTAATGAAGGCAAACTACCTGAGGTATGGAAGACTGCCACAGTTATACCTAGATTTAAAAAACGAAGTAAACTCCTAGTCAACATGGTTTCATCCCTGGTCGCTCCGGGACATCTAATCTTCTCCAGTCGACTCATGGACCAAAGCATTTGATGAAGATATCCGCACTGACATTATATACCTTAATTTCCAAAAGGCATTTGATTGTGTGCCCATTGAACGTGTCCTCTTTACAAATTTGAATTCTATGGTATGAGGACAACTTCTTGTATGAACTAAGGATTTCCTGAGAAATCACTCGTTTACAGTTCGAGTTGACAACACTCTTTCCAATCATTGCTATGTTCTTGACAGTGTCCCCAGGGATCAGTCCTGGGACCCATCGTATTTCTATACTCGAGCTGCCGAACAGATAGAGTGGAGCAGGCAACCCAAATAACATATTACAAAGGTCACTTGATAATATTTTAATTATAATTACTAAAAGGATCGGAGATGCCAACCCTTATAATTAAAACTAATTTCAATAATTGTCATTAAATAACTTTTTGAGGTTATGATGCAAATAGAAATGTCGACCAACTTAAAAGTCAAGCCTGACATTTGTGCACTTATAATTGAAATGTTTAGGCCTGTGGCCTGGCTCTTCCTATATCTCATTATTGGCTGCGGCGTCGAAACCAAAACACGTTGCCCTTGATTTGGTTAAGTTTTTAGCGGTTTTTCTTTGGAGTTCCTTTATTCAACCATTTACAAGGAATAAATTGTGCATCTCTACAGCTGTTTTCACAGTTACATGCAAGTATAAAAGATTGATTTGTAAAGTAGTCTCTTAAGGAAATTTTAATTATTCATAGAGCTGCCTGCATTATGGGTAACCGTAAGAAACTAATTCGTAGTCAAGGACGTGAAAGAATCTATAGTGACTATTGCAATTTTTCTCAGTCGTTTTGCAAGAATGAATGACTAAAGCAACCGATGTTGGCCTAAATACAGTTAAGCGAATTGTTAAAGGAAAAAACCTATACATAAAAGTTATATGATTGAGAAATTATTAGTGGAACATGGTAAAACGGAGTCCTACGATTACCCCCTTACCATCCAGAATTAAACCAGATTGGGAAAATATGGGTGTCAGTAAAGAACTATGTTGCTACAAATAATACAACATTCAAATTAGACGATGTAAACACTTCTGCAGAAAATAATTTTGGAAGTGTGAGTGTGCAAGAATGGAAGAATATATGTGCAGTGTCGACAAACATAAGTGGGAATACATTATGGATAACAGAGAAGAAATAATTATTACAGTAGACGACAGCGGTGAATCCGGTTCTAATCTATCATCTGAACAAGAAGATGATTTCGTTGAAGACAATTTAGGTTGTTAACCATTAGAGGAATCTATATTGTATTATTTCACCATTTATTTGATTAACTGTTATTTTTTTTGTATTGTAATTTTATGTATTTTTCTTTGCTTCATATATAAAAATAATTTCAGAAACTAGAAAGTCATCAGATTTTTGGTTCATTTCATCGTGGCAATTATATGTCTCTTAAGTCCTGATTTAAACATCAGGAATGAATTTGGTACGAAACCTTTTCTATCTCCGGCATGAAGAATAATCAAACCTTGCCGTTTACTGACGGGGGATTTTAAACAATTGTTGGTACCATCATCACAATATTTAGAACAGTATGAAAGCTATGCAAGTACGTTTCATCAGTGTACACAATATTTCAGCATTCGGCTTTATATTTTATCTTAAGAATTCAACACAATTTGCTGGAATTTCTCTCTTCTCTATTAGAACGTGTGCCTATTGTCTTGACATTTTTTCTATTGAAAACCCATTTTATGTACCAATCGCCTAAAGGAATGTAATTTCTCAGTGAAATTAACACCCCCCTTCATTTTGTTCGACTTCGAATACAGCTTTCATTGTAGGTCTCTTTTTATGGCAAAGTTATAGATCACACTTGGGATTACTTCTTCTTTATATTGATCGACAGATGACCTGGGGTAAGTTTAGTAATTTGTTTTCTTGGAGAGGTAAATTTTCTTCCGCCATTTTGTTAGGCTCCTTTAACAATTCGCTTAACTGCATTTAGGCCAACATCGGTTGCTTTAGTCATTCATTCTTGCAAAACGACTGAGAAAAATTGCAATAGTCGTTATAGATTCTTTCACGTCCTTGACTACGAATTAGTTTCTTACGGTTATCCATAATGCAGGCAGCTCTATGAGTAATTAAAATTTCCTTAAGAGACTACTTTACAAGTCAATCTTTTATACTTGCATGTAACTGTAAAAACAGCAGTAGAGATACACAATTTAGTCCTTGTAAATGGTTGAATAAATTAACCAAATCACGGGCAACGTGTTTTGGTTTCGACGCCGCAGCCAATAATGAGATTTAGGAAGAGCCAGGCCACAGGCCTAAACATTTCAATTATAAGTGCACAAATGTCAGGCTTGACTTTTAACTTGGTCGACATTTCTATTTACATCATAACCTCAAAAAGTTATTTAATAACGGTTATTGAAATTAGTTCTAATTAATAATAATAATAATAATAATAAACACATTTATTTCCAGTACTTACACCAAAAATTACATAATAAAAAAAAATACTAAATAGGACAAGTGCGGAAAAGGGGCATAGTTCAGTTGACATGATATAATATCAGGTCAACTGGTCTACCACTACACCCCGTATAAGGGTCGGCATCTCCGATCCTTTTAGTAATTATAATTAAAATATTATCAAGTGACCTTTGTGATATGTTATTTGGGTTGCCTGCTCCACTCTATCTGTTCGGCGGCCCGAGTATAGTATATATAAGCATTCTGCCAAATTTTATCATCTCAACTTCTAGTTATTTTGCAGACGACACCAAATTGTTCAACTTTCTTTTGACTGCCACACACGACACACGTCATCCAAAAAGATTTGAATAAAATTAAAGAGTGGTGTATTCAGTGGTTGCTCACAGTGAATGTGGATAAGTGCGTGATTCTGGTCGTAACAATCCTTTAATGCAGTATGAATTAGGCGGCGTTCCCTTAAGACCAGTGACCAAACAAATTGGCCATAGTATCACCATAACATATACCCTGAAATGAAGTAGCCACGTTTTTACTACAGTAAAAAAAATCCTGGTATATCAAATATCACATGCATTTAAAAACCTCTCTCTGTTGCTCTTGCAAATTCGGCCTACATTCGTCTCATCCTAGACTACGGTGCTGTGATCGGTAAACAATATTTTGCTAGACATTGACCTATTAGAAAAACTCCAAAGAAGATTTACAAAACTTCCTCGTATCTTATGTCCGCTTCCATATCCTGAAAGACTGAAAACCCTAAGGTGCCCACTTTAGTTATCAGGTGTCAAAGAGGTGATTTAATTGAAACGTTGAAAATCATTGCTGGCCATTATAGCTGCAACCTGTGTACCATATTCCACTTCGGCCAAAACACCAATCTGAGGAGCAACTAGTACAAGCTAGTAAATGAGCGTTATACCTGTATCTTTGTCTATATCTATGTATCTGTATATTGCCAATGTGTACACTTAAATGAGTCCAATCGGCCAGTGGCCGTCTATTCTGAATTTTTGTAATAATAATAAGTCCTTCTGTTTTTGAAAAACTATTTTTGCTCAGTATTGTCACCAATTTTTCCACTTTACGATATCTGCTGCTTGTGTTTTACCTATGTGAAAGCATTTTGCTAAATCGCGGACACTACAGTTTTTGCAGTTATAGACATCAAGGATACAGTCATCGCTATTTAGTGACCTCCGGCTCCAGTAAACTACCTGCTCGAATAAACAGCCAGAATTTTACATTATGTCTCGATATAGTGAACAGTGAAAAGTCTTGATACAACACGTTTGGAGCTTCCCATAAACAGTATGTTATTCAGGACTTCCCCTAATTTGTACTAACTTGTGTTAATGCTCAATGCGTTTTAGTTTGTGGACAGCGATTGATAGTAAAGGCTGGTGGTGCAATTCTAATTTTAATTTAATTTACAAAAGTTAAACAAAGTTAAAGATCTCGAAATACAAAGAAGGGCCCCGAGTGGTGTAGCTTGAACAAGCGTCCACGTTCGATCAGCAGAGTTAAGCAACGCTGTCTCTGGTCAGAACTTGGATGGGAGTTCCACAGCTGCATCTCTCGGCGCCTCGTGGTACGGCTATCACGGAAAAAAGTTGGTCCTGGCGATCATACAACATCATGGCAGTCGTTAGTGGGGTTGGAAGTCCTCATAACTGCACAGCGACGCCTGTAATTGGCCTAACGGCTGTTGGCTGAGTGCGAATTAAATAAATAAATAAATTAGATTGGTGCGCATGACGCTACAAAGGTACTAATTTAACAGCAGTTTTCAGACCAATTTGCGATATTCACCAGAGTAAGGCAGGCTGATGCCCTTTCAGCAATGGTATTTAATCTAATGTTGGAGTAAAAATAAATATTAAAGGAAATATCAGAACAAAAATGATCCAAATTAAGGCATACACAGATGACCTTGTCTTAATCTGTAGAAGCATGAACGAGCTCAAAATAGTGTTCAGAAAATTGGAGAAAGAAGCAAAAGAGGTTGGGCTGCACGTAAACGAAAGAAAGACGAAATACTTGAGAATTAACAAAGGTGAAAACCAGCTGCAGAATCTAAAAATAGGATATTACAATTTTGAGGGAGTGAGTGAGTTCGTATACTTAGGTTCACAACTAAACACCACAAATACCATAAGCGAGGGTATAACAAAAGTTATTTTATTTAAAAGAATCTGATGAAATCGAAAATACTTCCAAATAGAAGGTGTATAAGTCAATGATAGGCCAGTGATGACTTACGGGTGCGAGATGTGGTCTTTAACAATAAGCGATCAAAACGTGCAACAAACTGTGGAACGAACCATAATGAGGAGGATACTGGGCCTAGTGCAAGATACGAATGTCCCACGGCATAAAACGAATACGGAATTAGACGTATTAATAAGTGGTGATGATATAGTGCGTTTTATGAAAGCCCAAATACTTATGTGGTTGGAGCATGTCAAACGGATGGGAAGTGATAGGGCAGTAAAAAGTGTAATGGAATGGAGACCAGACTACAGAAGGACAAGGGGAAGACCCAAGGAGAAATGGCTAGACGGTGTCCAGCGAGATTTGAGCACCTTAGGGGTGCTTAACTGGGGATGAGTTGCATAGGAAAGAGCCCGGTGGAACAATTGTTAAGGAGGCTAATATCCACAAAAGATTGTAACGCCGGTTAAGTAAGTAGATTTTTAATCTTTAAGCATTTATCAAAAATTTTCAATTTCATTTTAGAAGTACCTATTCAACTGGAAAATCACCTATCTCACATCAATACACATTAAAAATGTAGAGTTTGAAAAAAACGAAAAAACTGAAAAATCACAAGAGTAAACACCTACTTCCGGTTATGTGATTTTCTTCAAAAGCTTGCTGTCTTGGGGTGAATCCAATACTTCCCTTATCGTAAAAGGAAGTAACAATATAACTTACTATTGGTTATACTTCTTTCATATGTAGCTAAGTACTACCTACATACATAAATTGTAAATATTTTATTGAACCCCACTTGTTATTTAAGATTTTAACTTAAAATACCACAAACAAGAAAAAAGACTGAAGAAATAGCACGTTTGCAAAGGTTACGTAAGTGATTCAGACTCACAAAATCATTGTTTCCAATACGGACTAAAAAATTGAAGAGGTGGAAGAACATGATCCACCTCTGTAACTGTAGATTGTCGTGGTAGTAAAACAACAAATTTACTAGTCGAATCCAGGCTTCGGACTACGGACTTCCGAAGATCCACAAACCAGACGTTCCAGTCAGGCCAATTGTTAGCACTTGCGGATCTCCTACGTATCAACTAGCCAGATACCTCGCTAACGTATTACAACCATACGTAGACAGAACAGAATCCTACGTGAAGAACTCTCAGCATTTCGTGGAAATATTGGCTGAGTTGGAAGTAACGGACCAGGACATGTTGGTCAGTTTCGATGTGGAATCCCTGTTCACCAATGTACCAGTAGAAGATTCAGTAAATCTTATACAACAATGCTTCGTTCCTCAAGGACTTCGAGAAGACATTCCAGAGTTAGTAAGGATGTGCCTCACGACGACCTACTTTCTTTGGGAAGGAATATACTACGAGCAAAAGGAAGAAGCCGCTATGTGATCCCCGTTATCTCCAGTCATTGCTAACATATTTATGGAAGCCTTTGAAGATGAAGCTATTCAGTCCAGCCATCTTAAACCTAAATGCTGGTTCCGCTACGTCGACGACATTTTCGTTATATGGCCCCATGGAAAAGCAGCTCATGAAGCTTTTTTGGCACACTTAAACAACCACCATGCCAAAATAAGATTCACTATGGAAACTGAAGAAAATGGATGCCTACCTTTCCTGGACGTGTTAGTGAAACGAACCGCTAACAACAGATTAAGCCATACAGTATATCGAAAGAAGACTCACACCGACCGATATCTGCATGCTTCGTCTCATCATCATCCCCAACAAAAGCGATCTTTGATCAAGACTCTTTATCATCGGGCCAACGCTATCTGTGACGAGGACAGTAAACCACAGGAATTGAGTAATGTGGAAGAAGCCTTACTCAGGAATGGCTACAGTCGACGAGACATCAAGAAAGCGTGCCAATATACCATGAAACCGAAAGAACCTAAACCTAAACCTACTAATTACGCCTGCCTTCCTTTCATCGCCGGAGTAACCGACAGAATAAGAAAGGTATTAGATAAAAAGAACATTGGAGTCCGCTATGGTACAATAAGAAAGGTCGAACAATTGATCCCCTCCAACAAAGATTCTTTGCCCAGACTACAGACAGAAGGCGTTCACCAGCTCCAATGTACCTGTGGCAAATCTTACATCGGACAAACGGGAAGAAGCATCCAATGTCGAATAAAAGAACACCAGAGCCATACACGACTTGGAAACATACAAAAATCAGCCATCGCAGAACACTTATTAGGACCAAGGGACCACAGAATAAAACTGAGGAGAAAGTTCTCTTACAATTTTTTCGATTAAATCAATACTTTTCAAGTTATTGTGATTTTGAAAATCTCCAAAACATCAGTAAAAGTTACAAATCACTAACATCGATGTGTATGTTTTTGTGGATAACGTCCACTGAGACATACAGTAAGTGAGTATACATTTACTCTACCTGCTGTGATACCTCAATTGCGTGTGTGACCTCATCACTAACATCGCTTAAGTTAAATGTATGGACACCTAGAAAAAAAATGCTTTTCTCTCCCTTGGTGTATCTATATAATGTACCTACTATTTTAAAATTTCCCTTTATATTTTTATTCTGTAAATGATAAGAATGGCATGTTGATGTATCAAGTAGGCATGTTTTAAATTTGCCTGATCCTGCAGAAAAATTTTGAGGTACTGTGCACATATGTGTGATTGACGTAATGGTGGCCCAACTTAATTCGTGGTATGAGAGTTTTGAGAATGTTAGCGATTTGTCAACAAATTCTGATTAACTCGTCTGATGATGACATTATTCAAAACGCACAATAATTGCAAGAACCATATGCTAGTGTTGTTGATATAAATTTCCCAAATAGTATATTAAAGTATGAGTGGATAACAAGGTTTAAAACACGCGCGAGTTTTCGAGCACGACGGCGTAGCCAGAGTGCTCGAAATAGAGCAAGTGTTTTAAAGACCAGTTATCCACGAATACTTTACGCTATTTTTTATTATACCTCCAATACTGGACATAAATTACGCACTAAAAACTTAGAAATAATTTTTGTCGTGATAAATCGAGAGGGCATAATAATATTGCAACTATAGTTACGAGAATTATTTACGGTTTTGTCGCGTCCATGTCCGTTGTTGCATTCAGTAGTTTCCTTGACAACCTTTAAAGCTCGGCGAGCTTTAATCGCCTGCTTTCGCACGCTCAGGCGTGCTTTAAACGGCGATTCTGATGCAGTTATAATAAAATAGCTATTTTTGTATTAAGGGCGTGAAGGAGGCGATTTTGGCCCGCGGCGGAATTATAAGCCATAGGCCCGAAGGGCCGAAGGATTATAAAACGCCAAAGGGCCAAAATCGCCGTTCACGCCCTAAATGCAAACAAGATTTTTTGTAAAATCCACCATAAAGCTTTGAAAAATAAATGGCACGATTCGTTCTCAAAAATCAAATTGTTGTTGGTTGCCAATGTGATGCTGGTTTTTTAGGCCTTAGGGCGCAAAAGGCATTATTTACGCCCGCAAATTAATGCATAAATGACCATATTTTAGTACGATTTTACAAAAACAATTTTTTAGATTACGATCAGCATACCTCGACCAAATCTGAACGTTTTCCACCACCAAGGAGCTTTCAGAGTTTTTCATGTACACTTCTGTGCAATAAAATTAAGCACATGTCTTATGACTATTTTTCACAATATTCTATAGTTCATTCAAATTCAAGATAGAGCAAAATCTGCAACCCAAGTGACAAATATCAACAGTCAGTTGATTACTAATTTGATTTTATTAAAATGTAGATCATGAGATGTACGTAGTATAATATAGAGGTTATAGTTATTGTCAAATTTGGAAAGCTTGAAATTGGAAAATTGTGCGATGTTTACCTAAATGAAATCTGCTGAATGTAATCTGAGAATAAATTTACCACTAAAAAATGTTGCAAATGGCCTCCTTAAGCAAAGATTCATATTAAAAACATGATACATTGATTTTGACATTCATAAAGACAGCAACACGGTGATGTCTCTCTGCTCTAAATTTTAATAAAATTATATTAGTAATCAACTTACTGCTGATGTTTGTAACTTGGGTTACAGATTTTGCTCTATCTTGAATCTGAATGAACTATAGTTTGTATAATTCGGGTCTATTTTAGTTGCCTAGCAGAAGTTTCAATAAATGATAAAACACCATAACTTGAAAATAACACCTTTATTAAAAGACCAATACTAAGACCTTTCTAAAATAAAACGCTATTAATAAATACAACAAAGCCCTGTGTGCTTAATTTTATTGCACAGAAGTGTACAATAGCTCAATAGCACTGTAATTAACCAATTTTCTCGATATACTATGTGATAAGATGACTTTCCAGCTGATATTGTTTAATTATAACAGGCGCCGGCCGTTAAGGAATACGTGATTATTTGAAAATTACACCATTAATAACAGTCGCTGGCCGTTAGGATTATAACGTTAAGGATCACCTGATTTTTAAATTATGTATAACATAGGAATGTGAATCATTTAAGAGCAATTGTTTTGTTTTATTTTATTTTGGAACCTTAACCTGGTTTATTGGCCTTCCACTGCGGGCGTAATATGGCTTTTATGGCCCGAGGGCATATAAAGTTTCTAAGCAGTATAACATACACTGAAAATCTAATATAGCAATACCCACACTCTACATAGAAACCATTGCACATCAAAAATTCACAGCTCAACAATGACGTGTGCCCAAAATACTGAATCCTTGAATTTTATCCATTTCAAGAACACCTCAAGCTTTAAACATTTCCTATCACTATAATCTATTATGTCCTTAAAGTAATTTACGTTACAAGACCGGAAAGTAGAGTTTTGCAGGTCGAAGCAAGCTTGGGAAGACCTGCAAAACACTTTCCGGTTATGTATCGTACAATATTTTTTATCGCATTTCATTTGGAAATGTACTATAGTTCATTCAAATTCAAGATAGAGCAAAATCTGCAACCCAAATTACAAATATCAGCAGTAAGTTGATTACTAATATGATTTTATTAAAATTTAGATCAGAGAGATATGGCTTTGTTGCTGTCTTGATGAGTGTCAAAATAAAATTCGAGGTTAGCAGGTTAGGTTTTGCGTCAGTTCGTGTCAAAACTGATTAGATTTAATAATTACTTCTTCTCCGGATCTGGTTATTAATCTAAAATACCTACCACCGATAGGAAAATCAGACCATGCCACCATATGCTTTAACATTCAAGCAACTTATAATTACCAACCAAAAAAAGTCATTGAAGATAGAGTATTTACTGATTTTGATGGACTAAAACACTCGTTAACTGACATCAACTGGAATAATCTACTAACACGACCTACAGTAGAAGAAAACTGGAAAATATTCTGTGACAAACTTCAATTTATCACATCCCAGAACTCCACTAGGCGTACTCAAACAGTGTTTCCTCTAAAACCATGGATTTCAAAAGATATCCAAAAACTAATTACCCGTAAAAAGGCCCTTTGGCAAAAATATAAAAGATCGCGAAAGCAAGTGGACTACGATACTCATCGCGCTTTCTCTAATCAAGTAATTGTGAAGATAAGTCATGCAAGGAAGTCATACGAACAGAAAATAGCCGACAGCAGTAACCCAAAGAAATTCTATAAACACGTCAGAAACGGTATCAATAACAAAATATCTTTGACACAACTCCGAGATGCCAACGATATAATTCAAAGTAATGCAGACGCTGTAGCTTCCATTTTTTCTGATACTTTTAGTGAAGCTTTTACGGTTGAAAGTGTAGCGCCGTCTCCTGAAGTTCGTTACCAGCCTCAAGTTCACGATGAGATTACTGATGTGAATTTCACTGAAGAATCTATTCTTAATAAACTTGTTAAGCTCGACATTACTACATCGCCAGGATTAGACGGTATATCTTCCCGCCTGCTCAAATCATGTGCCTCGGAACTAAGCTGTCCTCTGAGCATACTTATGAATCAATCTTTCGAAACGGCAACCTTACCAAACATTTGGAAAACTGCGTCCGTAAGACCTATATTCAAGAAAGGTGATAAGCTCGACGCCCGCAACTACAGACCTATAAGTCTAGTTCCCATTATTGCAAAAATAATGGAATCCATTATCGTAGACAAGATGCAGGTGTTTCTTTTACGAAATAAGGTCATACCAACTAATCAGCATGGTTTTTGTCCGGGTAAATCAGTCGTAACAAATCTGTTGTGCTGCGTTAATGATTGGTCTCTTAGTTTAAAAAAAGGTGACTGCGTGGACATAATTTACTTGGACTTTAGTCGTGCGTTTGATAAAGTGCCAAAAAATCGGTTGCTTACAAAATTAAATCATGTTGGCATACGTGGACAACTGCTAAACTGGATTAAATCGTTTCTGACTGGACGCGAATTTACTGTTAAAGTCAGTACTTCAACTAGTGTTATGAAACCAGTGGAGAGCGGCGTACCTCAGGGATCTGTCCTGGGACCGCTTCTTTTTATTATTTATACTTCGGACATTTCTTATTATATAAAGTCACCACGTTCTTTCTACGCTGATGATACTAAAATATACAACAACCCCGTAACAAGCTTCCACACTATTCAAAACGACCTCAACAGCATTTTTGATTGGACGGAAGAATGGCTTCTCCCTCTTAACGTTTCCAAATGTGTAGTTATGCATTTAGGGAAAAATAACCCTAGGCATACCTATAAAATAAATAACAACCTGCTAAGCAGCAAAGACAGTTATTGTGATCTTGGTGTTGTCATAACTGCGAACTTATCGTGGAGTGATCATATCTGTCAGATTGTCAAGAAATCAAACACTATGTTATATCTACTTTCCAAAACATTTGAACATCTTGATTGTACTACATTTAAAAAACTTTACAAGTTATATGTACGTCCGATCTTAGAATTTGCAAACTCCTTGTGGTACCCTGTATTACTGCGCGACCGTGACCGACTAGAAAATGTACAGCGACGTGCTTCAAGATTACCTTTCGACCGAAATAGACCCTCGTACGCAGAAAGACTCGCTATCCTGCATCTTCCAACACTAATATTTCGTCAGCAGCGAGGCGATCTAATAACCGTCTACAAGGCGTTTCACAAAGACGAATCTCCAATTCGTCATCTTTTCCAACTTGCAACATCTACACACCTACGGGGTCACGAGTGGAAGCTAAGAAAGGAGCCCTTCATAACAACCCAGCGGCAATTCTTTCTTACAAACAGAGTGTTTCACTCTTGGAATTCCTTACCCCATGAAGTGGTTGCTGCCAGTGATGTCAACCAGTTCAAGTCGTTTATTGACGAATTATTAAGTACTTAATATCAATCTTATTTTAATTTTATTACTGTATAAATTGTGTTCATTCTGTATATGTTTTCAATCACATACCTTTTACTAATTTTTCAGCAATGATAGATTTATTCTCTGCTCTGTATCTTCTCTAATAATAATAATAATAATAATAAAATGTCTCATTTAATAAAACAAAAAAGACCGTTTTTCAAATAGAACGCGTATTAAATAAAAACAATATTTTTTAAAATCACGTGATTGAAATTCGGTTCCTGACCTGACATGACCATTCCAAACATATAACTTTTTTCTCTATCTCTTGCGGTTTGGCTGCTGAAACAGCGTCCCGGACGGACCAGCGTCCCGGACGGACGGAAATCACGTGATTTCTCGAAAACCGGAAGTGTCACGTGACTGAAATTCGTTTCCTGACCTGACATGACCATTCCAAACATATAACTTTCATAACTTTTTTCTCTATCTTTTACGGTTTGGCTGCTGAAACAGCGTCCCGGACAGACCAGCGTCCCGGACAGACAAGTCTATTAGATAAAGGATTATTTGACTTATCCAAACAATAACACAAACTTGTTTTCATAGTAACGAAGGCATCAGGGACCGGCAATAGTATTTAGCATTACTAGCTTGGTAAAAGGGTTTTTACTGGCGGACAGAAGGATATGACTGGCGAGCCAAAGGCGACCTCCTGGTCCCTGATGCCCGTTTTCCAATCTTGACCGGAAAAACGTTACTTTCTGTCGAAAAAATTCCCCAGAAACTGCATATTTTCTGGTCTGCCGTAAAAAATCATAAATAGCTATTATCCTTCATTCAAAATAAGTATGTGTATGTGCTATTAAACAATTTAAAAGTATGATTTAAAAAAATAATCTTTAAGGGGCCTAAAACATTTTGTACCGTGGCCCTTGGTCACCTAGATATGCCACTGTTTTCAAATAGCAAAGCTTAAATGTAAGCCTCCACTTATAAATGGAAATCGTAATTTAGTGATTTTACCGTTTTATCAATCATACCTACAAAAGTGTTATTAAAAGTGGAGACTCACCATTGTAGTTCATATAGTTTACAAAATTTTAATTTCAAATCTAAATTTGAATTATCTTTTATATTTTATTATATTATTTACGTCGATTCTATAATCTTTACATCAAATATTTAAAAATACATGGAAGATAATAGTATATTGACTTCAATAACATAACTCACATTATCATTAGCTAATAGCAATATTTTTATTTAAGTTGACAAGTTTTAAACATATACTACGTTTTTTAATTGTTTTTAGTGCTACTTATTTTTCATTTTACTATCTGGTGTCAAATAAGTAGCATAACGTTTCAATAAAGAAATATAAATGTTGCACAACATTTAACCCCATATTTTTATGACAATGTATCTGTAAACGTCAATCCTGAATAGATTCAGTTTTTTAATTGAGCAATATGCATTGTTAGCTATATTTATCTATAAATTCCTTTACCTACCTTTAGGTCATCGCTATAACTCTTAGTTAACAATCGATCACTATAAAAGTATATTTGAGGCCCGTCTCTAGCATCAGTGAAGACGTCGCGGATTCTAGTTTATGATGTTATAAATGGCGCCAACAAGTTAAACTCAAATATACTTATATAAGCCAAGAAACTTGTAACTTCACTTTCTATCAATTAATAACAATACGATTATTGAACTCCCTATCAAAATGAAAGAAAGCAATACTTGTAGCTGGTTTTATTACTACTCGAACATTACTACCATCGATCAGACAATTAGCATCTTTACTATTACTACCTCACGCAGGGTACCCCAAATAGTTTAACTTAAACCGCTCGTAAGTTTAATTGTTACACAGTTTTTATATGCAAAAATATCATCAGATTCTAGCTAAAACACTTATCTTTGTGCCGATATACTTGCAGACATTTAATACGTCCCGTTACTCCTATCACATGTCAGCTTGACAGATTCCAACCTCGGCTGTCATTCGCTATACATCGACCCCCAATACTGCGGTAGATTAGCTTTCCAAGATTTTCCGCCTAATAGTTGTTGCTAGAAATCGAATTTCCAGGTAACAAAAGGCAAATTCCACATTAAACTACATACCCTGTTCACAGGCAATAAACTTCGCAATCGTTGTATTCGTGTTTCCCAGATCGCTTCACAGCTTGAATATAAATATTCATTGGAAAAATGACATCCGCTTAATTATCTCCCATACAGGAACGGCTGGCCAGTAACCCAATTCTTTACTATCACCAAACCATAATAAATGGCGAGATTGTCATTTACACCCCACGAAAACTCTTGCCTTTTTTAAAAGCTGATATCCAAATTTTCTCTCAAACAAAACCAACCTTGCTTTTATATCTCCTCTAGTAACGAACAAAGCCAATCTGATATTAATTTTTATCTCGTCACTATCACTAGATTCCTCATTCAACACTAGTATTAATATCAAATGCTTTTGACACGTAACAAACTCCCCCCTTACCAGAAAGGAAAAATTTCAACGAAATTTTTAACTAAATAAAAACTTTATCCTAAAAGGATACATACATATACGCTAGAGAGTCAGTAAACCGTCTGGCATAAGACGTCTCTAACAATTAATCAAAAAAAAAAAAAACTCAATACCCACACCACAAACAAGCAACTACACTGTAGAGACGGTGATGACCCCAGGAGGAACCCAGGACCAGATCAACCCCACGACAAGGATCAAGATTGTTCGTCGCTGCTGGATGTAAATGCTGCGCCGGTGAACAACCCTGTAACAACCTGTCGTGACGAAGCTCCACCCCCATGAACCCCACAAAATCACTCCAAATCCCCACAGCGTACCCCCCCTGACAACTTCCAATAAACCCCCGAGGCGGAAGCACACCTCCACACAGTTTCAGGTACTGTCAGACCGAAAATAGTTAAGCCAAAACGAAGAATAACCAGGATCTTTCTTTTGACAACCCTGGGGAGAAAGCAACTCCAGTGAAAGAGAGTTAAAGAAACTAGAAAAGTGATAGGCAGAAGCCAACATCCACACAACTCTCATACGCTCCGACGGAGGGATCCTTCAGCGCCCCGAACGGCCTGAAGAAAATCCCCACCAATCTTCATCTCACATCCAACAATCACTCATCACCAGAGATTTCATCCGCACCAGATCAAAGAGAAATAAAAGAAAACAAATTGTCATTCAACTAAGTAAACAGTTCATTCAAAACAAAATCGACATTCACTACATTACAAGAGAGAAATATAGACAAGGCTTTAAGAAGAAAAGAAGGCGAAGAATGAAGGACTGGTCATCTTAAAAATTTTGTATTGTAGGGAAACACCCTATATCCCCAAACCCCAAGGGATATCTAAAAGAAACGAAGAAGTTTTACTTCTTTAACGATTAATCTCGTTACCCTTATGTCTCCTTAGGAAAAACAGGATAACGTAACGCTCTTCCAATACAATCAAAAAGAAAACCATCCATTAACATTTCCCAACAGGGAACTCCCTATACGTTATTCCCAAAAGAGGGAAAAGAACAAGATATTAAAGTTTCCCAAATAGTGTCCTTCCCGACTGTGCCCTTCCAACCACCCTAAACCTTAAAATGGGGAAAGAACAAGATATTAAAAGTTCCCCAAAGAGTGACCTACCCTACTGTGCCCTTCCAACCACCCTATACTTTACACGGAATTCAATAACAGCTGGAATAACCAATCACAGCAGCAGATCATACCAAAGACTTCATTCGGCAACAACGGCTCAAAAGGAAACTAAAGGACATTAACTCGGGGACAGAGGCAGGTCCCATAAATCCGAAACAAACCGATACTCTAAATGAGTAAACGAAACCGTTCTCCAACTCCAAGCATGACCAAAAGCGAAACCAAAACAAGGATTCGAGACTCACTTGTGGATCTAAATCCGCGTAAGCGAAATGGATACCGAAAAAAAAACTCACACAATACACATCGCTGAAGGTAACCATACAACAACAGCTACGCCACCAAAATCCCAAAAAGGTACCCAACAAAACCCAACAAGCTAACTCAAACCTACGCTAAAGCGAAAGATGAACTTCACTCGACACGAATGCAAGTCAAACCACACAATGAACCCAACAGCTATCTGCAAGCTACTTCAGTGTTATTATAGGAAGAACTAGATGAAATAGCTCCCTACAGTGACCTTCCCTGCAATGCCCAACCAACCACCCTATACTTTACAGGAGGGAAAGCAAGATAAAAATGCTCCCTAAAGTGACCTTCCCTACAGTGCCCATCCAACCACCCTATACTTTACAAGGGAAAAATAAGATGATAATGATCCCTTTCGTGACCTTCCCTGCGTGCCCAACCAACCACCCTATATGAAATATAAACCCAATCAAAAGAAAGGAGAGAATATTCCACAACCGCAAGTTCACACAAAACCACAATCATACTAACGATCCAGCTGAAGGCTGACCGACACCAAAAGAACCACACACCAATGCACTGCTAGAGCTCCACACCAGAAAACGACCACAAGAAAAACCGAAGAAACAAATTCTATCATCACACACAGAAACCACCAGAAGATCGAAAGCGGAAGAAGTAACAGAAAAAGAACAGATTACATTAGTCGAAGGAAGGGACAATGTATTGAGAAAAGAATTAAGTTCAAATTTACCAAGACAGCCAGCAACCCAATGACAAATAACCAGTCACAAAGACTCCGGGAAATCGTCCCATAACAGTACCCAAGACCCAAAAATCCGCATACCAACGGAGCTTCATCAGGTCCACTTAACAATTCACCAATCTCTGAAGCTAAGGGATAATGGTATACACAATTCAAAGGTATGCTGCCGCCATTACATCACCAAACCGTTTTCTCAAACAAGTCTAACATCGTTACACAACAAGGAATGAGAATCACCCCCAGGAAAAATAGATACCACTCAATTCGGGGACACAAAAACAGCCACCGAAGGAACCACCACAAACCTAATCTCGATAACTAAAGAGCTAATCGACGATTCAGAAATCATAATCAACAACCTATCTTACCCAACGGACGTACTCGAACCTCATCAGAAACAAAGGAAAATAAAATTGAAGATCCAACAAATAATAACTACCATAATCAAAACTAGGAAGATGGTTTGAGAGACGTGATATCTGCATAAGCAAAATCTCCCAAACACACCAACACCAAGCCACGTTATCTTACCAACAAACCAGAAGAAGATGAAAGAGCCAATCGAAGAACTGTATGCCAACCCAAACTAGAAAGATGTACTGAGAGACCTAAAAATCATCAAGGATTAAAAGAAAACCGCAGAGCGAATCCCTCAGACACACCAACATCGAACCCACATCACAATCAACACCCCAAAAAGAAAAGGAAAAAAAGCAATCAACTACACCACGCCAACCTAACTAGAAGGAGGCTTATAAATCCCGCAAAAGCAAACTGCTCCAAACATATCACCATCACACTCATAACAGAGTTATCACCAAACTAAGAAGAAGACACAAAGAAAATCTCAAACAAACTAAACCTTTCACACATACATTCAATTTAAAAAATCAAGCACATCAAACCACCAGGACTCTAACATTCAATGAAAAAAAACTCAAGCACATTTGGCCAGCATATCCTCGAGGTTCCGTCAATGAAAATCGCAATCATTCAATGAAAAACTCTAAAAGATAATTCATCATGATACCTGAATAGCGTGATGTCTTCACCATTCATACAAATGAAAATAAAACCAGCCTTTATAAACATACACACAGAGCTCCTAAATCTAACATGCAACACACCCACTCAATCAAATAAAAATAAAACCAGCAAGGATTAAATGTCCAATTATAAAATATCCAAATAAGATACTACTTCCACAAATCAATCAATAAATCGACAAAGGCTATCTCTCTTATTTCACCTACGCCAAGGTACTACTTACATAAGCTTAGTACTACTACGAGTAATATACTTGTTAAAACCACAAATAAACAATCCACATTAATCCAAAACAATCCCGTATTAAACACAAACCCTAAAGTTTAATTTCAATCTGATTAGCCAAAACAAACTACTCAAAATTTTGCCAAGTATACCGTTTTATGTATTATTCTCAAAGTAATTCTTTGGTTTGTCACGTTCTGACGATATTTTTCCACTTACATAAACGAGTACAGAAAGTTATGTATAACTATTGTCAGTATTGCTCCTTTCTATTATAGTACGACCTAAAGGTATATGTTCCAATCTTGTTAAAGCCCCCGTTAGCTCTTCAAAAATCTTGTTAAAGCCCCACGTTGGGCGCCAAACTTGTTAGCTATATTTATCTATAAATTCCTTTACCTACCTTTAGGTCATCGCTATATCTCATAGTTAACAATCGATCACTATAAAAGTATATTTGAGGCCCGTCTCTAGCATCAGTGAAGACGTCGCGGATTCTAGTTTATGATGTTATAAATGGCGCCAACAAGTTAAACTCAAATATACTGATATAAGCCAAGAAACTTGTAACTTCACTTTCTATCAATTAATAACAATACGATTATTGAACTCCCTATCAAAATGAAAGAAAGCAATACTTGTAGCTGGTTTTATTACTACTCGAACATTACTACCATCGATCAGACAATTAGCATCTTTACTATTACTACCTCACGCAGGGTACCCCAAATAGTTTAACTTAAACCGCTCGTAAGTTTAATTGTTACACAGTTTTTATATGCAAAAATATCATCAGATTCTAGCTAAAACACTTATCTTTGTGCCGATATACTCGCAGACATTTAATACGTCCCGTTACTCCTATCACATGTCAGCTTGACAGATTCCAACCTCGGCTGTCATTCGCTATACATCGACCCCCAATACTGCGGTAGATTAGCTTTCCAAGATTTTCCGCCTAATAGTTGTTGCTAGAAATCGAATTTCCAGGTAACAAAAGGCAAATTCCACATTAAACTACATACCCTGTTCACAGGCAATAAACTTCGCAATCGTTGTATTCGTGTTTCCCAGATCGCTTCACAGCTTGAATATAAATATTCATTGGAAAAATGACATCCGCTTAATTATCTCCCATACAGGAACGGCTGGCCAGTAACCCAATTCTTTACTATCACCAAACCATAATAAATGGCGAGATTGTCATTTACACCCCACGAAAACTCTTGCCTTTTTTAAAAGCTGATATCCAAATTTTCTCTCAAACAAAACCAACCTTGTTTTTATATCTCCTCTAGTAACGAACAAAGCCAATCTGATATTAATTTTTATCTCGTCACTATCACTAGATTCCTCATTCAACACTAGTATTAATATCAAATGCTTTTGACACGTAACAGCATGTTGAAAATTGCAAACAAAGATTAAAGCTGTATACCTTACAGAATATAGATTCACTAGTATTGGGAAACGATTCAACAGTAAAATACGTATTGGTAAATATTTGTTACATTTGTTGCATCTACTTGCCATATGAAATGTATATACAAAGTGCTCATTTTATCACTCCCCATTGAAGGTTAGCAGACAGGCAACACATCTTACATTCAAAGCAACGAAGTGCAAAACTAATATTTTTAATAAAACGAAAGGTAGCTTGTGGATTGTGAGATATGTTACCTATTTGAAAACTTCCATTGGCGGGGAGGCTTGTGGTAAAACGGGCCCTCTGAATATATACATTTAAATAAAAATGAAATTTTACTACCACTTGGGAAATGAATAGTAAATTCAACTATTTGGTTTTTTTTTAAATATTTATAAATACATAGCAGATTTTCAAAATCATTGTGGTCTGATTTGCAGGTTTTACGTAAGAACATATGGATTTGGTTTTTAAAGGTTTAAATGTGGCTTTTGTAATTAATACAGAAACTAACAAATATATAAACCTGTGAGAAGCAGGACAGATTTTTATCCAGGTACAAATTAGTTACATTTGTACGAATGGTTGTCTATACTACTGTCAAGATCAGTTATGAGGAAGGAATAATCTAACGTTTGTTGTGATTGCTTCTGTCCAGAAACATGCATTCAGACGTGTTCTGAACAAGCAGGGGCGAATCGACAAGGGAAATGCACGGTGAAACTTCAATCCTAAAAGGCCCGTACCCGTTTGCAACAACCAGCATACCTGCATACCTCCCTAATACTTATGGGGAAATACAGAAAGTAGGTACCAAACACAAGCAGAGTATCAAAAATATATTTGTCATTTAAATGCAAATTTGGTAGTAACTTAGAATATTGGCGAAAAGAGCAAATTAATTTTCTGTTTTAGCCAAAAAAGTAATAAAAATGGATAGACTCTAGGTTCGAGGATATCTACCTCAATGCTCAAAGTCAGGGATGACTGATGAGCAACCTTTTTTTACAATGGACCAACTACAAATTTAAAATGTTGTGGCGGGCCGCATGTAAGAAACATGATAATACAAACACTAAATAATGAACTCAAATTACTATCTATTTATTAATAAATAAGTGTCATTATTTGCTTTGCATGCGCATGTGCATAATCGTGGGATTTTTCTAAATTCATGTAATTTTGATAGATATTATGTATGTCAACATATTAAAATTTATTTCTTAAATCCGCAAATCTATTAATTCCATTTGTAACTCATGCGTAACTCACTGTTTCCACTTCTATATTAAACGGCGAAGAAAAAAATGTTAAAACTAAGAACGGTTTTTTCTGATCTAAAAAGTTAAAATCGTGATTCAAATTCCATTATTGATTTTTATAAATACTGGGCATATTTTCGTGTTTTTGGAGTTGAAATAGCTCTTGAGCTTTAACTTTACGCCGCTTGCCGATGCGGCGTTTGCGGCACATACGCGTAGCGTCAAACGAAGCCGCCCGGCGTAACATTTCATATCAAGAAATGTCGATGCTTAATTTTTGGAAATGATGGCATCAGTGCCTATCAGCCTATCTATGATGTCGGCATCATTTCCAAAAATTAAGTTAACACACCTAGGGTACAATGAGGCTACAGGACACTGTAGGAATTTTTAAAAGTCAAAATGTAAAATTTTTGAAGGGCCGCATGCGGCCCGCGGGTCGCGGGTTGCTCATCCCTGCTCAAAGTCATAAAGGCTTCTATAATACGCCTTGCAAAAGAGCCGCTTTTAATCTAGATTTGATTGTGTTTGATTTACTTAGCGCGCTTTCAAAAAAACCTTCGTGCGGCTAAGCCTTGATATACAGAACGTCCCAAATTTCATTAGCTGATACAGCATCCAAAAATTAAAAAATAACCATACATAGGTAGGTCCGAAATTGAGACTTAAAGGAGCTAAAGCCCTGAGTAAGTATGTATTTGATTTAAAAATGCAGATAAAGTAAATAAGGCGTAATTGGGAATATCTATGCTTTTTTATGCTGTATCAGATAATCTACAAAAATGTTTCAAAACGGGTAATTTTTGTGCGGGTGGGGGGTGTTCTGTATAGCAACGTTTTAGAGTGAAAATGTTTGTCAATTCTAGTTGGATATTTGAAAAACTCAGAATTTTATATATGAAAAATATTCTTTTGGAATTTCTGAGCACAGTAGTTCTCCGGAAACTACTAAAGATATTTAAAACGACCTTTATCATTAAAAATACATTTTCTTGTATTCGCTCCCGAAACTGGTTACTTTGGAAACTGTCTAGGATCCTCAAAATGGCCATTTAGAGGCCTTGTACTTAAAGTCGTCATGGCAACATTTTAGCGGACTCAAACATTAGTTGCCATGACGACTTTAAGTACAAGGCCTCTAAATGGCCATTTTGAGGATCCTAGACAGTTTCCAAAGTAACCAGTTTGGGGAGCGAAAAATACATGTTCGCGCGGCCTCCTAATATAATGCCGCCTCAATGGTAATTGAAACTTCATATTATAATGTTTGGAGAGCTAATACAAAAAAACGTTGTATGCAACACGTCCTCAAATGGCTTTAGAGGACTCATCTTCATATTACGGACTCGTCCCCTAAAGCCTTGCTTTGAGGACTAGTTACATAAAGTACTATTTTTAGCTAATAAGTAATTGTACTTACTTGCTTTTAATCCGTTTTAAATTAACTGTTGAATAAAGTAGCACTGGAACAAAGCTGTCATTTGTATTTTATGGTGCTCCACCTCACTTTGACCAAGACGTTATGGGATTACTTAAACTGCGTTTTGCGATAACGATTGGTATTCACGTAATGTAGTTTATGTCAATTGGTTTAAAATCAGTTAAAGTTACTTAATTCGCCATCGTTCCATATACTACCTACCCCTTTTCAACCTTATACCATTTTTTTTTCAAGCATACCAATGGCGTAGATACCTATTTCAAATTACACTAAATGTACTTCACCTGCATTCGGTTTTCTATTGCTGATGTATCAGCTGATGAATTTTGGGGCATCCGGATTATTCGTACGTAAAATAGCTATTTACGACATTATTATGGTAGTTACGCATTTATGGCAGAGCTAGTACATACATCAAGATCACGCCCTGCAGGACGAGACACGTGATCTAGCAAGGCCATAACTCGTTGATACTCGTTGATAAGCTGGAAGATAGTTGCTTCTAGATCAGTTTACATAAAAAATTGCTAATGCTACAGACTGCATATTGTGCGAGTATAAAAAATGTATCAATTAGCCAGGCAGTTATTACATTTCTGATGCTTCTTCGTTTTTCTTCAAACCTTTTTCAGGTTACTCCACTTTCTCTAATTTTGATTCAGGCTCTTTTTCTGGCTAATCTACGAGTATTTCTTCATTATTATTGTCAATAACGGTATGCTTTCTCGTTGTCAAATTGTTGGTTGGAAACAATTTTATCAAACTAGAATAATACGTTTCGTAGGAGCAACAGTTTTAAACTAGCTAATATTCTTCTATAATTTGGAAAAGGGATTAACGCATTGCAAACATGCATTCAACACCTTTTTTGGGAAACCTTTTTGTACTGGGGAAAATTTTAAGATTGAACAATTTCTGGTTAAAATGTAGGAATCCCGCTGCATTCGTAAGTTTCTAAGTGATTTTTATTTTTTCACACCTAAAGATGTTACTTGTATTTAGTATTTTGCTGATGTATCTTTAATATTTTTTCTACTTTTATAGTATTTAAATCAAATGTTCACGTATCTAGTAAAAATATTGTTATTAGAACATTCTTGTCGCTCTTCGCGAGCCCTTGACAAATCCCTCGTCCCCCAGATTGAGAAATTCTGATCTAAACCAATCCTGACTGCATCTTTGATAACGAACATCCATACCTAAAGCTAGTTTGGATTTCATAGACACTATAAAAGTCTGATCATCAGTCACAACATTTCATATTGTCATTTTTTTCATTTTTTGTTCTTTTTGTTCTGCTCCGCCACTAATCAACCCGAAACCAACTACAATGATGTTTTGCAAATACTTCGATATAGTTAAATTCTTAAAAATGTTTCAAAACTCTGTATATCTACTGTTATAGAATTTTATCTTCATCGGTGTTATTATAGACTATTTACCAAATTAATTTGAGTATCTATCGTTAAGAGTTTTATTACCGCACTCAGTGCGGTAGTGGACATTACCGCACTCTTTTTACAAAACAAAGGATACATTGAACCAGAATTTATGAATTTATTGATGAAGATCAAATATTGACCAATACACGTTTGCTAATATCTATAACGTTATATATAACAGATATATGTATTATCGGCCGTATTTTGTTTAACAGTTTTCGTAATATCTATTAAAAGTTGTCGCTTTTAAGATATATGATTGTAATATAAATAAAACTTGTAGTCACCTGATTCTCGCATATACCTTGGTAGTGTAGCAATGGATGTTTACAAATTCGTTTTCGAATGAATTAAAAGAATGCACGTAATTTGGCAGTGTAGCAACGGTTGTAACGTCGGTGGCTGTTAAATTTTGACGGCCTTGGCTGTTATGAGTGTCATTTCGATCAAGCAGACAGTACTGATATGGTACCATAACCCATAACATGTAGGTACTATTATGAAGACGTAGTTTTATACTCCCGCAGTTTTTCGTATAAATATTCAGTTATTTTCTATAAAGCAAACAATACAACAGGATAGAGGATACATGCAATTATTACCTGAAAAAAAAATCACTTAAGAGTCCTAGGGTCCAGCAACGGGTTTGTCCAATTTTTTCAAGTTTTTTTTATTTTGACATGGTAACTTGGGCTACTGTATCACACCAACCACATATATTTGTTTGCTTATAATATAATGTAAATATAATTTAAAAATAATATAAAACATACCTATACAAAATTTATAATTGACAGGACAAAATGTAATTCACTTTATTTTTTTATATAAGTTTTTAATTTGTTTGTATTATTAATTTAGCAAATACTAGAAACTAAATACTAAATAAACTCATTAAACTATTATTATTAACGGAAACTAACCATAAAATAAACTTAACCCGAACACAAAAGCGAAACAGTAATAAAATGTTGTTATTAATCTCACAATATAGAGTGGTTATTTATGTTAGACACTACCTCCACCATCAATTCACATTTGCATCTGCTTTTTCAATAGTTTCGTCTGGATTCTCGCACCAATCATAGATGTAAATTATATTTGAAGTATTGAAACCAAAATTTGCAGAAATCGCCTGAAATCGGCAAATCGTAAAATTGCTCACCGAGCATCATTTTGTTGCGAGACAAATAGCTCTCAATTGGTAAACCTTAAATATCAAGATACAGCATGAAAAGAGAATACAAATATGGACACAAAACAGCTGAGAGGACAATTGGATATTCTCATCACAAGTACCAGGCTAAACTGACATAAAAAGCAAACGCCTAGAAATGAAAGGAGAAGATTAGAAATAAACAATCGGAACCAATATTTTGGTTGCTATACATTTATACTACAGAGTGATTCATAAATAATATGAAAAAATTCAAGTGACGATTTCTTGTCGAAAAGTAAGGGGGCCCTTTATATATTTTTGTTTTCCTAAAACGTTTCCTTCGGAGTTACACCCCTCTAAAAAGAAAAGATAAAATTAAATTTTCAGTTTATTTCTCAAACTTGAAGAAATGAGGGAGAATGACATTTAGTAGATGCTTTTTACTTATTAAAGGGTAACTAGCAACAAGTGAGACAAATGTCTCATTTAAAAAAACAAAAAAGACCGTTTTGCAAATAGAACGCGTATTCACCACACGTACGTATATGACGTCATTGTTGGTAGCAAACTACCAGTCGCATTCGCCTTGATAAAATTTGCCTAGAATCTAACCTAAAAAGTTAGGATTAGGATAATTAAGATAATAATTAATGTTAGAGACTGAAATTCGGTTCCTGACCTGACATGACCATTCCAAACATATAACTTAAATAACTTTTTTCTCTATCTTTTACGGTTTGGCTGCTGAAACAGCGTCCCGGACAAGTCTATTATATATATAGATATATTCAATCATCTTCTTTCTTCACAAAGAGCTTTAAATTGCGACTTTTGTTGGTATTTTTATCAGAACTTTTTAGAGGGTTGAAATTTTTCCATTTGAAAAAATTTCTTTCAAATACTGATTTAGTTAGAAAATTTTTCCATTCTATATTTTTTCTCGCAAAAACTACAGTTTTTGAGTAAAAAAATAAAATAGGTGATCACGATCATTCACTACAGTGAACTCAACAGAGATAGAATGGCAGACCAATGGGTTAGAAACATATCGAATTATCGATATCAAAATTTCAGGATAGTTTATGGTTTTCTTTTCTTCTTAAAGCCTAGATACTAAAATCTAGTATTTATTGATGTCAGTGTACACATTTTCAATAAACTAAAAATGATCATAAGCAATAGTTGACACTTGACTGTAGTTTTAGTAATCAACTTTTCGTTCCATGAATTAATTTCTGCGGAAATAAAGATTCTCAAAAAAAATTATTTGTTTTGGTGATTACCGTTGTTTGTAAATTGTTGATTACCGTTGTTTGTAAATTGTACCGGGTGACCATAAATGGTTGTGATTTTTTTTCTTAGGTTGGCACTGTTGATGTTGGTGGCACTGTAAGTCTATGTCAAATTCGAGGTTAGCAGGTTAGGTTTTGCGTCAGTTTTGACACAAACTGACGCAAAACCTAACCTGCTAACCTCGAATTTGACCACCAACATAAACAGTGCCAACCTAAGAAAAAAAATCACAAACATTTATGGTCACCCGGTATTTCAAGTTATTCGACAACGAATCGTTCCTTAAACGTTTTTCGCATTATTTGTGAATCACAGTGTATATAAAGGTGAATATCACCCCCCAACTTTGAAAATTGAAGTAAGGGATATAAAGATTGACATTTTTTACAGTTTATGTTTTTGAGATTTTAACAAATAAAAAATCGAAACTTCCAGAATCACCCCCAACCCCCTGGGATACAAAATTCAATTAAGTGACTTATGTAAGCAAAATACCTGTTTGTTAAGAAAACATAATATCACGTGATTACATGATAACGTCCAACTTATTTCTAAAGTTTGAAACAATAAATTTAAAAAAAAAATGCTTGAAAGGTTGAAATGAATACAAACTATAGGAAGTTGTCCAGTTATTAGGGCATCTGTATTATTTACAAATTACAATAATAAAGATAAAGTTTATTTCATGACAGAATTAATTAAAATTTGTCACATCGTATACACGCTCGTATCACGAGGTTGCTTCACACACACCTCCGACACGCCTCCTCATTTGAAAACCCGAATAAGCTATGGTACAGATTTCTGATGCAACACATTTTTAGCGTTACAGAGCTTACGTACTAAAAGTAGGTTATTGCCGCGGCATGACATTTTCACTGACCAGCTTACTTGCTAAGCTGTTACGCTGCTGTGTGTAGCTAACATCTAACTAATCTAACATCTACATACTTCCTGCTGCTGTTTCACTTTTTACTTGGAAGTGGATATCAATGGGCTTAAGAATTTCGCAGTGCCTTTAACATTTTTAAATAGCACTCCCACGATTTGTTAAGCATTTTATCTAGTAGGTACATTAATTGGTTAACTGGACCAAGCATACATTGTAATAGTAAAGATAAACTGCTATTGCAATTGTATTTATAGCTCTGTGTTATCGAGAATTTAATTTTTAATTAATTGCGTAAAATTATTAAAAACCATATAAACTTATTATTTTCAATAATCCAAAGATGGTGACTACGATGGCTCCTTAAAATATTACATATTTAAACACACAATTTATGTTTTAATACTCATTAGTAATTATTCCAATATTAAGAAGATTACATATCATATCATATGAATTTCTTACTAACCTTGGAGATAATATTATTTAAGGCTGCCATTGACGCAAGTTCAGCAATCAATAATTCGAATGTTGGTTTACATTTTACAATTGAGAATACAGTTTAACATTTTTCGTCACAAATTTCTATTTTTAGAATTTATAACGTCGATTGTTAAAACAAACGTTTAATCTAAGCGTGATATCTGCAAATTTAACGCTCTTGTTCAATGAATTAGACTTTTAGCACTTGGAAAATATCTGCAACTTTTGGGAAAATCCTTATTGTTTCGGAAAATTTGTAATTTAATAGTTATTTATGTATCTAAAACTTTGTCTTTTTATGGACGATGCCTGCAATTGCTAACCGAGGGAGTTAAAGTGACGTTTTTGTATGTAAATGCGTCTGTAAAATGGCATTTTATAGATAGATCGACGAAAAAATATAAATAATACTACTTAAATCGACAATATTTAATAATTGTCTTTTCCTCTCTTTAGTTGATGTAATGTGTCTATTAATGATTTCAGCATTGTTGTGAGTCAGGATATACCGGTTAGTATCTATTGCATAACAAAATTAATTCAAACTCATATAATATGCTAAACAGTGGCGGAAAGGAAAATGTACTAAAAATTACTTAAAATCCGTAACTTATTTAACACATGGCTGGCACAGAAATGTTCGTAAATACACAAAAATGTACTTTTCATTTTTTTTATGAAAATTTAGGTATCAACCACATTTGTGTGTTGACAATTTGCAGCAGGTATGTATATACAATTGATATGTGCAGATTAAAATTTCAAAATGAGGCAGGAGAAAATTTTATAGGAATACGTTGTCAAAAACAACAAGCTGAAATATGAAATTACAGCCACCTATTTCAAAAACATATTTTGTAATAGCGCTCGTATAGGAAGCAAAATGTAAAAAGTAGAACAAACCCATTCTAATAAAAATTAGTGCAGATTGCTTTGTCATTTTTATTAATTGCCAAATATAAAGTTTAATTTTTTAATACTAGGAAGCGATTTCTACATTACTTATTTATATCCAAAACTTATTGCTTCAAAAAACAACTTCATTGCCACATCATACTATTATTGTAGTAAGCTGAATTTGAAATAAAAATGAACGCTATTTAAGGTTCGTATTATATGCAGATGTTAAACTTTGAATTTGGGAATGAAGATAATTGTCATTGCAAGGTAAACATTTTCAGCTAATTAAAAACATTTTATCTCAATAATACTCGCAGGGGAGGATGGGCCACATTGAGACGTGGGGCACAATGAAGCAACGCACCTAAATTCTAATTTCGGGGGGTTTTCACGGTTATGCTTTTGAGTAACACTGAATATATTTGCGAATGAACCATCAACAGAGTTATAAAGCTGAAGAAGTGTGTGTGTGTGTTAAGTTTTTAAAATAAAATAGTTGAAGGTACCTAAACGTGTCTTCTTTATTACAATTACGATGTAAAATAATAGGTGTCATGATAGTTCTTCAGAATCCGCTTTTATACATTCGGTTTCCTACTTTCCTATTTATAATATTACCACAAACTAGGTTATATTAATTTTTACAAATAGAAAAAGTATCAAATATGCGATGATATGATTGACTAATTTTAAACTTATTTTTGAAAGTAACTATTATTCGCCCCATTTGTAGGAAATTATTCTGTCTAAAGAAAGGACGCGGAAAACAAACAAAAATGCTGTGAGACAGGTCATTCCCGAAAATACAATAAAACCTCTCCATTACTGACACTATGGGTAATTTGAAACCGTACGTTGTAGAAAGGTGTCCGTTATTCAAAGTTTTTTATCATATATTTTTTAGTTATATACACTAACAACCGTCCGTTATATAGAGGTGCTCGTTGTTGAGAGGTGTCCGTTAAGAGAGGTTTCACTATATATCATTGCATGAAGCTATTGAATGAAATGGTGTAAAATTTCAAACATTTAAGCAAGATCGTTAAGGAAGAGAAAAGGCAATACAACTGATGAATAATTGCGAATAAAACCTAAATATGACTCGCAAGATATTTTCCGTAGTAGAGAAAGGCAGTTTGTGCGACTATATTTTGCAATATACCAGGATGTGTTATGGGGAGTCTACGACACACATAGTCAGTTATTAATAAAATACTTCTTTTATAAAATTTCCAATATATTTTGATTCACTCAATATTTGTTAAATACGTTTTATTTGTATTTATACAGTGAATTTATTATAACGCGCAATGTGACATTCCCGTTTCCATAAAGACTTGATTGTTACTATTGGTTTCTAAGAGTACGCAACGTCATGTGTAAATGCGTTTATTTTAAAATGCAATGTATGAACCGTAAATTTATTGAAAAAGAAGCATCAGAAAAAACAACAGGGCATGTAATAATCCACATACTTGCTGTAAACTGAAGTCCTTACACTATTTGATCAACAGAATTCCTTCCTCCGTACAATATATTATGTTTTTACATACTCAGTAACGTTTCCATATTGCATTTTAAAATAAACGCATTTACACATATTTCGCGTTATAATTAAAGCTGATATTATATGGCAAATGCATATTTTGTATAATTGATATGCCGGCGAAACTGTTTACAAACGTATACTAATTATATGAAAACAAATCGTTTAAGCCAAGTTTCAGTTTGCATATTTTGCATATTTATACGTTTTTGAGCATATATTCCGGATTTTTCATATTTGGTTATATTTAGCAATAATTTGTAATGTATAAACTTTGTGAGATTTACTATTTCATTAAATTTATTAATAAAATTATTGTGTGCGACTGAGATATACAGTGACCGCCAAAAAGTCGGTCTAAAAACTTATTTAGCTCCTATCATATATACCGAGTGATTTTTACTTATTTAGAAAATGGAGTTTTTCGAAATTGTCAATATCCAAAAAGTGTTATTTTTCGGAAATTAAGTAAGATTTGAATGAGAGTTTTTTAGGGTGTGTTATTTTTACCCAACTGAACAATTTCAAAGCCCGAAAACACCTATTTTTTTAACTTTAGCTAAAAATTAATATTTCAGTTTTTTAAATATTTTTCAAAATTTCACATACCAAGACTTAATACTAAAATTCAGATTTTTGTATGTAAAGACTTTAAAGATTTATAATTGGAAAAAATAATATAAAATGTTAATTACTTCTTTAGATTTTTCATTATTTCCCGAAAGATAGTATGTTTGCATAATTTTTACGTTTTTTATGCAAGGCGCTTTTTAGGAGAAATATTTTTCAATTCTAATTAATTTCAATTTAAATGGCTTCTCAAACTTTAATCTAGCCCTGTTAATGAATTACTGTTACAAAAATCCTGTAAATGATCTTTTACAGTTGTCTAAATGAAGACTTTTCTTTATCCAATCTACATGTTCTAAAAAATCTCCTTATTTAGACAACTGTAAACAAACATTTGCAGAATTTTTGTAACAGTACTTAATTAACAGGGTAGATTAGAGTTTTTAGAAGTCATTGAAGTATATATTAATTATCATTGAAAAATATTTCTCTTAAAAAGCACTTTACATCAAAAACGTAAAAATTATGGGAACATGTTACTTTTCGGTAAATAATAAAAATTTAAAATAGTATATTATACATCAAGGTAGCGAAGTGCAGTATTATAACCTGAGCGCATATTAGATACTGAGCGCGCAGCGCGAAGTATTTAAAGCGCGAAGGTTATAAGACGATTCGCTACCGTGGTGTATATACTATTTTTTGCACTACCAAACGGCTTAATACCTAAATTCCCAACAAATTTCGAAAATATGTTAACTGTCAACCTGACAATACAGCTCTTTAAAACGTCAAAATTAAAATAGTCATATTTGGTAACTTAGCAATTTATCAGTTACCACGGTGAAAATTGTTTATTTTACTTTCTCTCCCTTGGTAGAGAAAATCAAATTCACGACCTAAAGATAGACCAATAACGGTGCGTTCTGAGACTAGTAGTGCAAAAAAGTTATCAACATTTTATATTATTTTTTCCAATTATAAATCTTTAAAGTTTTCACACAAAAAATGCATTTTAATATTAAGTTCTGGTATGTGAAATTTTTTAAAATATTTAAAAAACTAAAAAATTAATTTTTAGCTAAATTTAAAAAAAATAGGTGTTTTCTGGCCTTGAGATTGTTGTTAGCTAAAAGCAACCCACTCTAAAAAAATCTCAATGAAATCTTATTTAATTTCCGAAAAAATAGCACTTTTTGGATTTTGACAATTTCGAAAATCTCCATTTTATAAATAAGTAAAAATCACTCGGTATATATGATAAGAGCTAAATAGGTTTTTAGACAAGCACAAATTATTGGCCTACCAAGTGTTTTTTTGAAAAATCAAAATAAAAAATTTCGTGCATTTGAGTGCATATAATTATCAGCTTTAGTTATAATAAACTCCCTGTACGTATAAGAAATGTATTTCGATTAACAGGTGTGCTTTATTTTTAATTTGCACTAAATAAATCTTGAATATTTCCAATTTTGATGTCGTTTTTCTTAACATTCGGATTTTTAAAATTAAATAATTGAACAGATCAATTTCCTATAAAGTGTACTACAGGCTCCTGCAAGAAGACTGGAATAAAGTTACAAAACTTCATTTTAACTATTGTTTTTTCGAGATTTGTCTCATTGTGTCTCACCGTCCTCTATTTACATCAATCTGTTAATAAAGCATTTCGCATATGTTGTAACGTTTCTAGACCACACGGTATGAAAAATATGTTTTAAATAAGAAATTTCAATTTAACAAAATTCTGTAGTCACTAATGCCCTATAAATATTATTATTGTTGTTGCAGAGATTAAGAAAAATTCTCATTTAATTTCAATATATAACTGTACAACTAAAAAATGGAAATACATAAACATATTATCCGCTAGGATGCATGGAAAATTAAAAGCTTGACTCTATTTCATAGAATTTAAAGCAATTATTTAACATAGTTCCGACAAATTTTTTTACAAAGCAGCTAATGATGCTCTCTACAAATAAGTTCAGCTATAGATTTTCGTACCTTGTATAATGTATATCATGTAAAATTAATATTCTCTTTTTTGCTTGTGCAACGAAAAATTAAAAGGAAGAAATGTAAATATCTCTGTGTAAAATGTCACTCCAATGAAATTATTATTATTATTTAAAACTCTAGTTTTGAATGTTGTTCTACCCACAATTTCACTAAATTTAAAGCTAACAACACTGAAGCTTATTTATTCATCGAATGATAGCAAAATCCAAATTTCAGTTATCAAATTGTGCTTAGCACTTTAAAAAAATAATCTTCATGCTAAGGTTGATTATTCTAGTTGTTTTCTCGATTCCCTTTAAATTCGAATTCATGAAATCTTTTAAATTTCCGAATTGCAATTTGTTACAATTAAAATGTGAACTAACTTTTGGCTCATTTACGGAATGCCAAATGACTTATTTTTTAGCTCTTCTTTCAGAGGATTTTATTTATAGTACGCTTTATTATTATAAAGCAACTATTGCGAAGTTGCTATCCTTTTGATGTTCTATACATAGATATTTTTAACGTTTAAACAAAACGCCAACGATACACAAACTCACACTTTACTGGTGGGAGTGTTGACAAGGAAGCGATTGTGGGGTCATGGTTAATTCCCAGTTGGCAAACATTAACAATGAAATGTTTTGATTACAGTCAATTGACAAGTGCTTTCCAACGGTCTGTTTACTACAAATTTTACAAATGCGTAGCATGATGCAACTTTCCGTCGTAACTATGTCATCGACCACCGCATTCAATGCCACGGACGTTTGCCGACCGTGACTCCCAGACCAAACCAAAAATTGGGAAACTAGTTTTCACGACTGTTGGCTTGTGCAATTTCGTCTGTCGTAAACTCAGACTTCTCCTCGGTATTTACGTTCAATTGATTCGACTTTTCGTTATCGATTACGAGGAAAGCAATTAATCAATTCTCCATTTGTTTTACTTAGCGTAATGGAATGGGTACATTTTTCGTTTCGTAGCTCGGTTTTATTTTCGGCCAGTCTAACGTTTGGCACTGCTCATACTTAGGATTGTTATTATATCTCTTATTTCTATAATTCCTAATACATACATATTATGTATATTGAGAGACGTTTGTACACAGCTGTGCGATATTGTGCAGCGGACGAAGCACCGTTCTGCTGAAGCCATAAATTATCTATTTTGACAGTTTATGAAAACATTGTCTAAATAATTTGAGCGAGTGATTTTGAAATGGTGTAAGTAACAATGCATACTCAAATTCTCTTACTAAATGTGTAGTCCACTAAGGGCATCACCAAAAATCGACACCATCGATTAAACCGAAGTGTAATTCTGATTGATGTCTGTAATGCCAATATATATTTTAGAAGTAAAATCTGCTCATTGTGGTTTTTAAATACTTATGCCATAGTTGAAAGGTAAACTTACTTTTGTTTGACGATAGTAAATTTCCGAAATATTACTGAGAAGATAACTGAAATACATTAACTTTTTAGTAATTTAAAATAACCTAAATATTAAATTCAAGTAATAGCCTTACTTAGAGCAACGACAAACTGTAAAACAAAAATAAATGTGAATATATTGTACCGCAACGAAATTTAAAAAAAATCGGTGTCATAAAAATGGTGTCGATAAGAAAAGCGATCTTGATAATGACTTGAGCTACAGTATGTTTCATTTGAAGTGAAGACGCATATCTTTTTCATTTTTAATCATGTTTGTGTAGACTTCCAAGGGGTCTTACTTTATTTTATTTTTGCTCCAAATAATTTTTAAAATATAGATGTCATTTTATATTTTGACTGCTTCTAAAAAAAATATTAATTTTGTGCAACAAATGTTCGTATCTGGTCGTTTATGATGATGCAAAGAATTTGCAATCTAAGTCAGCCCTATTACTATTTTATAAAATAATATCTGAAAACTAAGTGAGCCGAGGTGCTTTTCATTTCACTCGTCTAAAAGACGAAAGAAGTATTGCAATCGTGAAAAAATTACCTTCCGAGATTTCTTTAGATCCACATTTCAAGGTGCCTAGATAAGCAAAAGGGTTTCCTCAATTCCGTTTGTCTGTCTGTCTGGCTGTTGCCGGTAGAACTCAAAAACTATTTGTTGGAGGAAGACGATATTTTGCATACGGATTATATGACCTCCTTGCATGAAACCAAGCAAATTTCGGTAAAATATATACAGCTTCACAGCTTCCAGGTTGAATATCTTAACCTAAGGCATTACGCACTCTCCAGGAGGCCGGTTTATTGCTCTTTCCTTATTTTATTTATTTGCAATAAATTAGGGCTTAGCTCCGCTGAACATGAAACAATTCTCAACTTAGGGGGTCGGTTTATAAAATTAGTAGAAACATTTGTATGACAAATAATTCGTTGTATGACAATTACTTTCTGATATTAGGGCAAATGCACTGTTCCCAACTGACATTTAAATAACCTCTAAATGTAGTTCAGTAAACAAAATGATCCGTCAGTGCAAAAGTAGCGTAAAATTTAATTTTAAAACACCAAAATGGCAAGAAAGCATCAGGTAAATATAGGCCAATCAGTAAACACAAAAACATTTAAATTTTCTTGGATTTGGCATATACGTAACATTTGTGTGCTAGGGATTCTGTATTTTAGTTTGCAAAGGTTTCCACACCTGCATAAAGGCGACTTAGAATTTAAAAATGACAATTAATAAATCTCATTATTTCAGTGTCAAATTACATATAATTCTGGAAATTCCTGCCTGAACTTTTATAAAATGTAATAAAAACACCTAGTAATAAATTCTACATCATTAGTATCCAACACCGTATTTGTTTAACATCCTTAAAAGTAGTTATGTCAGATGCGAATTAAATGTCACACTCTTAACCTATTTGTTTTAATAACATTTTGTAAGTACATTCCTAGACAAAAGATGAATTTTGGAAGTACATCCTTGAAATTTTAGAAATCAAAGGCCACTTTGTGTTTTATGTTTAGTGAACAGACTATACAATTAATTTTGTGACGTAGCAACGGATAACCTCGTTTTGTTTCTAGCGTGACGTAAACTTATGCGCTATTCGCTTTTGTCCTATTTCCGGCGAAAACTGCAAATTCCGCGTCAACTCGCACTTTTTAGGGCCCCCAGCTAAATTACTCGAAGCTGGATGGACCTGGGATTCTGGAAACACGTTGAACTTCTCGGCAAATGTCTATTCTTGACGAACCTCAATTTATATGAGGCTGCTGCTCCTAGTTTTTATGGAATCCTACATTTTTGACGAGGTGCTCCGCTGTTGGTTGGCACACTGGACAGACGCCACGACAAATACTCGCTTGGAAAAGGCTTGCTTGTTCTAAAGTCTGGAACTGCCTCAAAATAGTCCCTGAAGTTGGGTCGCACTCAATAACTCACCAGGTGGAAACTTGCTAGCAGTGGCGTAACTTCAAATTTTGGGCCCGGGGGGCGTGATCTTCACCGGGCCCCTTAATTGCCAAGTGTAAGTCCTATTCTTGCCAAAGCATTTTTGGTTATCATTTTTCAATTATTTTTTTTAAATTCATAAACAGAAACATCAAAGCAAAATGAACAATAGCGAGTGTTTTTTCCGGACTCATTGAAACTTTATACGGGACCGAGTTTGGACCTGCCGGGCTTTAAACTTCAGGAGGCCCGTTGGGCCCCTTGAAGTGCAGGGCCCGGGGGCCGCTGCTCCCTTTGCCCCCTCGGTAGTTACGCCACTGCTTGCTGGCCTAATTCCACTATCTTGGGGGCTCCTACACTTGGGAAAATTACACTCACAGATGCACGGCAACTTGGTGAATAACTTTACACATAAACTGGATTCGCAAAAAATTTTGTATTTACAATTTTGTAAAATCAATGCAGAGCTCGATTTGCCCCCAATATGTAAAATTTAAGCTTGTTTGATCAATCGTTTGCCAATTGACTGTCTCATAACTTAGCAACTAGATTTTCATATGTTTAAAAGAAATTAGGTTTGATCACATGTTTGAACTTATGTACTACAGTTTTGATGTCATGCCTTTGCCTAACTACTAAAATTGTCTTTTTCTCGGAATAAATGTCACCACACTTTGCTCTGCTTTTAAATCACTTTGGTTTATAATGCACTGATACGCTATAGTTCCTTTAGCGTCTCACTAATTGTCTTTCGATCGGTTGCCTTACATTTCCATTGCTCTTTGCAATTGCAATACTTCTTTTGCTCGCACTGTTTTTTCGTTTACCTTTCAGTTAACTTGCCGTTTGCTAGCTTATAAACTTTTAATACATAACGCTCATATAATTTCTGTACTTAACAAATCATTTTGTATCATTTTATGCACTTTATGTTTGACATTAATAAGCTCAAATCCGTCAGTTACAAATTAAATTGCATTGGCCCTTCCGATAATTTATCATATCTGAAACTCTGAACGTAACCCTGCTGAAACCTGCCTTATCTCATGCTAACTTTTATCCCTCAAATTATTAGTTACTGCTGCTCACGTCAAGTGCACTTATTAATGTAAAGTACTGATTATCTTGCAATAAATAAGATATTTAATTTAATTCTGTGCTCATTTTGACCTTATTCAATCTGTTACTTCATCATCATCATCATCATCAATCAACCCTTTGCGTCCACTGTTGGACATAGGTCTCCCCCATTCTAGTCCACTCCTTTCTACTTTGAGCCGCCTGGATCCAGTTGCCGGCCATTCTTCTGATATCATCCGTCCATCGTTTGGGCGGTCTTCCTCTGCTTCTTTTGTCGGCTCTCGGTCTCCACTCAAGCAGCCTCCTCGTCCATCTCCCGTCCGTCATCCGAGCGACATGTCCTGCCCAGTTCCATTTGAGCTTTGCTGCCTGTGTTATTACATCAGTCACGCCTGTACTTCGGCTCAAGTCTTCGTTCCTAATATGATCTCTTAAGGACACGCCAAGCATCGATCTTTCCATCTTCCGCTGTGTTGTTCTAAGCTTCTTAGCCGTTGCTATGGTAAGTTAAAGTTTCGGCGCCATATGTCATAACCGGCAACACGCACTGATTGAAAACTGCTCTTTTTAAACATATCGGCAGATCACCTTTGAAGACCTCTCGGAGTCTTTCATAAGCAGCCCAGGCGTGGGCGATTCTTCTCTTTATTTCACATGTTTGGTTGTCTCTGGGGATTTGTAGTTCATGCCCAAGGTATATATATTTGTCTATTAGCTCTACTTCATGTTAATTTTTAAGATTGCACTAGGGACTAAGTTGGTCATAAATTTTGTCTTAGAGCTGTTCATGTTCAAGCCTACTTCATTACATACCTCTTGAAGTTCTTTTAACATTAAAGAAATATCGTGTAGGTTGTCTGACAATAAAACTATATCATCCGCAAAGCGAAGGTTTGTTAGGTTCTGCCCATCTATGTTTAGGCCTCTTCCGTCCCAATTTAGCTTTTTAAATGCATATTCCAGCACTGCAGTAAATAGTTTGGGGGACATCGTGTCCCCTTGTCTAACTCCCCTGCCAATTGGTATGCTTTTGGTGTTCTCGTGTAGTTTTACCGTCATTTCTGCATTTTTGTAGATGTTGCATATTAACCTTGTGTACCGATAGTCGACACGGCATTCTTGCAGCGCTCCTATAACTGCTTCCATCTCAACTGTATCGAATGCCTTTTGGAAGTCCACAAAGACTAGAACTAGTGGTCTGTTGTACTCAATGGTTTTTTCAATTATTGTTTTGACGCTTAGTAAATTGTCGTTTGTCCCAAATCCAGTACGAAAACCGGCCTGCTCCAGTGATTGATAGAAATCTAATTTTTTCTCGAGTCTCGTAGTTATAATTCTTGTAAATAATTTATAAAGATGGCTTAAAAGACTTATAGGCCTGTAGTTCTCCAGTTCAGCTATATCGCCCTTCTTGTGAAGCAGTATCACAACAGCATTGTTCCATTTATCTGGTATTGTACTGTTGTACAGGCATAGATTATAAAAATCTCTAATTTTTCTTAGTAGACAAGGACCTCCGATCTTTATTGCGTCAGTAATCACCTTATCTTCTCCAGGTGTTTTATGGTTTTTTGCTTTCTTTAATGCTAAATCTATTTCTTCTAAGGTAATATCTGGTAGTGTTTCTGATCCTTGATTTATTATACTCTTCCTTGATGTTAAAATGTCTGGCTCCAGATCTGAAGCTGAGTCTGCTTCCTTTTGACTTTTGTACAATAGTTTATAGAAATCTTCTACCACTTTCAATATTTCTTCTCTGTTTGTGATGATAACTCCTTCTTTGTCCTTAACTTTAATTATTTCTCTCTTTCCATTTCCGAGTTTTCTGCGTAGCACCTTCATGCTTTTGTTGTCTTCTATGGTTTGTTTAATTTCCTTTATGTTGTATTGTCTGATGTCTTTTCGTATAGCTTTCGATATTTGTTTGTTCATCTCCTTTAGCTCTTCAGTATTTACCATTTTCTGACTTCTCATTTCCCTTCTCTTCTGCATTAAATTCTTAGTCTCTTGACTGATTTTCTCTTCTTTTCTTGTTTTGGGACAGTGTTTGTTTTGACTTTCTAGTATTGCATTTGTTATTTTTTCGTTTAAGCTGTTGATATTTTCTTCCGAGCCGGTGTTCTCCAGTCCTTTATTGATGTCTCGCTGAAATTCTTCTGCATCTGGTGGGTTCGTCCATGGTCTATTGATCTTCTTGGTTACCATTTTATATCGTTCTTTGCCGATGTTAATTAATATTCTCGCTCTCACCATCCTGTGGTCGCTTCCAATCCCAAACCTATTTAGTACCGACACGTCTTTAACTATGTGTTTCTTGTCGGTTATAATAAAATCAATTCGTTTCTCGTGCGCCCGTCTGGACTTGCCCAGGTCCATCTTCTATTTGGTTTTTTGTAGAAGGAAGCTGTTCATTTGAAACATATTATTCTGAAGCAAGAATCCCAGCAATGTCTCTCCACGATCGTTCCTGACTTCCAGTCCGTAGCTTCCCAGTGAGGTTTCCGCAGTATCGGACTTAATTCCCATTTTGGCATTAAAGTCTCCGCACAGAACAGTGAAATGCGTTTTTTTCTGCGATAGCCAATGCTACTTCATCATAGAATAGATCCAATTTCTCATCCGCATGGTCTTTGGTCGGTGCGTAAACCTGAATAATTTTGATGCAGTATCTCTTACATAGCCTTAAAACGACATATATCACCCTAGTCGAGATTTTCTTTACACATTAAATTTTTTCACTGTGGCGTTTGTGTATCATAATTCCGGTTCCTCCTATGGAATTATCATCTTCGCCTACGTAATAAAAGCTATTACCTGTTTTTAATTTTATTAGTTGTTCTCCTCTTCTTCTCACCTCACTGAGGCCAATCACGTCCCATTTCACGTTTTGTTATTCATTTTCGAGTTCCGTTAGGCGTTCTTCTGCTAGCAATGATCTTGTATTGTAGGTTGCGATATACAATTTGATATTATTATGAGGATGTTTTGGAGTTGTTAGCGAATCTTTGCCTCCCCCAGATTCCTTGAGGCAGCCCTCCTTGGAGGGGTGGGATTTGTGCTTACCCACCTGGGGACCAGATCCTTTCGTTTTAAAACTTGCCATATTAAGGGGGGGTTTGGCCATAATCTTCCACGCTGGCCGAGCGGGTTGGAAGATGGATTGTAGATGCGGATAGGATTTGGTGTGAGAGATGTAAAGGATGTGTGGGTTTAAGGATGGGGGAGAACATGGTTTCCCTCTGTGATGGGTGGTGAGAGACAACCAAGGCTCGCGTGGGCAGGGTCGCTTCCCTGAGGTAGACCTGTTACCTGTAGATCTGTTACTTAGGCAATCAAAATTGCTATGGGCAGTAAGCCATTACAATATCTAGAATACCATGCTGCTGTCCGTTGCTTAATTGAAGAAGATCGTCAAACAACTTATAGTTTTATTAGAGCAACATTAAGCATTGGCGTGAGTCAAGTACAAAAAAAAATACACGATCATTTACATGTAAAAAAGATATGTTGCCGTTGGATTCCCCACAATCTGACAAAATCCGCAAAAACCACAAAAGGTGGATTGATGCAAGAAAACCCTGAGAAAATATAACCGTGGAGCCTCGAATGCTGTTTGGAACATTGTTACAAGATATGAAACCTGGATTTACAGTTTTAACCGTGAAAAAACAAATCAAACGGTTCAGTGGGTGTTTGAAGATGACCCTAGACCCACAAAGGTTACACGAACAAGAAGTGTTGGCAAGAAATGGTAACAACATTTTTTCCAAAACTGGTCATGTAGCTTACTTACTTTGGAGACCCAAAAGAAAAATTGTTTTACATCATAACAATGCGTCTTCCCATACGGCGAAGCAAACAACAGAATTTTAGAGGTCAAAAGAGTGAAAGCAATTAATCCTGCGCCATATAGTCCTGATTTGGCGTCTTGTGATTTCTTTCTATTTCCGAAAGTTAAAGATAAAATGCGAGGAATCACATTTTCCACATCAAATAAGGCAGTAGATACCTACAAAAATTTACTATCTGAGGTACCTCAGGCGGAGTGGGAAAAGTGCTTCAGCGACTGGTTTCACCGAATGCAAAAGTGTATAGACTATAAATGGAATACTTTGAAAAACAATAAGAGTAATGTTTGTGTTAAGTGCGCGAAATGAGTGTTTTTTATGGCGCGTGAGAATGTCAATTTTCGCCGAGACCGTTAGGTCGAGGTAGAAAAGTCATTCAAACGCGCTATAAAAACACGAATTTTGCCACGAAATACAAAAGTTTTTTCTACAGCAGTCAAAAAAAAAGATTCTCTGCAACAAAATCATACGTACATAGCAAATAAGTAGAGTAATATTATTATGTACGTAACGTTTTATATGTGTTGTAACTAAGGAAATGGTGTTCCAAAACCGTTTTTTCACTGCTAGCCGTGAAGAAATATTATTTTTCGACGACTGACATCGAAAGTAGATTTTTCTCACTGTCATTTGACAACAGAAAGTTGACATTTGCCGCTGAGCGTGCGTTTTCATCTTTTTGCCGCTCGCCGAGCGTTTTGGGTTTCCGCGTTAACAAAATAGGTAGCCACGTCCGAATGTTTCCTTGACAACGCCCGTCATTTGTGGAAATAATCGCGTCACATGTCATATAGACTGCGCGAGTAATGTTAACTTGATTGTCAATTAATTTTTGCGATAAAACGAAATTTTATATTTTCCTTTAATAATATGCTCAGTCGTCGAAAAAATAGTATGTATATTTCGAGCTAAAAGTGCGCTTGCCGCTTTTGCATGATTGCTGGTTTCGACTTCGTCTCAACCAGCAATATTCATGCGCAAGCGGCAAGAATGCACTTTCAGCTCTTAACATACAATATACTATTTTAGGATACTGCATTGGTAACTAGCGTTTACATAGTTACAAACGAGTCCGGTAGATAAAATTTACCGGCCTAGACCAGTAGTAGTTCTATTACTACTGGTCTAGGCCGGTAAATTTTATCTACCGGACTCGTTTGTAACTGTAACTGTGTAAACGCTAGCTATCAATGCAGTATCCTGAAAAATCTTATACGATACACGACCGGTAGCATTTTTATGGCCTTGCCAAACATACAGTATAAAGTATTGGCGCGGCTATAAAAATGTTGCTACCGTCTAATAACGTAAATAGCTATTTTCACGTGTTAAAAAAAGTTAAACTTCGCGTATCTATAGCGATGCATAAATGTCACGTTTTTTTTGACGGCTGTAGAAAAAACTGTTTTTTTGAAGAATTGTTTTATTTACTATTAGTTTCTAAGAATTTTCAGTGTACTCCTCGTATAATAAAAAAAGGAAAACCACTTTTTGTTGCCGATATTCGCAAGTTGCCTGAGCGTTGAGACAAGTGGATATTCAAGCAAAATTATTATTTTGAAAAGTAACATTCTTTTCATCAACTTTGTGTTATTCTTGTTGTTGCTGTATGTGTAAATCCAGGTCAAATCTATACTCCCCTCGTAAATATTAATTTCTTCTGAAACGCTACTGTTAAAGCATATCAACTCATCACTTTTTAGAAATCTTCACGATCACACTTTATCTACTTGTTTCAAACTTTTAGAACTTTTTGTGTATGCATATATCTACTAAGGCCCTTTTAATACACTAAAAAATATTTGTATATTTTACGTAACTGTACAAAATTACATATTCTCCAAATCTAATATTAATTTTAGAAAATTCAGTGTATTCAGTTTTTTAACGACAGGAAAACTTCATACTGGTTTCCTTAATAGTTACGATACAGATAGCCTTATATTAGATTATACTGATGGGGCCAAAATTATATACAAGCAAACTGCGAGCTACGCGCACGTGAAATAGGATACGCGAAAGGTCAAGCTCCGAGCCGAGCGCTAAGATAAGAAAAACAAAACCTAAACAAATATAAACATCTGTGAAGCCGGAACGTGAGATTTTATTTTGTGCCACAGACAAACACACATTAAGGAAAATTATATTATAGATGACAGCAATAAGATAACATGAACAAGCAAATAGAACGCTTGAGTAAGAAAGAGATGGCCATACAAAAAAATTATATTAGTAGGCATGTTTAGTCGACAAATGTCATAATTAAATTAAAAGTCGAGCCTTCTCGAATATTTGCTACTATGTTTATCTCTTTCTTACACAATCAATACGTGTTATCTTCTTGTTCGTGTTATCTTATTGCTGTTATATGTAATTTGGCGTTTGTTTAGCCCAAGAATTTCCAATGGGGTAGACTACCTAGTAATGGATGCATTTTTGAAAGAGGTCAATGGCAATCGGGAGGTCTATTGAGGGTCGATGAACAAGTTGGATACTTTTTGTACGTTTTTTAAATTTCAGATAATTTTCATATAATATGAAAAATAACAATCATGTGGAAATGTATTTAACTGATTTAATATTTTTTAACTGTACATATAGTTAACTCTTTGAATTTGTTCAAAGCCTACTTCGACACGTGTATTTACTACGGTAGTCAAACTGATGTCTGATTTGGGCTGGGAGTTTTAGTCAAAAGCAAAATCTTGGGACATAATTAAAAATTGTTAAGGAGTCAACAGAAAATATTTTTATGGGGGGTCAATGCAAGAAAAGGGCTGGAAACCAAGGTTAACATCTTGTCAATGTTCGTGGATAAACACTTACTAAGAGGGTGATGTCGCTTAAACATGACATCTTTGAAAGTTAAATCTTACACAATATCATTTAACATTCATAGTTTCAAGGATGATTAAAATAAAACTAGTAATCTATACTACAAATCATTTAAGCTTTGAATGTTCGCTCATTCCGTAAATGTTTCCAGGATATGGTATTGGCATCTTTAATGCCAAATATTATATAAAAAACTATAAATGGGTAATTCAGGTAAAATATAAAATTAACCTCTTTAAGGTTGATGTACAGTCGTGTTCATTAAGTGTTGTACGGCATTTGTGCTTCGTGAATATAAATTAATTACACAAAGTTAAAAACGTGTTGTATATACAAATATTTTCAGAGTATACATTTAGGTCTACCTATTTAATGATACAGTGTGAGCCTTTGTTGTATAATAATGCATCCACCAATAAACTTACAACTGTAGCTGTACAATACATTTTTGAACACGACTGTACATGTATAATTATAATGTCGATACCATAGAGTTCTAGCCGAAAATCACACCACTTTTCGCAACTGTTCCCATGATAGAGGCCGTGAAACATTCACGCATTAGGTTTAACCTTTGTAATAATAATATCATTAGCAGAACTATTTGTATATCGGAAATAGTTTATATGATAATAATTTCAACATTTCAACAATTATTATTAATATCTAGTTTCAACCACCCTTCGAATTTTGGACTGTTAAAATGTAAAAAAGTGCAACAGTTTTGATTCCATATAGATACATAACACGTATACAAAAATACAGTTTTAATAACCGTAATGACGAATTCTCTGTACTTAAACCTTTTTATCTTGGCTCATTGCGTTAATGGAATATTTCCATTTGTGAGCTTTATAAGGCTACTGGAATTTTTTGTTGTTCAATAAGAGAAATGACAAACTGTAATTAATTTTATATACTTTATTGGTTTATCTGTGTGTTACCAAAATAAGCATTCCTGCACGCAAAATATCAGTCTGCAAATGAGCAAGGTTCAAATTCTAAAGATTGTTCGTGCAAATTTCTTCACATTTCGCAGAACTAAATATTTCAATAACACTGTTAGTATACTATTTTTATGGCATAGTGGTGAAATATTTTGATTTTAATGATTCTTTTTACTTGCCTCGTCTAAAGACGACGGAAAGTACAGTAATCGTGAAAAAAATATATATCTTCCGACATTTCTTTAGGTCTTGACGTTTCAACATCCCTAAACTAAAAAAAACAGGTTTTCTCACATCTGTCTGCCTGACGAAGACGATATTTTGCATGCAAATTATATATCTACATGGCACCAAACCAAATATACAGGGTGAGCATCTTAATAAAAGAAAGTTTTGTCTATTTTTGCTTTAACTCAGGAATCGATAAAACTAATAATTTGCACATAGCTCAAGCTTTACCCTTGACGAAATTGGGACCCAAAAGATGCAGTGTAAATGTCGTAAAAGACAAAAATGGGCAACGATAAGCGCGTTGTATAAAATACAACCGCATCGCACAGATGCGTGGTATTCCTTTGTGGTAGACGGTATCAGAGAGCAGGTTGTGCGCGGACTGCTGCCAAGCGTCGAAATCGCTTTCGTAGGCGCTGAAATCGGGCTAAGTTCGATGATTTAATTGTTTCAGTATTATTAGGAACGTTAAGATATTGTTACCCCTATTTAAACGTAAGACAATTTTAAAGATGGAAAACTACATAACCTGAGTATTTTTAAATATTCAAGTTTACATATTGGTGACTAATTAGATCCTAATCAAATATGCAATGGTATACATATACACATTGCGGCAGGCCACTAGGACCATAGCAAAAGCAAGCGGACTTTACATGTGGCCGTAATTGTATTTAAACAATTAAAAAATCGAATAAATGCCTTGTATTTATAGTGACCCTAGCGACCTACCGCTATCGTACATTGATTGTTCGTTTGTTAAACACCACAACGGCAACATGCATATTCTCCTTGCTTTTGCAATGGTCGTAGCAGCCTGCCGCATACTGTATAGATCACTATTTACCAAAATTTTTATTACTATACAAATTAATTTAATAGCAATAAGCGTTAAGTTTACTTTTAAATAAATTAACTTTAATCCTACTATTTATTTCTATGTAAATACAGTGCTACACAGTACTCAAAGCAATCTATAAAAAACAATCAATAAAAGAATATTCAGCATCTTATTCATAAAGTAAACTTTTATCACGAAAGGAAACCAGGTATTTAACGGAGCGACTTGTATTCTCGTGAGCTTTATCTAGGGACAGCTTGCAGGTAATCAGGATGCAAGCTTATCTTTAAGCTACAATGCAGTTCTAAATAAGTAACTGGCGGGCTCTTATGTAATTCAAAATGCCACAATAGCTCAGCTTGCAACTATAAATAGATATGTTATTAAATAAGTTATTGGCGTTAAGGTTGTTTGACTCTATTTGCTTTTTCCAACAAGGATACTAAATCAACTGTTGTATCCGCAGTTCTATCAATTGCATTTGTTTAGTTTCGAGAGAATTCTTACTTTGTATTATTTTGTATTTGTACTATTTAAAGATACCGTTTTTGATTTTTTTATTTTACGAGTTTTTCTAGAAGTTATCTTTACTTTGTATTATTTATAGTGTTGGTGGTTGACCGACATTGTGACCAAATAAAATCCCCAATATTTCTTTTCTTAGGATTCACAAATTTACAACTTGCCTACACATTTAGTCATATTGAATAAAAATGCAATTGTTTATTTGGCCTAGTAGCAGCAACACCTTTTATAAAATGATTAAAATTAGACATCACTTTGCAATATATTCAATTTTTGTTCAAAATATTGGCATTTTACAAAAAGACGGGTTATGCAAAACGCCTGCGACAGATATAGTCTATTTAGTGAACATAATAATACAAAGTGGCCTTTGATTTCCAAAGTTTCAGGAGTGTACTTCCAAAATTCACCTTTGTCTAGAAATGTACTTATAAAAAGTTATATAAAACAAATATTTTAAGGGTATGACATTTACTAAGCATCTGTCATAAATGTTATGAATAACTACTTTTAAGGATAATATACGTATAAATACTGCGTTGGATACTATTGACTTTTATTACATTTTGTAATGTAAAAATAGAAAAATATCTACTTTGACACTCAAATAATGAGAAATATTAATTGTCATGTTTAAACTCAACTCGCCTTTATGCAGGTGTAGAAACCATTGAAAAACAAAATACAGAATCCCTAGTACAAAAATTGTATGCAGATGCTAACTTTAAAAAAGAAATTTAGTTATCGAGATAGAAAATAACCTAGTAAACACATAAGTTGCTGGTATTTCAGCCAATAGAGAAAATATTTTTGAAAAACTATGTTCATGAAGAGCAAAGCGTGCATAAAACCCAGTTAGAAATAAATTCGGAAAACGTGTCATATGAAAGAGATCTTGAGAAAAATGAGAAAACGAAATGACATGGAATGAGAACATTCATAGAATGGACAATAATAGATCATCAAATATTGGAATGGTATGTGTAGACTAAGAGCAACTGCCGAAAATAAATAATGCAACGCTTAGGACGATAATGAGAATAAAACTAGAAAAATTAAATAAACGATATGTTGAGAGTTACATACTTCATATTACATCCGTACATCCTGAAGTGTACCAAGACTCTCCACAATAAATGAACCACTAAGCTGACTCATTCCAACGTCACATAAAAACGATAAAGCAATAAATTGCAACATTATTTTTTTTACTGGATATATCCGGCCAAATGTACAAAGTGACACACACTGTGAAACCAGACTGATAAATTCAAAGATTTTCTTCTCTGACGCAGTAAGTAGCTTAAGAGTGGATGACTTCAGTTTTTAGAGAAAGTAAAACAAAAACTAATACTTTTCTATTGATGAGGAAAGATCATTCATATTAATCAAATCCACAATAAAGCGCCTTTGGTAAAAGAAAATCAGATATCACCAAACTGCAGTATTGTCCCGAAGAGATTGTGGATCTCACGAAAGACGACATGAAATTTCAAATATTGCAGTTTTTCTTATCAAAGTTAGCACATTAACGGCGCAACTGTTTAATGCACTTAGTCTTAAAGTAAATGTTTGGTATATACATTGTAGAGGTAGTAAATTATAACAACTTTCAATATTTCTTCTCTTTTCATATTCATATATTCACTATAATGAATTAAACTTTGAAAGATATTTCTTGCGTCATTTATAACACTTGTCTAGATTTGTAAAAATACTACCACTCTATGCGTTTCGTATATGTTTTTCTATTGATTTTTTTTTATTGTATGCCATTTAATTTAGGCAGTTCCAGTGCTTGTAAATATAAGTTTTATTTCTATCATTATTATCTAGTAAAATCCATGGTTTTCGTATTCCCCCTAAAATAATTTTTCAGTAATGACATTATATTTTAATCGTGATTATACACTTTTATTTCTTGTAATAACCTCTAGTACCTAATGGAAAATGTTTAATTTATCGGCGGAATTATTACTACGTCCTTTATTACTAGAAGATTAAAAGTCAGCTATAGTAGAATTGTTACTGTGTGATTACTTTCATTGCTGACATAAATGATTTGATTAATAATAATAGCTTTACGTGTAGAATGTTAATCTCTTCCAATTGCCGTTAGTGTTAATTTAAATTTGGATTTGTATAACGATGCTTTTCGCTAGGGTTCTGTAAACATTCAAGTTATTGTATACATTTTTAATTTGAATAATAAAACTGCAATAACAAAACAGCAAAATGAGAGGATAATGTGAAATGGATTAATTTATTGTCGATTCACGGTTCGTTACCAATGTCAACACATTGATACAAAACATTTTAATTTATTGCAACGGCGTCACACGGATTACTGCAATAAATGTTTTTTTTTATCCGCAGTTTACGCCAGTATTGAGAACACTGGTCCAATGTAGTATATTTTACGTCTGTTTAGTTTGGTATAGATAAGCTACGATTATAATTACTTGATTTAACCTGTTTCTTTCAAGTTTTCCATTATAAATATTTACGTTGTTACCAAATACTGTCTGACTGTCGACGTATTTATAGTCTACACATAAGATGCAAATCTTGTTAAAATGATCCGTTCATTGACTTCCAACTTGCAGCTAGATATCTTGATGGGCATTTTTTTAAATGACCAACCAAGGTTAATCACCAGAGAGATATATTTGGGAAATTGCCATTTAAGTTCTAACAAAACAATAAAAACATGCTATATATAGGCTGTTGCCTTTCCTGGTGCTTAAAAAATGAATTCCAACCAAAGGAAACCTTAAAAGTTTTTGAAACATTGTTTATGCTTTATAATTTTAAAAACTATAGACTTTGTGTTGAGTGTGACATATTACGATAGTGGGACGTAAGTAGTATATACAAAAAATATAAAAGATCGACTACACGTATGGAAAAAGAAAGATCTGAAGAAAATGTATGAAGGTTGGAAAACCAACCATGCGGGGTACGTCAGTATGAAAACAGCAGAATCAATTTATTAAAGCTTGCAGATGATTGGGCCCAGGGACATTAGGAGGCCCTAAGAATGACTCTGGGGTGCAGGCGTTCTAGATTTTTCGAGCAAGAAGCAAAAGAAGAACCGTGTGTTTATTACAAAGAATCATGATAAAATGTTTTATCCGTTTAAATTACAAAAAAATCTTATAAGAAAAAGTTGCTCATAATGTAAAATTATTACTCGATGATAGAAGATAGAAGAAAAGACTAATTCCTAGATAGAAAATTTAAAAGATGGTGGAGGAATACTGACTTAGTTATTTTAATATTAATTGTGAGGAAAATTTTTAATTCCCACGATTTTTTTACGTTTTCAAGCAGTGACTCTGATAGAATTGTTAGTAAATAATATAAACATCGTATTCAGTTTAAATTAATATATAATAGTAATTTATTATACAAGACGATAAAGTTAAATTTTATCCACGAGTGAATCGTTTAACGTCGAGACGAAGTCAAGACGTTAATGATTCAAGAGTGGATAGAAATAACTTTATCGTCGTGTATAATACAATATTTTTTTCTATAGCAAGAACTTTAACAATTTCAAAACAAAATAAAGACAACCCATGACATTTCAAAATGTCAGTAGCTAGACTGGGTTGCCACGATAATGCGAAGCTGTCATATTTAATTTAAACAAAAGTTAGAAAATTAAATTACTTTATCTATCCTTGATGTTAAAGTGCTACTTTATCTACCCTTGCTGTTAAAGTAAAACTTGACCTTTTGTTTTGAGTTGATAAAAGCACACTTTAACATGTGCTATAGAAAAAAGTAAATAATATTTAGTCTTTAGTATTACTCCATTTTAGTGATATTTTTTTATAATTATTATCAAACTTTAAAAAGGAAAAGGACGTCTATTGCAGCACTTTGACCAAGGTTTTTCGTTAGCTTTATTTCATCTTTAATTTATCAACAATTGCATGTACGGTGGTTGCGTTAAGGTTATATTTATGGGTTTAAATACGTTATTTAATGTAACGATAATAAGTCAATGCGTCAGAAGTCGGAACAAAATATTATGTTAATTTACTGTGAAGAAACGTAAGCGCGTCGTGTAGTAACTATAACATACATTTGTTTTATACTTGTACAGATGTACTTCTATTAGGTAATTTAGTTTGATTAATTTTTGTAAAATACAATTAGCATGTGTACGTGTATATTTTTTACATTTTTAAAAATATTTATAAACACTATCAAAAAATTAGATCCTGAAATTAATGTTGCGCATTGAATTGTACTGTTCATGAGAAATTTACATTAAACCATAAATTGTAGGAACTTTTAAGCTGCCATGTAAATTTACAAATCCTGAACACGACGAATGCGTTACTTTAAATTTAAACAAATAATAAAAGCAATGCAATACGTTTTACAAAGAAGAACACTAAAACTTACGAGATACATCGCTTAGATTTTATCCCATAGTATTAAAGTGAAATAGACGTCTAACCTAATTCAAAATATGTAATCGAATCACAAAGGTGCTCGATAAATAATTGATGACTTCTGTTAAATAGTATTATCTAGATGCTTGTTGCACTCTGTACTAGTAGCATAATAATTTTCCTTATTTCGGAATACACATACATTGAAAACGTATTCAAATATTATTAATTCCACTTGTATAACATAATAGCAAGAAATTAAAACATCTACATCGATTGGTTAATAAAAATTTCATAATTGTGACTTTCAAACAAAGGTAGCCTCAGTAATTATAACTGTAACTTTACTGCTTATTTATTATACTTTTAAATGACGTAGCTGGAGTTTTACAAATATTTTTATGTACAAACAGTAACTAAAAATATTCTCTTATTTCTCTTTCTCTCTCGGTTCGAAAGCTCTTGAACGCGCTGAGGATTTAAACTTCACGCGTCACATTCTCGGCTCGGTCGAGGGTTTTTTGTTTTGTGCGAGAAGTTTTGCATTCAAGGCACGCGTTAGGCTTTCTTTTCCGTACTGCTGCGAACCTATCAAGAATTGCTTCGTCGCTTTCTATTACTTAATTTGGTTGTTTCGTTTCGATCACCTCGTGTTAGAAGTGAAGATTTATGGTAACCCTTTAAGGTGGATTTTTGGTCTGCGAGCGACATGTAAGAATAGTTTCTTCTTCGTCAAGATGACGGATTAGGCGGTCGAGTTTACTGGGGTTTGCGTTACGTGGCTCAAACTTGGAATATGTTCCCTCGTATCCTTTTTGCTTGCTTCGCGATTTGAGCAATCACTTTTTGATTTGCACAGCATTTTCAGGCGCTACCGTCAGTCGTTATACGGACGCTGCTTTCGTGCTTCGCTGGTCCTGTTAGGTGATATTTCTGTCCAATTTTCCAGGTGTGATCACTTTGGTTGCGTGAATTTTCTCGGAATTCGTTCCGGGCGAATCCAAGCTGATGAGGAAAGCTTAATCTATATGCTGGCATTGGGCTGGTTGCTGTCGCTAAGAGCAATCTCACCGAGAAAGCAACACTAGATTTTGCTCTTTATTTACTGTTTCATGAACTTGCTAACCTTCGGCTCGGACGAAATTGTTCAGATTTCTCGTGCAGTTTAAATTGTGTGGTTACCATTGAGACTAATTGCTGTGCCGATTTGCTAGCCTTTTAAGATTCCTCGGATTTCACCTTGCTATTGTGCGATAATCTTACTTATCGTGCGTTGTGTCATTGCGACAGCACCTCCGATGAGTTTCACCTAAGTGACCTAAGGCCTCATCGAAGCTTAAGATGCCTTATATAACGATATTCACTCCTTAACGTTTAGACACGGAGGTTGTCTATTTAACGTAAGTTCTATTGTGTGGATATATTTAATTGTTTATTGTATTTACCTTCCCGTTGGCCAGTTTATGTTGAAGGATCTGTAATAGCTAGACTAGTGATGCTATTGTAGTTAATTGAGCGTTTATATGTAGCTATTACATTACTGGAAATTTTATGCATTTGTTACTACTTGGCTGTTACATACATTTGTTAGTATTACTTGACTTATTTTGTTACTGCGTCCCTCAGATTTTCGCCCTATATGACTCATTTTTCATATTATTTCGAATCGACTACCTTCTTTTGAGTTTATGAGTGCTCGTCTTGATCTGGGCGTATTTGTCGTAATTGAAGACTCGTTGACACCCTCAGCACCCTAATAAACTTAATATTTCGTGTCAGAACTAAAGCTAGGGGACGGACTTTAACCGAAAATGACATGAATAGCTCTTTTATTATTATTATTATTATTATTATTTTCAACACTATTGTAAGTGTTTACTCTTGAGGTTGACGTTCCTAGGTGCTCTTGTTTACGTTTGACAATATTTACTGTAAACGTACAATATTGCGCAGTCCATACCTTTTTAAGTAATTAATCACGATTCTACTTTAGCGTTTTGTACTAAGTATACATGGGTATACGATAAATAGCAATAAAAACTTCACAGTATTCAAGGCTATTATAATTTTTAGCTACAAAATTTAAAAAAACCAAATAAAACTTTAGCTTGCTATGCTAATATTTGGTTTTACTATCAAAAAATTACGTTACTATGTCAGTAAGTATTCATTATCATTATACACGGTGTTCATAGCTTAGCTAAGTGTTCTTAGAATTACTATAAATCGAGGAGATTTTACAAACACGAAAATGATAATATAAATTGTGAAATCAAATGTTTCTATAATAATCGGAAGCTAATATTAACAATATTTACTTTTCCGTGTAAAATGTTTCACCTCTGTATGTTGTTCAACTAGCAAATGTGAGACCTTGGTGCTAAAAATACAATTGATAATTTTAATTGCCAAAATTGATTAACGCCTTATTTCGTCAGCAGATTTCTGTGATTAGGAAAGTTCAGTAGATAGGGGGAAGTTTATGTAAACACAAGATCCAGTTTTAATATTTGTAAGCACACATATGCAGGATATTTCATAACACGATAAAAGTATTTCTTAAATTTAAAAGTGACAACTGACACTATAAATATTTATTACTTTATAACAGCTTTATGTTTCCGTAGTCTAAAAAAAATACGTGCAGCTGAATATTTGTTTAACGTGATGCTTAAATTAGTGTGTATCATAGCAAATGTCCCTAGAAATCAAACAGATTGATTATTTACCTTGACAAAAATACTGTTTTTGTTTGCCATTGTCGGCAACATAACATGTTTAAGAAATGTCAACTGATACTACCAATATTTCGTAGATTCGTACGTTTTGTGACTTAGCTGAATATTTTTTGACTTGAGGCTTAAATTTATATGTATCAGACGTCCATAGAAATTAAACAGGATTATCCGAAAACTGATTATTACTTAACTTGACAAAATACTGTTTTTGTTTGCAAATATCAACTGACACTATTAATATTGAGTACAATCATACGTTTTGTAACACTAATTAGCGATATTATTTTTGTGTAGTTTAGAAGAACCACGTGCAGCGCGTGCATAAAATATTAGCTGACAATTTTTTTGACTTGATGCTTAAAGTTATGTATATCAAACGTCCGTAGAAATTAAACAGCGTTATCATAAGACTGATTATTTAACTTGACAATATGTTTGTTTGTTTGCCATGTTGACTTCAACATAGACATTTTTATGTACATACATACATACATAATCTGTAACCCCTTATACCGTTTACAGTGTCGGGGTGATGTAAGAAATGTTAATATTTGTGTTCGCATTGTCATTGTCATTGATGAACAGTAATTTCCGAAAAGTTTGAAAAGCGAATCCTTTCCTATTCAGAAAACACCATGTGTTCTTGTGTAAGTGAAAAACAACTGCGATTTGAACTGCTAATCGCCAATAAGAATATATGGATATAGCACAATTGCTGAGAAATTTACACCACGCCTGCAGAGTGTTAAAAATGTGTAAAGAGGACATGGAGCTTCCCTCGCAAGTGGAAGTTTTGAAACTAAAAATTTTGAAACTATCTAGGGAAACAAATAATTTAAATTTTTTCGCTCTGCATATGTTGGGTCTAAAATAAGCCCTTTTTCGTCAAGGGTAGGCCTGAGTTATGTGCAAAACATTACTTTTAGTGCACTAACAGCTCTTGAATTAAAGCAAAAATAGGCAGAATTTTATTTTTTACGGTGCTCAGGCCGTATTTACGTGACCGAAAATTCCTCGGTTTTATGGCAGGTAGACGTTATAATCCGCATTCAAAATATCGTCTTCCTCCAACTAATAGTTTTTAAGTTATACCGCCAAAGACAGACAGACATACAAGCAGACAGACAGACACACAGACACACAGTCAGACAAGCAGACAGACAGACGTAATTGAAAAAAAAACCTGCTTTTGTCACCTAGGGTCACCATAGGTAACCTGAAACGTGAAGATCTGAAGAAATCTCGGAAGGTGATTTTTTCGCGAATACAGCGGTAGAAGATTCTAAGATATTTAAAGTTGGAAACATAAACCAAGCACTGGACACCCTAAATCTGTAAATTCTAGCATAATACATAAAGGAACATTAATGTAGTCTACAATATGGTTCTTTATAACAGGCGAATCAATGTACGTAAAATGTGAAGCACAAATGTGTGGTTTTCCGTTAAGCAGCATGGACAAAATTCTACATGATGTTGTGGGTTTTTCAAATAATGTTTTCAGGATAAACTCCGTGTATATTCACATCAAATCGGGAACCTATTCGACTGCTTAACCGTTTCACGGTGATAAAAATAATAAGAATAACACTATAATCATTAATCATCATCTTTTTTACTTTCATCGTCTAAAAAACGAAGGTAGTATTGTAATCGTGAAAAACTAGCTTCCGGGAATTCTTCAGATCTTCACGTTTCAGGTTCCCTAGATGACGATTTTTTTTTGTTTGCTAGCTTATAAGCTCAAAGTGATGAAACAACCAACACTTGTCTGCCTATTGTTCGTTGGAAGACTTGCCATCTTGCCAAAGAATGCTTCATTGAGGATCCACCCATCTATTCCGTAAATGCGTAAATTATCTAGAACGGGTTGAATGCATTGGTTACATGTCAGAGTAAGATTGGTAGGTATATTGGATAAAAATACGTTATTTGCCCCCTTGAAGCCAGACTATATGAACAATATTCTTTCGGAGAGATCTGCTCTAAAGTTACCCTTAGATATTTGTATTTTTTACCATTTAGGTTTTCACTGGTTATGATCGTAGTTTCCGCTGTGCCGTCTTTTAGTCTAGTAAGTTTGGGATTTATGTTCAGTTTCGTCCACTTTTCTCCACTCTATATTATTATAACACTGTTTTCTGCAAACCGTAAATCGTTTTAGGTATTCTCCATCTATTTTAATGCCTATGTTTCCCACGGAAGTCTCCATAACACAGTGACAGCTACTCCTTAAAGGCTTAGGAGCTCGAACTTCCCAGCCGTCAACAGCCGATATGTCATAAGAAGAAAGTTACTGTTCTATAATTGAAAATATTATATTTTATTATCTATCCTACTATTATAATATCACAAAGTTTAAGTAATGAGGTCCGAAGATTGTTATTGGATACCGCTTAAAACATGTAAAGCAATATCCAAGAAGTATGTTAACATAACATGTTAGTTATGTGTCACTCGCCCGTATCATAAGCTCCGAAACGTGCTCCAAACTTATAAGGGAATTACTGGTTAAAATGTTGCCGCTGCAGAATCGATGATATAGCACTATCAATGCGACTCGAAAGCTCACGATGTTGAAACCGAGACCGCCATAAACTTGATGTCGTCATATTTACAACTTTGTGCCGCACACCGCGCCGATAGCAAATGTGGTGCAAGCCTGGACATTGAAAATGAATGCCAATGCAGCAAGGACATTCTTGTATCCTTGTGGACTGTGTTTGTAGATAATGTCGGTTGCAGTTGGAGCGTGTTTATTTATTTTGGGTGATTTCGGTTTTTTCATGCAGCTTTATGCAAAAAGTGGTGGAGAATAGCATAACTAAGTAACATTAATTTTAAAAGACTGAAAAGCTGAAAAGGTTAAAATCAGAGGCATAGCTAGAGATCAACGAGCCCTGTATCATACTCTGCCAAGTGCCCCCCCCCCCCCCCCCCCAACATCAGGGTATTATCTAATAAACGTATAAAGATAAGAACTCAATTTTATTACATATTTTTATTAACGCACATATTACGTAAAAAAAGTGGTAAATCATAGTTTACAGTTTACATATATTGAGATGGTTTGATCTAACAACCCCCTTTTTATGTATTTTAATGTAAGAGTTAAACTGATTATGTATTATGCCCTCTTTTGTATTTTATTTACCTGCAATTTTATTCTCATAACGTTAGCTCGATAGACAATCAACTCCGTTCAAACGGGGTGAGTTCCTGATAATTTGTAAAATATTACCTTACTGTGGTACGCCACTGTGGGCCCAAATTATTTCCAAATACGCAGTCGCAAATGTATACGCTGCTGTCAAATTACACAAAGTAGTTTGAATCTGGCAGTAAGCGTTGTTGACTTGAAAATTCAAATTTGTGAACATACGAACAGGTATTTTATTTAAATTGTAGTGCTTTGGCGGTTATAAATATCATTTGTTTTAGGAATTCATTTGTCTTATGACGTCAGAAGCAACGCCGTTCGAATTTTAGCAATTGTTAATCTTCACCTAACCTCACAACTGGACTCTGGTTAATAATTTGAAATGCGCCTTCACTGGCTACTTTAATACACTTGGATCTTGTTCAGTAAGGTTTGCTTTCGTAGTTGTACAAATTTCCAGCAGCTAACGCCGTTAATTTTAGTTAAAAACTGTACCTTGAGATTTGATATGGTGCGCTACAACCCTCGGAATCTTCAACTTTAATCTGCCACTGCAATAGTCTTCTCCGGTGCTGTTGCTGCTATACGGTCTCGTACAGTCCTCCCTGGTGCGCTGCAGTCGAAATCCCGGGCTCAGGAACCTTATTTTGCACCGAATCGAAAATCGAAATCTCGAGCTGAATCGCTGGCGAACGGCCTCGGGAGTGCTTCTTGTGAAAATTAATTTTTTTGTTGGGGAAATAGCTACCCACACTCTCACAGAAGCTCTGACACTTGCTCAACACAATGGTATAATTTTTCTTTTGGTAAAATGGTATTTTATTATGTAAAAACTTTAATTAAAAGGGAACACAAAACTGCATCTCAATTTTATAATTTATTCAATTGTTATCTGCTCATGTCCGTTATAAACAAATGCTAATCTAATAACTATAAAAACGGAAATTAACCAAGTTCAAATCAGTTACTTTTTAAATTAAATTTTCTTACAAATTATTAAGTTTAAACATTTCTTATATCTAAAATATTGTCCACATTTTTAATTGTTAAAATGTCTCTTTGCGCCACCACACGTTTTATTATTTGCTTTTCTCTGTTCACTCGCGTAATTGCACTGATCCTTTTAAAGAGTTCACTTCCTTCATAAATGTTTTCGATGTCCATCTGTCGTTTTTTTCCTGTCTTGCTGTTTGCTTTTCACTCGCTCTATAATGTCTTGTCTACTTCTCACAATTGCTATTTTCTGTCTTTATGTCTGCCTTCTTAATTGCTCGTTGCAACATTATTATTTTTCTGGCTTCTTATACCTTTTTAGATTGTTCACAATTTGACTATATTGAAATCTACGCTTCATTGACCTGCACATAGCAAACCTTTTTGTGATTATTTATTTCTTTTGGTTTGGCTATTCATTCTGCCCAAACCTAATATTTAATTAATTTGAACTTCGACTTCAACCCTGTGAAAAAAACAATGTTTGCCCCTTTCCGTTCCTTAATCAATTCATTTATTTTAATACAAGCATCTCTTTTTCAATGCATTTACTGATTGACATTTAAACTTAGCATTGCATCTAGATAAAACACCCCAACTCTGTGCTTAGTGACTTAATTTTCAAACTGTACTGCAAGCAGAGCAGAGCCGTAGGGCCTAAGATCATTGCAATATTGACATAAGTAAGGAACAAGTAAATGGTATATAACAAGAAAAAAAGTTGAAGTAAATAATAATTATTTACAGAGTTACTCTCCTCCGAACTTTTTTCTCTGTGCTTTCCATATTTGGAGATGATTTAAATTTTTAAGTTCTTCCTTTTCGATAGATAATATGGCTAAATCCGATAACACTTTCCGCCTATATAAACCTAAATTCAAATAAAATTTATATAATTTTTCTTGAGAGCTTGAGTGCTGGTGGGCCCCCTGTATCATTGATACGGTAGATATAGCAGTAGCTAAGCCCCTGGTTAAAATCAAAGGAACTTGGGCGGCCGACACCGGTGTTAAATTTCAACCTGCAAAACAAAGTTGGAACTGGCAAGTTTACAAGACATTTTTCTGCGGACATGTACAAGAAAAACAAATGAATTTGTGAATATAATGCGTTACATGCTTTATTTTATTTTCATTATTAAATAAATTATTTTCGTGTTTCGTGTTTTTGCACTTATGTACATTTTGTGTTGAGTTTGAATACATTTTGTTCTGTGCATGTAGGCGTATGACGTTTTTAGGAGAATATCGGTAATAATGAAATTAGTCTATAATTTTTAACCGGTTTTTGTCTTCTTTTTTAAATGAAAGTGTAATAGTTGCAATTTTGAACTTATCAGCAAACATTTTGAATATGAACGTTATCTTTTACGATAGTCACTGGTGTTTCATCTAATCCTGTGTATTTAATATTTTTTACATTTTCAATATTTTCTTTCTATTTCTTGAGAAGATGAAGGATATAGAAAGATTAAAGTTGTAATGATATTTAAATGGTCTTCATTTAATAAAGAATCTGAAGTCATTAATAGACAGGAAGCAATGTCATGGGCATTATTAATAAAATAGTAATTACATTTTTCATCTCTTACGTTGTGAATCATTTAGTTCTGACATAATTGATAACATTGGTCCAGTTTCAACGACATCTTCCATAATCCATATTAACCCTTTGATATCCAAAGTCGAAAAAATGCAAAAGCAAATTAGGAAGCGGCGTGAAATATTCTTGAGAAGTACCAATACAAACGCCTACGGATCTGCAGACTTGTGAACAAAATTCTGGGTATTCCATTTATTTCCAATTAAACCGTTGAGAAGATGCAGCAGTTACACACTGTCACAACCGAATGTTTCAAATGAATTGACAAATTAGGCATCGACACAGATAGCTGCTGCCCTTTAGTAATCAGGCCCATCATGAGAAAATGAAATACAGAAACCCAAAAGTTATACTAGTAATTGTTGAAAAATCAAAATAAAGTATCACACTTTCAAACATTGATGGAATTCTTGCAAACAAGGTTCCAATCTCTGGAATGCATCACCGATGCCGTACGAAGATTCAATATCAAACTATGGTTAACACTTCGCGATGGCAGCGACCTAATACTACGTCTAATTTTATCTGTATACTAGCTGTTACCCGCGACTTCGTACGCGCGAGGTTCGTGTATTAAATAATGACTAATTATTTTCTGACATCCCATCCCATCCCATCCCCGTCCCCGTCCCCGCTTCTTTTCCCGGCCCCGTCCCGTCCAGTCCCTTCCCTTCCCGTCCCGTCCCGCCCCGTTCCCCCACATCCCATTCCATTCATTTCCTTCCCGTCCCATCCCTTCCCTTCCCGTCCCGTCCCGTTCCTCCCAGTTCCTTCTATTCCGCTCCCATCCCATCCCATCCCTTCTCCTTCCGTCCCGTCCTGTCCCGCCCCGTTCCTTCTCATCCCCTCCCATCCCATCCCACCCATCCCTTCCCTTTCCTTCCCGTCCAGTCCCATCCTGCCCCGTCCCGTCCTGCCCCGCCCCCTTTTGTCCCTTCCCCCTCCCATCCCATCCCATCCCTTTCCTTCCCATTGCGTCCCGTCCCGTCTCGCCCCGTTCCCTTCCTTCCCTCTCATCCCATCCTATCCCTTTCCTTCCCGTCCCGTCCCTTCCTGTCCCGTCCCGTAAGCTCCTATTTTCACCTTCAAGGGACAAATTTCCAAAAACTTTGAATGACTTAGTTCAAAATTTGATCTTACAAAATTCCAACCCCTTTTTTTACCACTTTAGGGGTTGAATTTTCAAAAATCCCCGTTTTCGTCTTCGTCCCCGCCCCTTCCCCGTCCCTTTTCCCGTCCCCGCCCCCGTCCCCGTCCCCGCTCCTTTTCCCGGCCCCGTCCCGTCCAGTCCCTTCCCTTCCCGTCCCGTCCCGCCCCGTTCCCCCACATCCCATTCCATTCCTTTCCTTCCCGTCCCGTCCCGTCCCATCCCTTCCCTTCCCACCCGTCCCGTTCCTCCCAGTTCCTTCTATTCCGCTCCCATCCCATCCCATCCCTTCTCCTTCCGTCCCGTCCTGCCCCGCCCCCTCCCGTCTCTTCCCCCTCCCATCCCATCCCATCCCTTTCCTTCCCGTCCCGTCCCTTCCTGTCCCGTCCCGTAAGCTCCTATTTTCACCTTCAGGGGACAAATTTCCAAAAACTTTGAATGACTTAGTTCAAAATTTGATCTTACAAAATTCCAACCCCTTTTTTACCACTTTAGGGGTTGAATTTTCAAAAATCTCCTTACCCGTCTCTTTTTCCGTCCCCGCCCCTTTTTCCGGCCCCGTTCCCTCCCCTCCCCACCCTTCCGATCTTTTTCCTTCCCGTACCGTCCTGTCCCGCCCCGTTCCCTCCCCTCCCCTCCCATTCCATTCCATCCCTTCCCTTTCCTTCCCGTCCAGTCCCGTCCTGTCCCGTCCCGTCTCGCCCCGTCCCGTTCCTTCCCCCCCCTCCTATCCCATCCCATCCCTTTCCTTCCCATCGCGTCCCGTCCTGTCTCGCCCCGTTCCCTTCCCCCCTCCCATCCCATCCCATTCCTTTCCTTCCCGTCCAGTCCCGCCCCGTTCCCTCCTCTCCCCTCCCATGCATTTCCATCGCTTCCCGTCTAGTCCCGTCCCGTCCCGTCATCTCCTATTTTCACCTTCAACTTTGAATGACTTAGTTCAAAATTTGATCTTACAAAATTTCAACCCCTTTTTTACCCCTTTAGGCTGCCCAATTACTATTACATCCAAGGACAAGAATTCCATTAGAAGTCACCGGGTTTGACAATGAGGAACCCAAAATCTCTACTTCCAAAACAAAGATTCAAATAATCCCACGGTTTCCTAGTGAATTTTTAAGCTGGCATATGGTGCGAACTAAACAATAACTCATAATGGATTATATATTGAATATATTGGCCATGCAAGAATGAAAAGAGGAACATTCTGAGTTGAACTAAATTCGACAAACATAAAATAATTAATGATACAGCTGCGATTTAAAACAGGGTCAAAGATATAAATCATCTCTGTCACTACCCCCAAGAAGTATTCAAAGACATCAAATGCACCTCACTGGTTTACTATTTAGAAGAAAAACAACAAATAGAGTGGGTCATTAAAGGTATTACCTATTGGAAGAAGTGGGTTTTTTCTGAGATAATCCTTATATCTATTTTCTGCTTAAAACGATGGAGTCAAATCAACATGATCTAATCCATTCATCTCACAAAAATCCTGTTGTCAACTCTCACAGCTTACAATTATACCGAAGAGAGAATGAATCAGGAAATCAATCACTTTCAAGAGAAATTTAACCAAAGAATAAAATTTATCAATAAAATGCAGAAGTGATATATAATTTTTTTGCAGTTATAGAATACATAATAAAATTGGGCAAGTTCCATTTAAAATTTTGAATGTATTTGATCGTACACCTAACACATTTGATGCTCATTTGTTTTTTTGACTATGGCAGATAATAGAAAATTAAATGTGGAACAGCTTTTCTTCTATAACATATTGTCATCTCTCTAACAATAGCCGAGATATCTGCTGTGACAGCTAAAATCAAACAGACTGTATAAGAAAAAGATTTGAACCAATAACACAGTAGTAATCTTGATGATTTTACTCACTAAATATCTACAAAGAGTATGTTACCCAAGCCATAAATTTGGCCCCTGAAGCTGGAGACCGGCATACCCTCACGCTGTAGACCAGCGATTTCATGCAATTAACGTTTACTACAAAAATTCACTCATACTGGAAACTCAGATCAGTACAGGTAATGAACTTGAAATACCTGGACATAAAATCATCAAGCCGCAAAGGTCTAAATAAGAAAGTCCAAATGCAAGCATGGTCGCCTGGGTGATTGCCAGGCCTGTTGCTAGGGGAGTGTCAGGGGGTTCTTGGCACATCCTAGGAATAGTTGAGAGCCCCTTAAAAATGTCTAACAATTTCTTAAACATAATAACAAACATAACAGGCCCTTGCAACTTTATTAATTATATTATTTTTGTTCTGTAACTACGTACATTTTAATTTTTAAAAATTGTTTATTTCATTTTGGAACCATAATCTTGTTTATTGGCCCTCGATAGAGGGCGCAAAATGGATTTTATAGCCCTACAATGTAGTATAGCAATACCAACAATCTGCATAGAAACCATAGCACACCATAAATGCACAGCGCCAGCACAACGACGACGCAGTAGTCTGTAGCCAAAATACTGAATCCTTGAATTTTGTCCATTTTGATACTAAAATAAAATAAAAGGTTGTATGTACCACGTGCCTAATCACCATTATAGCTCTCGGGAAATTTAAAGCTCTCCGCTTCGCGTAGAGCTTTAAACATTTCCTCGTGCTATAATCTATTGATTCTGCCCTTAATACATAAATAACTATTATTTTGCGTTGTTTTTTCATGTTTCCGATAAATACAGGGGCCATCTTTAACAAATTTTGTGAAAAAGTTTATATTGTTTATATTATTAAAATTGTTTAAAAAAATTCTTATAATTCCCTTATTATTGTAGTTATTTTAACCAAATTTGGTACACGGTATTAAATAGGACCTCTTAAAATGTGGTACTATCTTTTTCTTTCTCCTCTTTTATTAGACCAAAGTGTGTTTTGTACATAATGTAACGGTGCACATTTTTTGGGATTAATGTGTGGATGTACCTACGTTGTGTATGTTTTTCTGGTTATTACGGCGTGCATCGGCTGGGTTATAGACGATAACTCTAGACGGTAGTATTTATGGTAACTTTGCTCAAATCGGATAGAGGCTGGAGACCTTCGCTTCCCACATCGAAAAGAAGCAACGTCATGAAAATCTACGTGTATTTATTATTCTTCTACAAGTATTGCGGTGTTCCGAAGATGATAATGGCGTAAGACAGTTGTCGGTGGCTAGCAGCAAGAAAAGCTAGGTGTTTGTCTGGTCCTTAAGTGGCAGGAATAACAGTAAGAAAAAAGTTAGTGCGGTTTACAATCTTACTAACAGTGGAATTACTGCGGTACCGAATCGTAAACCGCTTAGAGAAGTACAGTAAGACAAGGAGTCGGCGTAACCACGATCTTACACACAGTTAAGATAACTGCGGTGTCCGATCGTGATCCACCTAGCGAATTAAGAGTTAGATAAGGAGTCGGTGTATACACAATCTTACTAACAATTATTATAGCTGCGTTCTCGGATTGTGCTTCACCTAGATAAGTAAAAGTAAGACAAAAAGTCGATGTGCACACAATCTTACTAACAGTTATTATAGCTGCGGTGTCGGATTGTGCTTCAGCTAGCGAAGTAAAAGTGATACAAAGAGTCGGTGGTCCACACAATCGTACTAACAGTTATTATAACTGTGATGCCGGATAGTGCTTCACCTAGAAGAGTAGAAGTAGTAGAAGAGTTAAACAAGTTGTGATATGTTGCAGCAGTTCTCCGGATTACTCGTAGAGGTACCAGATGCACCAGACCTTGCTTTCTTCTCCCGTTACAGTCCTATTCAGATGCGTTTTTTACAAATTACGAAAAACTCTCCTTTCCGAGTCACGGAACGGGCAACCAATGACAAAATCTAAATTTCGTTGGCAGAGCGACCTACGCTAATTCGTGGTTGCCCTTCCAAACCCCCACAACTGGTTAATCGTTTTCCAATCAAGTGTACTTATCGTTGCATAACAGCCCTATAACATTTCAAGCTAAATTAGCTGGCGGTTTTTGGCTGTTTGTTTCGATCGCCGCGTAGTTCTAATTTCGCCTAATTTCCCTGTCATAATTTTAAAAAGGTTTTCGTTTTTTGCTATGCCATTTGCTAAATTATCATGTTGCCATTCCAGGTCCCGCTACACCCATAACAGCTGCAAAAAATATTGTCTTACACCTTATTCAAACCAAACTAAATAAATAGTACGTGCGTACCCTTACAATAAGTATCTTTCCATCCAGAAAACAATTTTTGTTGGCATTTTTGCAAAAACGGTGAAATAGATTTAAAAATCAAATTTACCAAGAAACTAGGAGACAGAAAAAAATAGAAGAGACGCTTTCTGTTTCGAATTAAATTGCTTACGGTAAAATAAATTCTCTTTTAATTTTATACAAGGTGTTACTGTTTTTTGTGGTAATGCTTAATTAATTCACTTTTCCAAATTGATGGTATTTTACCAGCCTTGTTGTCTTATATGTTTAACTTTTAAATTTTAACCTCACGTTTACCATGAGCTGTTTATTCTACGACAAATCATATTAATGTGTGGGTCTGATGATGAAACCAGTCTGGTTTCGAAACATGTCGCTTACTAAACTCTGTTAAACTCTTGAAAAAGACTAAGGTTTTATTGCCTCATTTATTAAATTTATGGCATTTATTACCCACATTCCAACCATTGGTTAATTGTAAAGGTTGATAACACCATATTTTAATGGATTCTATACATACATACATACATACATAATCGATCCTCTTCTACCTTACGGTGTCGAGGTGTCGCGGCAGAAGTTCCTCCATCCACGACGATCATTTGCTAATAGTTCCGCTTGTCTCCACTGCATCCCTCTTTCCTGGAGCTCCTTGGCTACCTCATTATTCCAACTCCTATTTGGTCTGCCCCTTTTCTTTTTCTTGTCAACTGCAGTCCTCCATATTATTTTAACCTTTCTATTCTCATTCATTCTCACTACGTGACCGAACCACGTTAATTGACGCGACTTTAATGTTGATTGCACTGAGTTAACCCCAAACCACTCACGTATCACATTATTGTTAATACGATCTTTCCTCGTAATTCCCGCTGCAGATCTAAGATAACGCATTTCACATGCTTGAATTCTACTTCTATCCCTGTCGCTCATAGCCCAAGTCTCACTACCGTACGTTAAAACTGGCACATATATGGTGTTAAATATTTTCCCTTTTGTGGCATTGCTTACTTCTTTTTTCCTTATAAATGTTTTGTTCAGTGCATAATACAATTTGTTACCACTCTTGATCCTGTTGTTAATTTCTGCTTCTAAACTGCCTCCTGCACTTATGATTGAGCCCAAATATTTGAACTCTTCTACTTGTTTCACTTTTATGTTGTTTATCATTATTTCTATTTCCTGTTTATCCTTTCCTATTACCATTGTTTCCGTTTTATCTATATTAATATTCATATCTGTAGATCTTAGTTGTTCGTTCCACACTGTTACATTGTTTTGCAGGTCTTCTTCTTTATTTGCCACTATCACCAAGTCATCCGCATACAACATCTCAGATACGTAAACTTGTTGTAAATTATAGACCCCTACTCTTGCTGTTTTTAACCTTTGTCTACATGACTTGTATAATTCATCCATTAATAGGATAAACAGGAGTGGACTCAGGACTCCCCCCTGTCTGACCCCTTTGGTTGTGACAAATTCGGTTGAGGTCAGGTTATTGGTTCTTACTACATTTCTGGTGGTTAGGTATAAGCTCTTGATAGCTCTCACTAGACTTCTATTAACTCCTCTATTATGCAGTATTTCCCATATTTTTTCTCGAGGGCAGCTGTCGAACGCCTTACTAAGGTCGATAAAGCATAAGTATAATTTACTATTGTGAGCTGTTGTTTTCTCGACTAGTTGCCTAAGGCTGAATATTAGGTCTATTGCTCCTCTTTCTGGTCTGAAGCCGCACTGATTATCATCAATTGTTGCTTCTGTTTGTTGTCTTAGTCTTCTCTCAATAATTATTTCATACACCTTACTAGCCACACTTAATATAGAAATACCTCTGTAATTCGAGCAATTTTTTGTATCTCTCTAAAATGGAAAAGCTGCAAAAAATGGAAAAGCTGCAGGACAGGATAACTTAAAAGCTGAAATGCTCAAATATATGGGCACGGAAGGAAGAGCCTGCCTATATAAATTTTTAAATAGACAATAATATAGCAATCTAATTATTGGGAATTTCATTAGTTTCGACGAACTAGTTAAAAAATTGTCAAGAACCACCTATGTAATTAGAAAATTAAAACCAATTGGCCACGCTCATGACAACATATTACGAGATATTCCATTTAAATTATAGTGTAACTTGTGCGGTCATTAAGCAGCCATGTATAGAATTTTTTCGTCACAAATGAGAGCTGTTAGAATTATAGACAACATTCCTTACTTGGAAGGCTGCAAAATCTCTTTTAAAAAATTTAAAATATTAACATTACAATGTATTTATATTTTAAATCTTGTAACGTACATTCATAAGAAACAATGGGCATTGCTGCACAGTGATAGTCATAATTATAATACACGAGTGAATTCAATTAAAATCTGCAAGTCGGAAATTTCCGAGGCTCAGTGGCACATATAAATATTGTTCGATTGGACTCAAAATTTTTATGGGTTACTTTTTTTTGCATTAGGGGGTGTGACTTAACAAAATTCCGAGGTTGCAAAATTAGAACCAACCTAATACATATAGCACGTTCACTCCATTTGTGATTCGGAGCAGGCTTTGCATGTGCATTTGTAACGTTTTGCCCAGCGCGAACGCGTTTTTTTGAATTACAAATTAATTCGCACGTTCTCCCATAGCTTATTCAACGTTACGTATCAGAGTTTGAATCTTTGGCCCGCGCGGCCAAGTACGTCATCGAGGAGTCGCAGGTCCACGTACGCGCCGCTCCCCCCACTTAAGACGTCCGAAGTGGTTGCTAAGTTGTCCGAAGCACGAAGAGGAGACATAAAAGCGGCTTCGCGACCGATTCACAAGGCATTCATTCCCGGCATTCATTTCCGAGATTTCTCCCAGATAACTCCCCGAGAGTTCCCCGTTCCCGTTCCCTGAACCCTGATCCTGTCCCGACCGATTAATAGGAATCTTCTCTCACCTCCATTTTCGCTTTGAAATCCTGCACCCCGAATCTACCTGTAGCTAAGTCGAACCGAGGACTCCAGGAGGCTGTGTCCCTAAAAATCCGAACATAACCCCGTCCAGAAAATCAGTTCTTGGTAGCGAAGACCTCTTCGAGGACCGCTTCACTGGTTTATTCCTGTCAATATTATAATCCGAAACCGGCCTAAATATTTAGCCCATTTTCCCGTCAACAACTATGTACAAAACTCTCCCCAGGAGACGTGTTGGAAACGAAGGCTCTTATACGAGGCCGTTTTGCACGTTTATCGTATTAATTACGCCAATTACACAGCGTAATTATTCTTGCCATAAACTTGTCAGATAGCAGATTATAAAGGCCCGGTACATCGCTAAGCTTTGAGGCTGTTTAAACTTGCACTAATTAGTTGTTGACTACAGAGGTTTACTCACTAGTCAGAGCAGCACCGACAGCACCCCCCAGGCGAGCCCGTTCCGGGGAAACGCTTCCTCGACGCTTGCAACAAACCCGAGGTCGTACACTACGTGGAATACCCCGTCGACCTCTCGTTCTATGGCACCCGGCACAAACACAACACCGCGAACCCCCAGAAGGCTTGGCCAATTTCCCGAACGCCGCTGTAGCGTAAGCAAAATCCTGACAAACCCGAATTAATCTGTATCTACAGCCACACGTGCTTTCGACATTCGATCAAGTTTCGAGCTTAAAAGATGTATGACGGGTTGCAGTGAAGCCAGGTTTTCGCAACATAACGTCTCGAATAAATACTGATTTTATTGTGAAATACATTTTATTCTGGTTTATTGAATAATTCCTGTTTGTAAATAGATATTAAACTATAATTAAACTGTCTAATATTATCCTGGTGTTTTTTTGCTAACTTTGTGGTGTATATTTGAGGGAACCAAATTTAACTCCGAGTAGAGCTACCCGTTCCCAGTAATTTTGGCAGTAATTTCGACACCATTAATAGCAAGGGCGAAGTATTAACGGTGTAGGGCACAGTTGGTAACAAAAACTTACCAAAGTTAAAGCAAAATTTAACGGTTCATTATTCTTCATTCATCAAGTGAATTAAAGTTGTTGAAAATAACATAACTGATCCCTCTAGTTCAACAGGATGCCACGAATGGAACCCCCATTCTATAACTAAAGTACATTTCAAAAATGTCAATGTCATTTTGACATTAGAAACTTTTTGTAACTAAATATTTGATACACTAAAAATATTCACATTCAAGGCTGCTCAGAATCACAAATAGAGTGAACAAGGTATACACACATAATTCACAAGTGCATAATGTTAAATTATAATAAACGGCATGATAATTATTCAATTAGCAGATTATCAAACATTTTAACAGAAATTTGTACACAGTATATATAGACCATTCAGTAAACACAAAAACATATAATTTTTTTGAAGTTGGCATATACGCAAAATTTGTCTGTTAGGGATTCTGTATTGTTTTGCAAAGGTTTCCATACCTGCATAAAGGTGACTTTGAATTTAAAAATGACAATTAATAAATATCATTAATTCAGTGTCAAAGTACATACTGTTCTGGGAATTCTTGCCTGAACTTTTATAAAATGCAATAAAAATACTTATTAATAAATGCTACATCAATAGTATCCAACAGTGTATTTGTTTAACATCATTAAAAGTAGTTATGACAGATGCTAATTAAATGTCACACTCTTAACCTATTTGTTTTAGTAACTTTTTTTAAGTACATTCGTAGACAAAAGATGCATTTTGGAAGTACACTCATGCAATTTTAGAAGTCAAAGGCCACTTTGTGTTTTTATGTTTAGTGAACAGACTATACTTATGAAATACTCGTTCCACCCATAAATATATTTCATACAAGGAATTAATTTTATAGAATGCCCACCGACCACCAAACATTAAAAAATCTTAAGAACACTGGCTAATGTTTGCTCTTTAATTTCTAGTTATATATCTATGATAAAATAAGCTCTTGTGGTTCTGATCACTGATAATTAGTAACTGTTGAATAATACACGAACTCATAATTATTAAAAACAAAAAAAAGCACTAAAGTAAAGTGCTACATTCACCAGTTCCACAACTTTCCGGTTTTTCAACAGTATGAATTTTTGCATTTATAGCTCAATCATATTTAGCAACCATTTTATAATAATAATAATAATAATAATAATAATACTGTTTATTCAACAGATTATACCATTCACAAAGTATATATTCAAAAACAAAAGCCAAATACAACCATAGTTAATATCTACCATATAAAGAAAATAAAATAATATAAGGTCTACACATTACCCTTTTGCTGTGACGTAACAATTTTCTCTCTTTATTTAACTATAAGGAACTGGGCGAAACAAAACATCTGAAGTTTTTGGTCAGGTCCGCTTTAAGTATGGCTTGTTTTATAATACTGTCAGTGTGACATTTGTCCAAAATGACAGTAAAATAACGCGCAATAACAAGCAAGCGAGCAAGTCTAAAATCCTATTTTAAGCATTAGGGACTTCTTCGAAGAGGAGAACCATCGGATTACATAGATCAAGAATGTCTTGGTTTGCATAATGTGCTATTTAGAGCATTCTTTCCAGTAAAGGTTAGGTATATGTCAAATTCTTTCTAAAGACTACTACCTGCGATCTAAATGATCTTTTTGTATTTCAATGCAATATTAGACATACGTTTTAAATGCTATGTTTTGTTATTTCTGACATCACACAAAAAGGGTAATGTGTAGACTTTAACAGTATAGAAAAAACAACAAAATGTATGCCGGGATGCTGGGTTACATATCAAATAAAGATCTTATATGCCTAATAAAAGTGTTAAATGGTATTCCAATAATATCTGCTTTACTTGTCTTATTAACAGTTCTTAAAATACGTTGCAGCGGACTATTATTACAGTAATTGGTACGGCGATACTCTTGTAGCAACATCTGCTGTCACCTGCCCTGAACACGTAAATTAAAAGCCGACAGTATCTCCAGACAGGCTATAAATCCATTTACTACTTTAAAAGGAAAACATAATTCAAAATATCGTTTCATTTACAGCATGCCCTGATGAAATTGAAATTTGCCATAATTTGATACATATACATTGAAGCAAATGAACTATCATAAGTCAAAGAGAACTAAATTACATCTTCAATTTGAACTATTTTCCTAAAAATATTGTAGCGATAGCTCCACGTTGGGCTAGCCATTAATTTATGCAATGACTCAATGCTTGAGATGCATATCTTATTTAATATTAGCCCTACTATTTCTTTTCAAATCGATTATTTTCAATTTTACTTTTTAACTATGTATTACAATTGAGACTCTCAGGGTGGTTCGCCAATCTAGTTATCTATTAGTTGAAATTCAAATTTTATTATAATTTTTGATTACTGATTGACATTAACTGTCAGCTTGACTTCCAAAATCAATTAAACCAAGAATTGACAAATATCCTTTATACTGACATATCCATTAATCAATTTACTAAAGTAAGTACTGTATTATGTTTATTTCACTCTTTCTTTTATTGTCTGTTATTGAAAATGCTTTTATATGAATAATTAAAACAAACCGAACACTCCTCAAGCTTTCACTGCAAGTATCTAAATACTACAGCTCCCAATGTCCACAGCTCCTGATGTTCACCGTCTGCAACGCCTACAGCTTATTCTTCCAATAGTCAAGGGTATGACGTTTTGCCATCGTTTAAACCACATCCAACCTGTCAAAAACCCCAACTGTCCGTAGAATCCTGTCCTGCTCTTTTCATCAATGTCACCGTCACGCCAATAGATTCCTGGTAAGTTTCAGTATTATAGATGATCCCAAGCTAATCTTCTTTATTCCTCAGCTAGTACTCTGTATCCAGCAACACCCATAGAAACTGTCCAAATCAAGCAGCTACTCCTAACAACTTCCTTCTAAACGATTGACTTGTTTTCTATATAATCACCAACTTCAGTAATGAATATTAATTATATCTTACATGGACCAATAAATCCATATCTATTCAAATATTATAGTCTTCTTGTTATTTGTATTTAATTAACTGTATTGTACAATCTCTTCACCGATTGTATGGTTTTATTAATTCAATATTACATTTTCATATATTTTCACCACGTAGATTTGTTATTAGCCGCATTATTTGTATTTCACCAAACAATCATACAAATAAAGGCATAATTTCAAACTTTTTATTATCAAAATGAGTTTTTTCAAAAATCTTTATACATTTTTTTTGAGTTTGTTATTCTGACTGTCTAAACAAATGTTTATCTCTGGTAGTTACGATTATTCCTGTCCTCTTAAAAATATAAAATGTCCTAATTATTACATGCTAGTGATGTCGTACCCGGTCTAAAATCAAACCCGGGTACCCGAAAACAGTACCCGGGTACCCTCAGGTACCCGAAGATTTTACATTTTGCCTTATTATTTTATCCGAAATTGGTAGCAGCATCAACATCACACAGAGCATGTTTATGTTACTTCAACCCATACTGACGCGATTTAATGGTACTATTGAGGGGTTTAAATATTTCCGTGGAGCGGATTTATTGCATTATATGAAACAAGAATCAACATTATGTGGTATGTTATTGCTGCATTGTTTGTTTTCTAGAGCTTATTCCTATTGTTTTTAAGTTTTTATTATCTTCTCCGAAAAGGGCTGACTTTCTGGACGTTAAATAATTTACTAGTCGGGTACCCGGGTCCTGAAAATATACCCGGGTTTACTATTACCCGGGTCGGCCCGGGTACCCGCCGACATCCCTATTACATGCTACAATTCCTTATTATTAAAGCAAGCATACTTGTCAAATATTACCTTGGTTTACACTTTTATGATGGCTGAACTCACCCATCAAAATTAAATACTCAATTTCTACTTAATTATCAAATTACATTACTAATTGTCTCAATTTTAATATTCATCGTTCATTTTAAATTTAACACCCAATCTTATTTAAAACCCCTCAAAATTTGATTGTATTAATCTTCCAAATTTATCATATTTTTATTATTATTTAACAAGTACTCTATTTGTATCATAACAATATACAAAACACTTAATAAAAACAATTTTTATTGACTGTTATGATTAATACACTCGTTGTTGTGTAAATGCCATCTTCTTTTCCTTTTTACTTGATACAAGTTAACTTAATGCAGTGTAAACTTTTGCCTGTCACAGTGACAGATGTTTTCATACACAAAATGCAATCTGACATTCACCTACAGACTTAAGTTAAGACATGACTAGATTTTCTATCTTTCTTTTCAAGGCCTGCCCAATATTAGTAGTTTTTTTTAAACACACGCTACTGTTTTCGTATATACATAAGGTGAAATCCAAAATATTGTAACAATTGTTTATAATTCAAATCTTTGTGTCTTAAGTTAAATTTAAAAAAAACCTTTGACAATTTTCACAATATTCACAAACAGAACAAGAGTAATGTTTTCCGCTGGTATTAGTTTTGATATGAGAAACTAAATGATCTCTTAGTGCTAATCTAAATTTACAAATAGCACATACAGCAATAAGGCTATTCACCTGCATGAGTTTTCATGTGCATAAGTAAATTATGTTTTTGAGCAGTTTTATATTCACAAACCGAACAAGAATAAACGTTTTCGCTTGTATGAGTTTTCATATGCAAAACTAAATTATATTTGTGGGCAGTTTTAAAATCACAAACAAAACAAGAATAAGGTTTTTTGCCTGAATGAATTTTCATATGTTTGACTAAATTTTTTTTATCTGCAGATTTAAAATCACAAACAGAACAAGAATAAGGTTTTTCCCCTGCATGAGATTTTATATGTGTGACTAAACTCCTTTTGTAAGCAGTTTTATATTCACAAACAGAACAAGAGAAAGGTTTTTCGCCTGTATGACATTTTACATGTGTGACTAAATTACGTTTGTATAATGTTGTATATCCACACACAGAACAGCAATAAGGTTTTTCACCTGTATGAGTTTTCATATGTTCGGCTAAATTACGTTTAAAAACAGCTTTATATTCACAAAATGAACAAGAATAAGTTTTTTCGCCTGTATGAGTTTTCATATGCCGAACAAAATTATGTTTTATGCCCGTTTTATATTCACAAAGAGAACAAGAAAAAGGTTTTTCGCCTGTATGAGTTTTTATATGCCTAACTAAACTATGTTTTATGCCCGTTTTATATTCACAAAAAGAACAAGAATAAGGTTTTTCGCCAGTATGAGGCTTAACATTTGTAACCGAACTCTGTGCTGTTGAAGTATGAGACAAATAATTTTGGTCTTTATTTTCAAACTCACACTTAATATTAATTTCCGAATCTCTACTTATGTCATTACTGTTTTCAACGATTTGCTGTTTGATTGGTAATTTTTTAATATCTTCATTGCCATCAAAGTCTCGTAATATATGAAGTGAAGTTGCAGTTGAACTATAAAAATGATCATCTGCTGTTTCTTGATTGGAGGTCATCATGGCTAGTTTAAAGTTGATTTCGGAAGTAATACTTTTCGCTCAATAATATGCGATTACGGAAACATCTGGGATTGCAACACCTGGAACAAGTAGGTACTATTAAAAGTAACTGATGTATTAGCAAATTTAAGATAATTACATTTATATACTGATCTATAAAGTAAACTGGAGTTACTTTAAAAATTATATTTTAAACGGAATTATTGTTGCAATAAAACTCCTCTGCTTAGAGAGAGTACACGAATCGTCAGTATCAAGAGATTCTGGTTATCCTGTTGATCAACAAACTTACCCATTTAGACTATTGTGGGATATTGGTTCTTATAGGCAACGTAAACGTAGTACAGTAACTGCTATAATTCACGGTTTGCTGTATTATGGTGGCAATTCTGAACAGTTTGTTCATTTATTTATTTCAGAAGTTACAAAACATGAATAATACACATAATGGGAATATTTTTAATAAAAATTCACACTTGAACACTATAAGTTGGGTAGAAAATCAGTATTCAGTGCGGAGCAGAAATCAAAGGTTGCAAATCATATTCTTGGCTTATCAACAGCGTTCTATGTACTTACAGCTTAATTCATACGCCAGCTCGCTCACCAATTTGCAGAAGTAAATGGATTAAAACATACTTTTCCAGAAAAAAGATGTGTGGTAAAGATTGACTTTACGCATTTATGTACAGCAATCCCAATTTCAGCTTCCACAAACCAAAAGCTACAAGTCTGACCCGAGTTTTGGCGTTTAACAGAAAGAAAGTAAACTTATTCATCGATAATCTAGAAAAACTTTATGAGTTATATAGATTTGAAGCTCATCGCAACTTTAAAGTGGATGAAACTGGCATTAGCAAAGTTCACTTACCTTCCCGAATTGTGGTGTAAAAATTCATACCTGAACGTTACTATTATAATTGTAATTTATTATCAAAATACAAAATTGAAATATTTTGTATTATATAATTTATTCGTGCTTCACAACTTCTACAATAAATAAATAAACATGCAGTTTATCTTCATTTTTATCACTGCTATTGTAATTACTATTTAAAACAAGCAATTTTTCATTAAGTATAAGTTTTTTATTGATTTTCAGTCTATCTGCATGAAACAATCATTGTTGTGTTCATATTTAACTAATTAATAAATAGCTACCACAACACAGCACACTGTGAACTGTTGCCGTTACTGTACTACGTTTGCATTACGTACACGAACCAATATCACGCACCAGAATCTCTTGACATTGACGATTCGTTTACTCTCTCTAGGCAGTATAGTTTATTGTTGGCATGAAGCTTACCAATCTATCGTTGACTTACTAGGTCATTATAGCAGTATCAAGCAACTTTCAAAGAGTCAGATTTATTTTTTATTTGTTCTGTTTATAAGCATGAGGTCTATTTGAAGAATTGATATGGCTGTGTTATAAAGTAAGCCAAATTTTAAAAACTTCGGCGTATTGAAGTACTCTTGAATGTCAAAGTTGGCATGTATGACCTGTATCAGGAGTGCATAAACTTACTTATTAAATTTTGATTATTTAAGGCTTAACAGTGACCACTTCAAATTTGATAACCTTTCTTAACCTTTTGAGTGTAGAGATGAAAGTCGTATTTATGTAGGGGAAAACTGTCGTACCAATTATATCTCGCAATCGTACCTACCTAGCAATCGTTTTTCTTCTATGTTGAGTGATTTCAATTTACCTTAAATAAACAAGAAGTTTTCATACATTGGGTAGAACGGTGTATAACTGTTCCAATATTAAAACTGTCCTTTAAACCATCTATAAAGTAAAGAATAATACTTGGTAACTATACCTGTCAACTTACAGGATAAATAACCTTGGTTTAGAAGTGTTTTGTTTCAGACGTTGTTAGAGAATTGAACCCGGTCGTTTCATCAGATACTATGCGAGAAAGACGAATGCAATAATTAATTACACTCATATTTTTGTTTCATAAAACATCAAGACTGTAAGCACCACTCATCACAAAACAGTCCACTCATAGATAATGTACATCACAAAACAGTAACTAATAGAAGCGAATCCCCCATGCTAAACGTTGGCAACACGCCACCATTTTTTCACAAAGCTGCACCCTGGTGCCCAAGTGGCAAATTACACAATGAGCGGTAGATTTAAACGGCGCTAGCGGAAAATTTAAATAGCGCGTATAGGCAACCCTCCAATCTCATTAATTTAAAAAAATTTTTTGTGAATAAAATTTGATTTAAAAAATAATTCATAAACTTTAATTGCTAATGCTGAATTAGGCATTAGCAATTAAAATTTACAAATTATTTCTTAAATACAAATTACAAGAGTACAACTTTTAATGTAAATAAAACAATTATATAAGGACAGCACTAGTAAAAAAAACTTTATTAATGTAGTAAATACATTCAGCATAAATAATATACAATACAATAAATATTAAATTCTAGAACAAAAAATAAATGCTTATAAAACAATATCGAATTAAATAAAATATATGTATTATTTATAAACATAAAGAATAAATAACAATACTTCGCAGCCACTTTCTTCCGATGTTCTTGGGTAATGGAGGTATTCGGCTTATGCTTCTCCTTGACAAATTTGAAGATGTGGGCATCGTCAGGGCAGTTTCTCCACAACCTATTGATGATTTGTTGAACTGCTTGAAGTTATTCTCCAAACTAGGTTCAAAATCGGTAACAGAAAGAAATGCATATAAATAATCCTGAATAATTTTGATAAATAATCTAACGTTGATTATTACACACGATTGTGACATGACTGATATCATCTTCAAAATATAAATGCGGGCAACACACTTACATATAATTTTACCCGTACCAAGAGTCATCGTGCTGATTGCCCTTAGAAAACTGCCCTCGCAACAGTTTTCATTGCAACCAGCACTCAACCCTTGGCATGTGCAAAATTATCGGTAAGTGTATCTCGCCCTTGTTATATTACTAATGAAAATTATTACTGTTGCTTATTTCATTATTTTATAAAGGAAACAAATTAGCTGATACGTCAAAACATGTACATACATTTGAAGATGTCAAAGGCTGATCATAACATGAACATTAAACTGTATTAGCTTCTACCACATTTGTAGGAATACCTAACGATTACTTCTAATGCTTCGGAAGTTAAAGAATGCGGTACAGAAATTTATAAAATGCTTACACTGACCTGTAGTACCAATTTCTTGCAGCCAGGAAAGCAGGTCGACTTCTTTTTCGTGCTGACCATTAGCACCGTGCAAAGGACATTTATAACTGAAAAAAATTAACTATTTTAGTTAATGGGTACATGAGGCAATAGGTATTACAAAATTAAATATGGATGTTTATTTCGCTGTCGCTGTAAACAAACTAAGAATTCAGGAGCTGAATCAACGTAATAGACATTAAAATTAACAAGTATTTAAACAAAATATAGGCAATACTTACTGTTATTAGCAAAACGAAGCACTTAACCTCAACAAGCAAACAACTACGGCGTTGGGAAACGCAAGGTTATGTGACGTCAAAATTGATATTCTTGTCTGCGACTGCGTATTACGGGTTGTAAATTTCCGGCTCCCCGACCCGATGGAGTGCCACCAGAACTTTTCTTGTTGCGAATACTTACGTCTCAGTTTCACCCCTGTTATGTACATCAACATGCCGACATGCCGATGAAAATGTAACCTTACTCCCACTGCACCATAGATAAAGACAAGAAACGCTGCACCCATATATATAATACACATATATTGCTGGTAGGGCCTGGAAACTTCAGAAAACATTACGGCATTTTAAACTTGACCACTTCCCCATTGGGCGGACGACGCCGCCGCGCTTGCGCACAGCTCACCGTATACATGAAGGAGTTCGTTGTGTGTCTCACTTCATCGGTGAGTTTCCCACTCATAGCCGCTAGCAATATAGTAAGTATTAGATATATGACTGCACCACGCCAACTACGGTGTATAATCAGTGTTGCCAACACTGGGAAATTGCATTCCACTAAATGGGAGAACAAAATCCACCAGAATTCCACTAACTTTTTTCCAAGTAAAGTAGGTAAAATACACTACATATTTTTTTAAAAATATTGTTTTATTATACAAAATAGTAAATGTATCATAAACATTGATAGAATTTGCATAAAATGAAAAACAATGTAAAAAATACAGATATTAATAATAAACAATACTTAACAAAAATGCAAAAATATGTATTGTATTATCGATAACCTCATTTTACCTTGTGGTGAAGATACTGGTGCTTTATGAGCATGCATCTGGCGGTACAATGCTCACCTTGCTCCGGATTCGGAATACAAAGTTGGAGCGCGCCTTTTGTGCTTGCAAAAAAAATATGTATTTAAATAGAAATATCAAAATCGATATGTAACGTCAATGCGTTGTGGTCTTCTTTTATAACCTTGGGCTACGCAAAATGTTAGGGGCTTTCCCGATTTTCTAATAAACAATTTGAAAAAGTCCAGCTAGAATTTAAGCGCGTACCGGCAATCAGCCTAACATAATATAGTAGATATAGTTCTGCCGCTCGATAATAGAGAGCCTATCGATAATTTTTTTAATTGTTATAAAACTTTTGAAATAAATCTACTTATAGTCCCATTATACAGTGGGCAAAAAAAAAGCGGTACAGCATTTATAGCATCGTAAGTCATTAATATTTTCAAATGACTACTGTATCATCAAAAAGCACTTTTACTACAAAGTGATAATGCTAATTCATAGTTGTGAGTGATTAAACAAAGTTATACAAAAAATTCTATTGATACTACGTGTATTTAAATATTGTACAGTTTTTTTTTGCCCACTGTGTATACCCATTTTTAAATTTGTCATGCATATATTTATACTTGAAATTAAAAACCTCATTCTACCAGATTTTCCACTATACCACTAACTACCGAATTTCTCCACTAGATGGTGCTCTCAATCCACCAGATTTAGTGGAAACTCCACCAAGTTGGCAACACTGTGTATAATGTAATACAGTGTTCCGAGCAGCGTTGCCAGATGCGCAGTTATAAATTATGGTTGCAGCCACATCAATTTTATGATATCTGGAAACAAATTGTGGTATAGTCAAGCTTTATTTTCAGGGAGTATTGTTATTATTAGAAATATTATACAGTGTGAATAAAGTAAGGCTATACATTAACAACTTTATTTTAGCATTAATTTACCCATGCTAGTAACAATTGTCGGTTTTAAAATTACAATAAAATTAAAATAATTCAGTTTCAATTAGTTTCTATAGTCACTGTGTTGTTATTTTATTTACGAACATCATTAAGTTAATCCCTTATGTCTAATTTTGCATAATTCAGCCATGTATAGTTGCGGCCAATAAAAAATGGGACAACTCTTGTAACAGATTTTTGTCAAATTCTAGCTGCTTGAACTTGTTTTATTAATATTTCAGATTGCAACATTGAATATTTAACATCTGCCAACAATTCCAAATTAGAAATAATACGACAAAGTAGTTATGCCGCATATAAATGCAACGACGAAAGGTGGAATAATCGCGAAAATAGACGTAACTGTCCCATTTTTTATTGGCCGCAACTGTACAGTCTTACATTATTCTCACTGTATACTTATATCCTTGAAAACAAAATACCCAAATTCATTCGTTTAATCACTATACAAGGTGTCCCAAAATTAGCCTGCCAAACTTCGAATTCTAGAACAGGAAATATTAAGAAAACTTTATATAACCATAGGCCGAAAAACCCTTGGTTTTCCAGATACAGGGTGTTAAAAGTGTAGTGATGAGGATCGTTTTTGTTTAATATTTTCGAAACGTTCAAAGATAATTATTTGAAACTTTGTACACCTACTAAACTTTTTCTACTTAAAAAGATAAAGTTACTCTTGGCGATGTAAAATGCACATAGTCGTTTTCGAACACTTACTGCATTAATAATAGTACCTTTTTGTTTCGCTTTTGTGTTTCTTATTTTTAGTGTTTTCTTTGTTAAGTTTTGTGACGATTTTCTCAGTTCGATCACATTTATTATGATTAGTTTAAGTTTCTTAGTTTTGGTGTCATATGTTTTTATTAAGTTTCTATGTATCGTTTGCGTTAAATTGTTGTCTTTTTTAATCAGTTACAGAATTATTTAAATTAAACGACTACATTTTCCATGATTTACCATGAAACAATAAAGAAGCCGACCTGCGATTAAGTAATAAAATTAAGCAATGGTAGTAAAAATCGCAGATCAACCCCCCTGCAGTTTATACACCACGGCAGCTCTGAAAACTCTTTACTCAACGCGATGGCCCTAACTAACTCAAATTTCGGCGGCCTTGGATCGTAGGTTCAAATCATCAGTTGTGTACCCTGGAATGTCTTAAAAAAAAGGAAAGGAAATGGGCGCCAGAAATCAAAAGATTTCAAATAATAAGAAAATAAACTACAAGTGACTAGCGTTTAATTAATAGATAATAAAAAGTCTTGAAGCGTCAGTAGTAAATAATCAGGATAATTAAAATGCAAATAATGTAATAACAAAGTTGTGTACGTTAACTGAAGGTTGCGACACGCATAAAATAAAAAAAAACCTTTTCGGGTTATTTTAATAACTTTACCAACAAATCATTCGTGAGATAAGCTTATCACAGTCACTTAATAAATCCTTCTGTTTAGGCTATTGAAAATAAAAAAGCGTGACTGTACCTTTTACAGAGGGTCAATACACATCAAAATAGCAACTTTAAATACTGAGCATAATAAACTATAAGCATAAAAAAAGCAAGAGCATGTATGAAATTGAACGTTGCATGTTAATAATGGCAAACCGTATGAATTTAAATTCCAAATAATTACGGGTTTAAAATGTATAAAAGTAAAATCCAGCTATTGAAGATAATTTGAGATTTAATCCCGGAGTAGCACTAACTAACCTCGCTTCTCCAACGCTCATAAACGGCTAACAGGCAAACGCCGGCCGGGGTAGCTACACCCTTCGGTTCAACATAAGGTGGTAGTGAACTGGATATAATGGACGAAATCGCCGTGGATGCAAATTATAGCAAAGGCACCCTCAAACGGCAGCAACTAAGCAGAGCGCCAGCAGGTGTCGAAAATGCGATAAGGCTAGCGGCTTGGCCTCCGAGAAAAACTCGTGGTTGAAACTGGTAATAAAGAGCTAAGAAAAAAATGTAATTACTATGGAGAAAATAAAACAGAAGAACGCTATCGTACCTGATCATAATCAGCCCTTACGAAACATACACTGCTCATTAAATTAATTGAGCGCACGTAATTTGACTTAAACACACAAACTTCAGCCACGCCGGTGGCGGTGGGCCAAAGCGAGGACAGCAAGTGCTCGGACGAAAAATTCGTTTTCTAAAGAAACCTTGCATTACAACGGCCTGCGATAAGAGATAGCACAGGTCAGAAAGGGCATCGCGCAAACGAAAGGAACTCGATACAGGTACAAAATAAGCTGCTTTGGAAAATTTGTGAATTCGAAATGCAAAGGATATATAATTCAACTAAAAATATACAGGTTAAGCCTGAAATAATTGGATAACTGGCGAAACAATTAGGCGAAGCCAAAAAATTGTTTCAACCAATTAGTATTAGATTTCGAATATGGATATATGCAAAATCTAAATGTTTAAACCTGATGTTACTTGATATCGGGACACAATAGGCCCATAAGACAAGAGTATCTTTTTGTTGTCAAAAACTTCCGGCTACTACATTTTGTTATCAAAATTGATAAAAACTCCCACACAAAAAAGTTGGAGCAATATTTTCAGTTTCACCCGTCTATGTGCATTTTACATCGCCAAGAGTAACTTTATCTTTTTAAGTAGAAAAAGTTTAGTGGGTAACAAAGTTTCAAATATTATCTTTGAACGTTTCTAAAATATTAAACAAAAACGATTCTCAGCACTACACTTTTAACACCCTGTATCTGAAAAACCAAGGGTTTTTCCGCCTATGGTTATATAAAGTTTTCTTAATATTTTCAGTTCTACTGAAGGTCTGTACCGCTTGTTAGTAGTGGGAGCTGTGGCAGCCTTCGTTGCATTAATTAATAATTCTGTGTAGGTGCTAATACTGTTGTCAATATCATTATTTGTTTCTATTTTGTTAATGACTAGGTTTTGATCTAATCTTTCTTGAAAATATTCCCAATTAACTTTGCCAGTTATTAGTCTTAGAACTGGTTTGTTAGAAGTAACGGTAGAATTGGAAGTATAACGACCGGTAGATGATCAGATTCAAGCTCGCAGACTACGTTTTGTTGTAATGGTAGTGCAATTTTTTTAACTAAAGTTATATGTAAGATATCCGGAAGTTGGTTAATCCTGTATGGAACATGGGTGTGTTCGATGGGAACTGCTATGTGGATGCCTAGTCTTGAAGTAATTGTGTGCAGTTTTACTCCATTTGGATTATTTCATTGACAACCCCAATTATTATGTTTACTGTTTAGGTCTCCTAATAGCAACGTTGGATTATTATTTATTAACAAAGAGGGAATGTCATTGTTATTTAAAGGAAGATGTGGCGGTTTATATCCGTAGATAATAGTTAGCTGACTGCCATTCTCCATCAGAACTTTGACAGCTATTGCTTCAATTGATGTAAGGTTAGGCAACGTTATTGGGTGATGCTTTATTTTCCTTTTGATTATTATGGAGACACTACCAGATGCACGACGAGCATCCCTGTCGTTTCTATAAATATTGAAGCCACTAATTCGCAGCGGTTTATAAATTAGATGAGTTTCACTGATACAAGCTATGTCTATATCGTATCTTGCAAGAAAAAGAGTAAAGAGATTTTGCTGCCTTTTGATGCCATTAGCATTAAAATTTGAAGAGTTAATTTGTGAATTAACTTTTCGTCATTGTTTGCCATTATTAAAGTATCCAGCAATGGCATTAGATATTAATTCCGTGATGAGAGGTTTTAAGGATTCAAAGATTTGGTTGAGAATTGAGTTAATGAGTGAATTGTCATTCAGGTTTTCAGTTGTATGTGTAATAGGAATATTGATATTATGATTGTTTAAATTACTCGAGGCTGCGTGAGCATAGGATGTGTAAACATTAGGAGATCATGGCTGATTGGGTATTGTTGAGTGTACTCTCTGTGATTGTTGTGTTGAGTTCGATCTACTATTGTTAAATTGACTGCTTCTATTTTTAATTGTTTGATAATATGAGCAGCCCTTGTAATTTGCAGAATGGGATTCACCACAGTTGACACAGGTAGGTTTAATAATAATAATAATAATAATATTGTCTTTATTAATATAGGATAAATTATATACATAAAATACAAAATTAGAAGCAGGCGAAATTCAACTCGATAGCAACAGTGCTACCAGCTGCTCTTCCATTTAACCTGCAGACTCGGTGTTCACGCGACTTAAAATAATTTAAATTTTTTTCCAAATCTTGGTTTATGTGTTCCTTGGAGGTTGGAATTGGTATAGTGTTAAGTAAGTTAAGTGCAGTAGTGTTAAGTTAAATTGAGTTGGTGGAGCTGACATTGTAATAGATTTAGAGCACATAAAAGCAAAAGCAAAGGCTGGAGGAATTATTAGAAAAAGATCTGATTAATTTCATTGATTAAAAAGTAAATTAAAGACTGATGATTTGAATTTATAGAAACAGGATTGCTTAATTTCAATGGGCAAGCTGTTATATATTGCAGTAATGTTATAGCTAAAAGAACGTTTAAAAAAAGTAGTTTTGTGTGCTGGAATAGTAATTAAACCTTTCTTTCTAATATTGATATTATGAATGTCCGTTCTGAAGCGAATTTTATTGTAGAGGTACGGTGGGGCTCTTTTATGAACGATACCGTAATACAGACATGATGCATGCAAGAACCTCCTGTTAGCCATATTTAGCCATTTCAACTCCCCAAGTTTGTGTGATATATGTTCTCGTTTTTTTATGTTGAATATAAACCGTAGGCAAGAATTTTGAACCTTTTGTATTCTTTTAATATCGGTGCTGTCTAGGCATGGACCGTATACGGTGTCACAATAGTTAAAATGACTTAATACCAGTGATTCACACAGCAAATTTTTTAAACTAAAATTCAAAATTTTCCTATTGTTGTAAAGTATTTTTAAGTTTATGTATGCTCTCTGCACCACTTTTGAAACATGCATTTTGAATCTGAAATGATGATCTATGTAAAGGCCTAAATTTCTCGAACAATCTTTCAGGGGTATCTCAATATTATTAATTTTTATATCAACAGAGTCACGCACAAAATCTCTATCTTTAGATTTTCCAAACAGCATCGCCACCGACTTCGAAGGATTTAAGGATTTAAATTTAATGAATGACTCTGGGCTAGCTCGGTTAATTTTTGTAGATCATGATTTATTAATTCATTTGCATTTTGAATACTATGACGATCAAAACTGTAATAAAGTTGTGTATCGTCGGCATAGAAGTGATATTTACAAAATATTATTGAATCTTTAAAAGTTACAGTATAGATAGAGTACAATAGAGGACCCATGATTGAACCTTGAGGTACGCCTGAAGCCACAGTTTTCATATCAGATTTGAAATCAGATACCACAACAGCCTGAGTTCGGTTTGTAATAAAGCTGGAAACCAGTTCCACCGCATCAGCACTAAATCCCACATAGTGTAGTATACTGAGCAAGATATCATAAGATATTGTGTCGAAGGCTTTTGAAAAGTCTAATAATGTCAATAATGTCAATTTATCCTGATCAGTAGAACTAATAATATCATCAGTGATGTGCAGTAGAGCCGTGGCACAGCTGTAACCTCTTCGAAAACCTGATTGCATATCTGATAATATATTGTACTTATTAAGATGTACCCTTATCTGATAATCAATACATTTTTCTAAGATTTTGGAACAAGCGGGTAATATGCTAATTGGTCGTAAATCCTTGAAGTCGGACGGCGTGCTCACTTTCGGCAATGGATGTATGATAGAGGTTTTCCACTGCGAAGGGAATACGTTATTAACTAAGCAGAAGTTTACAATATGTCGAATAACTGGAACTATAGTCGGACAACACAGTTTAATCATATTAATAGAAACTTCATCAATACCTGTGGATTGTGAGGTTATACTGTTAATAATTTTTATAATGTTAGAATCATCAACTTCGGTGAACTTTAATTCGTTAGTGACATTCTTCATTTTATTGGAATTGTAATAATTGACTAAATTTTGATTAGGTTGATAATTAGTAGCAGTAGAATTAATAAAATAGTCCATAATTTTGTTAACATCTGCTAAGTGAGGAGGTATTTCTGTCTTAGACTTACTATAAACATCCGCATGTTTCAACTCTTTCCATAACGTTTTACTGTCCGAATTTCTAAGTTTGTATTCAAGATAAGCTTTTTTCTCTCGTCTTATTGCACCAGTAGTGTAATTACGTAGATTTTTGTAATATTCCCAGTGAGCTGAATTTTTAGTACTTTTAAAACGGGCTAAAGCGTTATCTCGAAGTTTAATCATGATATTAGGTTGCTTTGTGCAGTTTTTGTATAGATGCTCACCATTGCGTTTAACGCAACGGGGTTGCAGGCGACAATAATTTTTTGTATGGCCGTAACGTTGGCAGCGCATACACTGAGGGATAGTTTTTGGTTTATGTTTAGGTTCCACACTAATTATTAAATATAACAATTTATCCAATTTAAAAATTTCGTTCACTTTATCGTTTTTTGAAAGCTGAACAGCAGAGAGCGGCATGGGAGCTTTATCTTTATTCAATAATCTAGTCACTGTTTGAATGGGATACGTTTCAATAAATTTATTTTAAATTTCTTGAACTTTAAGAGAGATTGGCACGTTACGTAAGATAACATTTAATGTTTCTTGTCCTGAATTATGATATGTATGATAAGGTATTTCATTTTCGGTATAGTAAGTCCCTTATAGTTATTAAGGTACCAAGGGCATTATGAGTAAAATAAGAGCCTAAGATTGTTAGTGTACTAACCGAGGGCTTTGGCCCGAGGTGTGTACAACAATCGCGGGCTCTTAGCTCATAATGCTCGTGGTTCCTTCAAGGTTTTATGTCCTACCAATTTTCTTACCTAATTCATATTCATAATTCAATTCATATAATTACTATGACGTAGTATTTAAGATTGATCTAGTTAGCTGATCTAAGTTAGATTTGTGACATTAGCTGAGCTGTCATTAATTTTCATTGTGACAGTGGTGCATAATAAAGTTGTATCCATGGAAACAAATACTGATAATTTTTCATAATAACCCTAGTGTTCTTATGAAGAAAATAATTGCCCTGGAGCGCTATTTTGTATCTAAGATACCTTAAAATAGAGTCATTAATTTCAATTAATGTACTGGTAGGACATAAATTAAATTAATAAACACGTGCATTAGTTAAAATTATTTCTCGAAAGTATTAAAAGTTTTAATTACAACTCCTATATTTAAAAAAGGAAATACAGAGCTGCGAACTAATTTTTCTCCAGTAATTAAAAATTTTTTTGAAAGTTTTAAAAAATCGGCTTGAACATAATATACTTTTTCCCTCTGCTGATCATGTAAGTCAGTGGTACAGCCTTAGTAACAAAACGTGTAAGTCGGTGATTATATTTGTTTGCTGATTTTTCTTGACAACGAAACTTAATATTATTATTAAGTGCCTAGGACAATAAAATTAGCAAAGCAAGATGCAGATTTAGATGTTTTGTTTATAAATTGCAAGTGTTTATGTGACATGTGACACTCACAGATAACACGACTCACGAAAACTAATCCTGGTGACAGGTGACAAACCAAACGATTTTTTCAAAAATCTAGGAAAATTTCGATAAGCAGCGGGAAAAATATAATAAGATAACTCGGAATGTATCGCCTATTAACATTTTCGGCAGGCAACAAGCCGCGACTTCGTCTTGGCTTGTACTTGCCTACCTCAAATGTTAATAGGTCCTTACATTCCTTGTTACTTAAATAGCTATTTAACAAACAACAATTTGGCTTCAAAAATCGCTTTCGACTATTAACGCTTTGTTACAGCACTAAAACATCGTTACGACACGAATTTGACATTTAAAATCCTCAACCGTCAGTTATTCGATAAAACGACACAAATCGGATAATTCTCGGATCCGTTGTGCCAATTATGCTATTATGGGCAAAAGTTGCCGACTAAGATTCAGAAGGAGAAGGGGAGGTTAATTACGACCTTAATTAAGACAACGACCCGGTAAACGAAATAAAGATGTTAATTGCCAGACGCCACCACTTTACTAAATCGAGAAAAACACAGGTGAGCTCACCGAGAAAGTGGAAGCGGTAAACCAATATTTCCGATCCAACCTTGGCAGTGCTAGGGCGACGGTCCACGAACAGCTGCATTGAACTTACCTTGCTTGCATTTTCCTACAGCTACCTGAATCCCTATTCAGTGGAAAACATCACAAAATACACATGACAACGTCATAGATCTACTAAATAAAAACACAACTGATTGCGGATGAACTATATTAATGTAGAAATATGTATGTGAGCAATGAACATTAAATGAAATACTCTATAAAGTTTAGTGTTGTTAATTGCGCAACGTTTAATCTAAATACAGTCGGTAAACTTGACGGCAAATAATCTGACTCAGAAACGATAACAACTTTAGTTAGACAATAAAACTACTTACAAACAATAAATCTTGACAGTAAACAATCAAATCTGACCAAATGGCGGCAATTACTTTAATCCCACAACGTTAAGCTAAGTACAAACATTAAGACTTGGTGATTAATACTCAAATTGACTTAAGGACAGTAACAGTAATTTTAAATTATCAGCAGTGCTACGTAAAAAGGCGACACTTAAAAAATCATTCTACTGCACCCAAATGCTTGTTAAAACACAATACCTTGTAGGGGTTCAGCTTGTGCTGGTTATGAAGTCCAACGATTCAGCAGGCTGTGCCCAAGAGATTGCCCCAAAATGCTTGAAGGACTGCGAGAAACGACCTAGGGTGCTATCTGTCGAGCGGGTCTGGATGATGTTAAGTCTCCAAAGAGGGTAAAACTCAAAGCACGTAGTCGACAGGCAAGGTTGCGGTACGGTACACGTAACTTCGTTAAAAATAATTAGCACAAAAGAGGTTCCTATTAATTATCCGCCCCAAAGTCGTCAATCAGAGCTTGCCCTTCGCGATACGAGAAACCTTGGCTAATAACTGCACCGAATGTCCCTTAAATAACCGATAACACCCACTCACAGTTTAACTTAATTTCGATGTCGCCCGGCGAAAGCCCAAGGCCTCCGACGATACGGAACAAACGATGACACCTGTTGCTTCCTCCAAGTCAGGCGGTTGAATGTCGAAGCCAAAGGGAACGTGCGCGTGCTTTACTTATTTTGCTGTCTCTCTCTGACTGACTCCCATAAAAGCGTCAGTATTGCACCAAGTTTCATCAGAATTTCTAGCGAAAATGGTACGCTGAAACTAAACATGTTGACATCTAACCGTGAAAGTCACAGACAATGGCCCACCAAACTGGTAATTACGATAAGGCGTCAATGATACGGCAAGCAACCATATGTGAATTTGAATAAAACGTTGATGAAATGAGCCGGAAGACGCCAGTATTGAAAATGAACGAAAATGAGGTTTAAAACATAACTAAACTGTCAATTTGGGCCCAGATGAAGCGGGAAAAGTACTAGTATTTGGAATACGAAAGCGGAACAACGCTACATTCCAAAATTGTCCTTATATATTTATTAATATACGTAGGTGTAGTTCACTAGGCTTTTGATGAGGGTCATTATATCAAAGCGAGTTTATGGGATTTCAAAAAGGCTTTTGATTGTCTATGCCATTGAATATTATTGGAAAAACTTCACCATTACAAACTTCATAAATCGTCAATGACTCTTATTGAGACCTGTCTATCCAACCGTTCTTTAGTAGATAAAATCAAGATAATGTAATTTCTACTCAATAAAAAGTAACATATGGAATTCCTCAAGGGTTCATCCTGGGTCCACTTCTTTTCATTCTCTATGTCAATGACGTATTTGATTATATCCATTTGAATTGCCTTATATTATTAATTTGCAAATTATACTATCTATGTTTAAATGTAGATAGTCCAATTAATGAAACAAATGAAATTGCAGAGAAATCAAAAGCTTTAGCTGAGACGTGGTTTACATCAAATTGTCTTGTAGTCAATCAGGATAAAATTCAAACCATGTGGCATGGTATGCGAATCCTAGCTGATATAGACAATAATACACCAGTCACATTATTGGGAACTTCATTAGATCCAAAATTATCTTGCCATTCTTATGCTGACGAACTAGCTAAAAAATTGTCAAAAACCACCTAACTAGAAAATTAAAACCAATTGGCCACGCTCATGACGACATATTACGGGATATTGCTAGCCATTTAAATTAAAGCGTAACCTTGTGGGGTCATTCGGCAGCCATACATAGATTTTTTTCTTTATAAAGGAGAGCTGTTAGAATTACAGATAACAATCCCTAATGGGAAGACTCAAACACTCTTTTAACAAATTAAAAATACGAACATTACAATGTATTTATATTTTAAATCTTGTAACGTACATTTATAAGAAACAAGGGGTGTCGCTGCACAGTGATAATCATAATTATAATACACGAAAGAAAGATAATTTACATTTACCCTTTCAAAGATTAAATAAAGCTCGACAGTCTGCTGGCTACGTTGTTAGGAAGCTTTACAACAAGCTGCCCTAAATTTACAAAATCAGTTAAAGAATACTTTTTGCAAAACAGTTTTATTCAATAGATGAATTGTTACATTGTTGAACTATTCGTTCATCAACATACAGGGCCCAGCAGAATGACCGACCCTATTTAAATTGTTAATAACTGTTTCAAATTTTACAATATTTTTTCAAAAATGTAAAGTAAAAACTTGTCAATTTTAGTTACAATATAATTTATTTATTAAAAATGCTCCAAATTAATTTGGTTATTATTCAGTAGTTGAAGGAATTGTTCACAAAACGTAACCCGAACTTCTAAATCTCGTCGTAGTAATTGGTGCACGACTTGAACTTTGTAAGGATAAAATTTTAAATCCTTTAAAATACGGCGGAGAGTTCTGTTTGACAGGCCCAACTTGATGAATTTAATCAAATTGCCCAAGTTGATGAATTTAATCAAATTAAGAATTAGGTTAATCTGTATTAGTGTGAAAATGAAGTTTGAGTTTGAGTGATGTTATTTTCTAAATTTAATATTTTTAATAAATAAATTATATTGTAACTAAAATTGGCAAGATTTTATTCTACATTTTTGAAAAAAATAAAAATATTTTAAAATTTGAAACAGTTATTAACAATTTAAATACGGTCCGCTATTTTGTTGGACCCTGTACTATCTTACAGACTGCATTTTTTATTATGTTGGCAAGAACGTTTATGTCAAATATACTGCTCAACAAATGAACTATAAATATTGTATTTGTTACATTATGTCACAAAAAAGTATATAAAAGTTTTTGTTTTATAGTATACTCATATTAAGCATATTTAATTTCACTATTTTCAAATATTAACTGACGCATTAACAAAATCATATTAATAAAATAAAAAAATTCAAAAATTATAAAAAAACTATATTTAACAAAAATAAGAGGAAGAACAAACAACAGGAAGTTAATAGTTTTTTGAGTCTTCTCGGAACGTTTAAAAATTTTTGGCAACGATTTGGCATACTTCGTATGCAATGTGCTATCAACATTTGCGGAAAATTTAAAATTTTCAAATGATAATATTTTATTAATAGATTGAGTTTTATTTAAACCAAATTATGAAAAGAAATACTTTTTATAGTAACACAATCCTGAAAAGTTACCAAGACGGCCATAAATGTCCTTTTGGAAAATATTTTTGAAAAATTGCACCAATATATGCAAATGGTCCTCTTCATTTGTGGAGCAGTATATATGTATATTGTTTGATACACTTTATATATTTTGTAATTATGTATTACTGTATTATGTGGTATTGACAAATGTAAACATTTATAATATATTAACAGGATTAATAAATGTCAAATGTATAAATTAATATATTGCAAAGATTTTAAAACAAAGTACTCCACATAGCTCGCTGAATTGTAAACGTTTGCAATGTTTACTCACAATTCAACAATCCTTGGTACTATGCAGAATTACCGACGCACAGTACTACGTCAAAAACTCAGTAATACAGTAATACAAAAAAAGTGAATGGGTGTTTACTTAACTATGTCTCTAAGTATAAAGAAAAGCAGCAACGTCATTTGAATTTAGAATACCATTAAAGGTTGTACACTGCTCGGCTGTTACCATAGTTTTACCTGCTCACACGGATAACAAGTTCGCTGTTGCTCGCCTGCTAGATACCGAGCTTGCACGTACAGTTTTAGAATTTTTAGAACTAAGTAACGGTCTTGAAGCGTAAATTACTAAAAGTATTATGTTATAGATCAGTTTATAAATTGTTTATAAGTCACGGCTTTCTTGATTCCTCGTAATTTGTCAACCTGTATTTTATATACTTATGCATTTATGCTAATTATACACTGTTATATTTGCATTCTGACATTATTTATTTGTTACTGCTACCTGTACTTGGGTTGAGCTTCTCTTTCAGATTATTTTATGCTACTTGAGTTTACGAATTCTCTTTGAATGCCTGGATACACTTGTCGTTACTTCGTACTTTTGTTCGTGTATATTTAAAGAGCTGTACTCAGTCTCCTATCGAGCTAGTTTCGGCCGGCAATTGTATTCAAGTAGTCGCAAGTTTGAGTATTTTCTTGAGAGAATAGCCAACGGTAGATTTGTTATGATAACAGAAAATAATATAAAAGTGTTTTCAATAATATTTACACTGAAAGAAGAGCATCAATAGTCTATGGGCTAAAGTGGCCTACTTTACAAAACAGAAAAAAGAAAATTTTGAAGAAGCTTACTGAGGACCAATACTTACGATTTCATGCTCATAATAACAACGACTCCGGTAATGAGTCCGATGAAGCTAATGAAAGTACACTTAAACAAATACACAAAAATCGTCAAGTTTTTACTTCTGATCAAGAGATGTAGTTGGAAAAGTATGTCAAAACATGCTCGGATATTAATTATGGACTGACGTATAAGGGCTTTCAGAAGTTAGCATATGAATATTAGGGTGGGTCAAAAAGGTAAACTTTGAGATATTCTTACCTAATAGTAAAATTCTGTTGTCTTTTAGTGATGTTATGAAACCTGTGAAATATTTTTGAATTTTATCGTATCATTGATTATAAAGACAACTTTATATTAAACTTTTATTAATAATTATATATATATATATTTTAGCACTTCAGGCCCCAAAGGCCCATGGCTTTAAAACAGACAATACATAGTCAGTTAAATTAACTAAAGTAAACATTCCATTCTCTTCCAATTAACTAATTATTACATAATACACAATAGGCTTTACACTACAAATAACTATTACAGTTTCCACGATTTTTTACATGATTTTTAATACGCTTCTTATATAATTACTAGCACTGCAAGCCTAACAGGTCCTTAGCTTGATTGACCATCACCCTCCATTCATTTTTATTTCTTGCTTTCAGACTCCAGTCTTGCACGCTGAGCTGCCTTAAATCATTCATTACTTCCTCCTTCCATCGTGACCTAGGCCGTCCTCGCCGTTTCCTACCCCCTATGGTACTTTGAAATACCCTTTTTGGTACCCTACTTTCATTCATCCTCGCTAGATGGCCCAACCATCTAAGTCTCTGGGATCCCACTAGCCCCACTATATCCGGCTCTTGAAACAATTCCTTTACTTCGTGATTAGTTCGCCTCACCCACATCCCATTTACTTTTTTTCCCCCAAATACCCTCCTCAGCACTTTTCTCTCCCAGACTCCTAACATTTTACGTTCAACTGTTCCTAAAATCCATACCTCACTCCCAAATGTAACAATTGGTCTTATCATAGTTTTATAAATTCTTAGTTTTAATTTCCTTGATATTACTCTACTTCTTAAAAGATTCGTAAGTGAATATAAACGACGATTTCCTGACATTATTCTTTGTTGCATTTCTTTCCTTGTGTCTGGTTTCCTACTAAACATAGTCCCAAGATATGTAAAACTCTCAACTTCTTCAAAACTATAACTTTTACCATTTACGCCTTCTATTTTAAGGTCTCCACTTTCTCCCATCTCTTTATCGGTCCACGTCATAAATTTTGTTTTTTGCTCATTAATTAGTAATCCCATTTGTCTTGCTGCCCTCTCTAATCTCACCATTACCTTCTGTAGTTCTCGTTTGCTTCTCGTTAATAGTACAATATCGTCCGCGAACGCGATACACTGGTGAAGTTTACCATATACCAAGCCCGACCTATTTATATTAGCTTCTCTTATTACCTTCTCTAATGCACAGTTGAATAAAATAGTTGCTAGTGGATCGCCTTGCCGTACTCCTTCGTTCGTTTTGAACATTTCTGTCGTATTATTTCTTACTCTTACTCTATTTTCCGTTTCGTTTAGTGTTAGCTTGATCATATTTATGAGTTTACGGCCTACCCCTAACTCCTTTAGCGCCTTGTATAACTCAGATCTTTTTATCCTATCGTAGGCCTGCTTGAAGTCTACGAAGATGACGTAGGTGTCTTTTTTATATTCATAGCTTTCCGCTTGGATCTCACGTAACGTATAAATTTGATCAACAATGGATCTCCCTTCCCTAAACCCACCCTGATACTCTCCCAATTCGCTTTCCATTTTTCGTACCAGCCTGTTTTTTAAGCATGTTGCAAGTATTTTATAAGCAACATTAAGCAGAGATATACCCCTATAATTCGTTAGTTCCATTTTATCTCCTTTCTTGTACAGCGGATGTATTAATGCTTCGTTCCAGGTTTGTGGCATCTTTTCTTGCACCCAAATCTCTTCTAACAATTTATGCATATATCGAGCTAATTCGTTCCCTCCATATTTAAACATTTCAGCTGATATCTCATCGCTTCCAGGACTCCTATTCCTTTTCAAATTTCTAATTGTATCTTCCACTTCCTTAAGATCTGGAGGTTCTTCAGCTCCATTGCTGCCGTTCTGCTCATTTTCCTCATTAATTTCCCCCCCTATTTCCTCGTTTTGTTCTTCCTCTCCATTTAATAGGTCATTAAAATAGGTTCTCCACAAATCCAGTATCTCCTGCTCCCCTCCCGTTATTTATCCAAGTTTATTTTTGTAGAATACTGACTCCACTTGATACCCTTTTCTTTCTCGCATTAATCCTCTATAAAGACTTCTCACTTCCTTATTTCTAAAATTTTGTTCCAATTCTATGATTACCCTTTCACTGTACTCCCTCTTCTTCTCCCTCAATAGCTGTTTACATTTTTTCCGTTGCCTCTCGTATTCTGTCTTCGTATCTTCCGTTTCCTTCCTTAACATTTGTAATCGTAGTTCGTTCCTCTTGGTAAGTTCTATTTCACACTCTTCATCAAACCATTTCTTTTTATATTGTATTGATCCTTCTTCTGCAACTTGTATGCACTCTTTCATCCCTTCACTTATGGCTCTCCATAGCGTTTCTATGTTATTAGTTTCATTCACAGAATTTAAACTTCTTTCTAATTTTTCTTGGTAGAGCGCTATTTCAGCTTCATTCTTTAATTCCCTTAGCTTGCCTTTACCTTTTGATTTGTTCTTATTTTGGTTTCTTAATAATAATAATAATTAATAATTATACAGAACATAATAACGTAGCAACTTCATAATTCGTTAGTTACATAATATAAACAAACACTATTTGTGTACATGAATTTGGATATTTGGGCAATCCTGGAAATTAAAGGTCGCCCCGTTTCAGTCTATTGTAATGGGCATGTTGTCCATAATTTTTCCAACAATTTGATTACAGATGATAGATCATAGAGGTTATTTCAGCCCCCGCATTTTTATTTGTGACCGAAAAGTTAACTGGTGTTGAGGAATTTGATGGATGAATCGGAACCATTTCCAACCCGAATCTTTTGAACAATGCAAACTTGTTTGTTAGATTTTCTTGCAAATAACCTCTTGCAACTTTGAGGGATTCCTACCCACCAAGTTCTTGTAATTCTAATATATCTCCACCGGCATTGACAAGAAACGTTGCCGCAGATCTAATGCAATGACCAGTATACATCGCTGAATTTTCAAGTTTGAGAAAGATGGCATTTTTTTCAGGAATTTTTGAAAAAAATGAATGCCACAGGGTTGGACATTACATTTTCCATTTCTATACTACAAGAACTGTTTGCAATGACTTGGTCGCAATGCCAAATATTTTTTAACTAAAGTCACAGGATTAACATTACCTTCTGAAACTAGAGCAAAAAATCGCTTCTTATGAGTCTTTGAATCAAGGATACTGACAATGATCTTACTTTCCAAAATTCGTCAACCTGCTCTCTTGTAAATATTTTTTATTTTTTTACCCGATATCCTACTTTCTTCTTCTTAATAAACATTATCAGAGTCCCATATTTGTTGATATCAATTCTTTCTTTTAACTCTAAACAAGCTTTAACCATAGAGCATTTTGGCCAAAGCGAAGAAGAAAAATACTCGCCTGAAAGTTTGACGAAATAAGCCAATAATTTTCTGCAGCACCTGGGACCCCTTCTTTGTCCCACCACTGACAAAACAAACTATATTTCTTTTCGTATTGGATTTTTGATTTTTCCGGCAATAAATCCAACCTAGCAACGTCCTCGACTATTATAAATCGCATAATATTCTTGTTATGTTAGTAACTATAATTAATATTTAGAGGGTCCGCCGTATGTTTGAATTTTTGAAATTTTACAAACAAAATCATGTTATAATGTGCCATGGAAAATTCGTATTTTTAATAATAATTTTTATTCCTCAAACAAGTTCAACACATAAATAGCCTAAATACCATACATTGTCGCACTAATGCTTCAAAGTGGCGGGGGGGGGGGGGGGGGAGGTTATAGAGCTGGGCAAAGCGATTCGGTCTTGATATTTGATTCTTTGAATCTCGTTCAACTCTAAAATTCGATTCAGTGATTCGGCTCTAAAGATTCACTTCATTTGTTCTTCAGCTGCATTGCGTAAGTGCCAAAGGCATAGAAAGGTCAATTATCAGTTTTTCTTCTTAAAAAGGATTTAACTACATCAGGTCTTATTGAGATATGCGATGGGAAAATATGGTGGAGCGATAACTTTACTTGAAACATATTTACAAAAGCCACTTCAGTGGATCATATGTCTTTTGCCCATGAACGAGTTGCCTCTTCGACATTTATTTCTACTAACTAAAACAGACCTAAGTACCGATGAATCCTATCTGTATAAAATTTGCGGTACTGTCAACTCAGGAACATTTCCAGAAGATTTAGCTAATAAATCATCGGGAAAACTTTCACATGCTACGTGGTTAACACGAGCAAACAGAATTATGCGATTATAGGTTGCAACTGAGACTCTTTCTGACATTCTGGTCATTTTAGCAACTTACGTAATGAAAGTTTACGCACCAATGTGGTTTAGAGTGAAACTAGGGTTGGGTTGTAACATCCGGTATAATATTTCCTATTGAGCATAATTTATGTACAAGTAGGCAAACGCCCAGCTGTTTTGGACCTGAAAGTTTAACCTCTAAATTGACAGAAAAAAAACAGATGGCTGTACCCACAAAAATTCAGCGTAATTTACTGGAAAATTACCAACAAGGAGCAAATTTCGCGGTGTTCCAATAAAAAAAAACGTTTTGCTAAATATCTCAAAAATGCGATGTTCAATTGTTTTTTTATAATTACCCCGTAATTTACGTAAAAAATACTACTACTTCGCCTATTTAACCGACGTTGTAGCTCCCATAATAAACAAGTTAGCAATAGTGCACATTTAATTCTGAACAGGCGTATATCTCCATTGTTATTAACTTTAGGATAGTAGGGTATAAGAAGTTTTTTGTTCAGAAGAAGATTGGCTATCGATCAACGTCAAAATATATAGGATGTTCCATTTAAAAAAAATAAATTTTTTGACATATGTCAAAAGCCCGACGCTCATTTGTTTCTTTGTTTACGCCATTTTAATCGGCACGAAATATACTACTATTTTACTAATTTAACCAACTTCGTAGCTATAATAGCAACCGAGATAGCAATAGTGCACACTTAATTTTGAACAGGCTGTATACCATCACATTTGCTTGTTAGTCATAGGACTAGTTGTAAATATAGCAGTCAATAAAAAAATAATACAACTATTGGGGGCCAATGTTGCACACAATTATTTTTTTATGGCTTGGGTTGTCAACAATGACAATGGGACATCACGTATGTTAGCAAATAATACAATTGTTCAGAAGTACGTTTTGTACAATGTCTTCCTTAGAAACTAAACTGTTTTTCGGTTAATTGTCAAATGTAGCACTTTATCACCCCACATCTCTGCTTTTTACACTTTAGCTGCGTCACCGTTTGTTGAAATTTTAATTTTAACACTATATATAACATTCGTAACGTCCCGAAATATCTCTGTATCAAAGCAAATTCTTAATATTGTCTTGACTTTACAATATTAACTCTGTCAGTCCACATAAATTAAGTGCATCTGCCATAACGAGCACAATTAATGAATATTCAGTTAAACGCAATCCTTCCGATACTGCTTTATGTAATGCTAACCTCTGTTAATCAAATTACACAGGCCTGCAAATTGAAATTTTTTGATTTTTTTTTTCACCGTAATAGGTGAATCGTATGTATTTTGGTGCGCTGAGTCCAAATATGACCTCAGTTTTTCTCCAGCACGTAGGGATTTTCCGCAAAATGAAAAAGAAAGTTATGCAAAACCCGCAGTACATATAGGTAAAAATGCATTTTGAAATAAAAAAAAATATATTACTAGTGGTTTATTTACATTTTTAAATACAATTTGATAAAAATAATATGTAGTATATACAATAAGGATTTATAATTCTTTATAATATCTACATCTTCTTCCCCCAAAACTCCGTTTTGAGCTTTTCCGTTTGTGTGGGATGTCTGGAAGTTCTCTATGAAGCATCCAACAGTAGTCTCCCACCATATTCACATCCCATCGTCCTTGGTACCTCCGTTCCATTTCTTTGATGTCTTGGTGGAACCTCTCGCCCTGCTCTTCACTTACGGCACCAAGGTTTTCTGGGAAAAAACTCAAATGGGAGTTCAAAAAGTGAAGTTTCAAGCTCATGGAGCACCCCAAGGTTTTAAAACATTTCAACATTTTATTTACAATTTCTTCATAATCCGGGTCCTTATTGTTCCCCAAAAACTTAGTCACAACTTCTTTAAATGATATCCACTCCTCTTTCTCAGCGTTTTTCATCACCTTTTCAAACTGATTGTCTTTCATTAGTTTCCGAATGTCCGGGCCAACAAAAACACCCTCCTTTAACTTTGCCTCAGACAGTCCCGGGAATTTCTTTTCAAGGTATTTGAACGTTTCGCCATCTTTTGGCAATGCCTTGACAAACTGCTTCATCAGTCCAAGCTTGATGTGAAGTGGGGGTAAAAGCACTTATTTGGGATCAACCAAAGACTCAAAGTGAACATTTTTTTCTCCAACCTTCAAAGTTCTCGTTGGCCACACTTTTTGGCTCCAGTGCTGTGCTTTTGCCCGGCTATCCCACTCACATAGGAAACAGTGGAATTTCGTATAGCCACCTTGTTGTCCAAGCACCATAGAGATGACTTTGAGATCACCACAGATAGGCCATCCAAACTCCTTATATTTCAATTTATCAAGGATAAAAGCCATGTTGTCATACTTTTCTTTTAGATGCACAGAGTGCCCCACGGGTACAGAAGCGTATTTATTGCCGTTGTGTAGCAAAACTGCTTTTAAACTTCTTTTTGACGAGTCAATAAAAAGCCTCCATTCATCTGACACATGTTGAATGTTAAACATTGACATCAACTTGGGAACATCAGAACAATATACAAGTTCGCCATCTTGAGAAAAATTTGACTCAAATTGTTTTTCTCTGCTTCTGTACCAAGAGAATGAAGTTGCAGATCTCAACAAGTTCTTTTCTTGAAGTCTAGAGCCCAGTAATTCAGCAGACTTTTTAGAAAGCCCTAAATCACGAACGAGGTCGTTTAATTCTTCTTGTGAAAACTGTTGGGGTCCACAGTCTTCGACTTGAAACTCATCATCCAACTGCTCTGACTCGCTCTCTGATGACTCTGGCAAATCGTCAAAATTGTGTGGGGGCACTGGTACTGGAATACCGGGTCCATGAGGCACAGGCCGAAGTGCAGATTGCATGTTTGGGTAACATATATCTTTTTTATTTTTGGCATTGTACCCTTGTATGTTGCAAGAACAAAAGTAGTGGTTTCTGGGCTCTCTCCAAATCATAGGCACCCCAAAACGAAAAGATTTCACCTTTCCTTTAGACCACATGCGAAGTCCTTCAACACAGCCTGAACACACTCCATGAGGGGCCCAAGATTTTTCTTGATCTCCGATCTTCACACCAAAATAGGCAAATTACACTTTTTTAATAAACTCCGTAATACTTCGAGATTGTTTTTTTAATACAAGTTCGCCACAAATGTAACAGAAACTATCAGGATTATTAACACAAGCTCTTGAAGACATTTTGAAAGACACTTTAAGAATATTTAAATTGAAATGAACAAATCGAAGGACTACGAGGGGTATATATAGGGCAATGGGAAAATCCAGGTTTCATTTGTCAATAATGTTCACCACAATTACGCTAATTACTCCTATTTATTTATGTACTTTTAATAACAAAAACCTTTATTACAGTAACATTGGAATCTGAAAACACCGAAGAAAAGCGATAAACCTTAATTGCATACTATTAAGGTAATGGGTTTCCATGATTCGTACGCTGACTAATACTGTTAAATATACTAATTTTTATCATATTTCATAGTTTCTAATATAAAACTATGAAGCCGAATAGGAAAAACAACTTTTTTCGGCTATTCATAAATATACGCCTTAAGGTAGGCAATCCCGCAGAAAAATGCATTTTGCGGAAAATGCTTACGTGCTGGCAAAAAACTGAGGGCATTTCCGAACTCAGCGCACCAAAATACATAAGAATCACCCATTATTTTAAAGAAAAAAATTTGGTCGCAGACCTGTGTTATGGTTACTGATATCCTGTGCATTTATTTGTGTATGATAATTACTTTAATGTTTCAATAAACAAAATATCAATTCTGGGCCTATTTGAATCTTTATTTCATGTTCGTGTCTTAGTTATGCAACCAGAAATGCCGTGGGCAATAAACCATTATAATATAATTTAGATGAGACAGGAGTGACAACGGTGATGAAACCAGTGAAAGTAATTTCCACATCTGGAAAAAAACAAGTAGCACAAGTCGCATCTGCTGAACGAGGGGAACTTGTTACGTTGTGTGGGACTGTCTCTGCCTCCAGTTTACGTCTTTTCTAGAGTTAAAAATAAAATGAATTTTTTATTTAAGCGCCAACATCGAGCACAGTATTAGGTAATAAACCAGGCTGAATGACGTCAGAACTATTCCCAAGTGTTTTAAAACATAGTCAACCACAACCACAAATCCTACTTTATTAATAATCAGCAGGCGTTGAACCTGTTACAAAAAAAAGAATTAGAGGAAGCGATTGAAAAGATAAAGTTAGGAAAGGCAGCAGGAAAAAACGGGATAACACCAAAGATGATAAAGTACATAAGGGAAACCGGTAAGGAAAATATACTAAGAGTAATGAACAAAATAGTAAAAGTAAAAAGAGCCTCAAAGGATTGGCAGATGGGTGTAATTGTGCCACTATACAAAAAAGGCGATAGAAGGGAGTTACACTATTAGGCATAACAGGAAAGATATGGGCAAGAATATGGAAAGCAAGATTAAGGAAAAAACTAGAAGACACAATAGAAGATAGTCAATGTTGTTTTAGAAAAGAGGGAGCAATACACGACAACGTTTACATACTAAAACAAATAAGCGAAAAGGCAATAAGCAAAGGAAGTGAAATTCACATGTTTCATAGACCTAGAGACAGCATTCGATAGAATTAAAAGGACATATGGCAAGCACTAGAAAACAGAGGTATAACAACAAAAGGGATAGAGATGGTCAAAATATTATATAACAAGATAACAAATCTAGTGAGAACAAGAGATTAGAAGTCAAACGAATTTGAAACAACAAGAGGGCTAAGGCAGGGCTGTGTGCTGAGCCCGATATTATTTGCACTAATTATGGATGAGGTAGTCAAAGTGGGTAAAAAGAAAACAAAAAATATATAATAGGGAGGTGGAAAATGGAAACGTTACAAATGTCGGAACTCCTATATGCAGACAATATGGTGACAATAGCAAGATCAGAGAGAGAACTATAACACAATCTGAATATATACTGCTATGACACACCTTTTAGATGCCAAGCATGTATTTCGTTAGATAATCAACCATTAATTATGTTATAGCTTACCAAGTAAACTATGCCTTGACTCTTTGAATTAATTAAATATACGGTACCCCCCCACTCAAGAAAAGCGCCCTTCCGTGCTTTCCAAGAATACTTCGATACTCAGCATCACTCCGTTTCGCTAATACAATGAAATGCTATGAACCAGATATTTATCAAAAAAAAAATTTTTTTTGGCCGACGATCATAGCTCAAAAGTTGATGTTGCCTTCATTTTCGGAGGACCTATCGTATGAAAACGATCCAAGACTTCAGGAAGGTTCCTGGCGACCGGAATCGTGTACACATACGAACATACATCCCCCGCACAGCACGTTTAGGCACCCCCCAATATGGGGGATTGATCTAGTGGGCTGGGATCTTCACCAAAAGATCCGCACCGCCGAGACGGAGATTTGATATAGTGGGTTCATTAGTCGGTTCGCTCGAATTTTAGAGATATTTGACTCAGAGTGGTTTTCGATATGAGGGAATTTCAATACTTCGTACAGTTCGTGTCGAAGTAAATATCACAATGATATTTACTTTTTATCGAGAACTCTTATTTTTCAGGGCTGGGTTCATCAAATCTAGTCTGCTACTTTTTGAAGCATTAAAAATTTTAACCTTAAATTCTCTGACTATCAATGACGTTAAATGTCAAACTTGACTTTCAAATTAATTCAACAAGGTGTACTGACAAATGTATCTCATATTGACATTTACTACCATTCAAATACGTTTATGTCACTTCCTTTCAAAATTGATAGTTATTCAACATTTATTTATTAACTTATCTTAACAAACCTGTATTAGTTGCTTATGTCCTCACCAAAAACAACACTCACCACTGTATTCCGTCTCGAACAAACCACAGCATTCAGCAACAGCAAACCCCTTTTTTTACCTGTCAAACTGACGTCGCGTCGGCTCCAAAATCCAGTCCTGATTCGTTCTAGATATCACTGTTCCTTCTAGCTGCTACTGCTCTTTCTGGATACAACCATCACAGCTATCAGCAACCCCTAGATATCTTCGTCACACGATCTGTTGTCCTGGTAAGTTTGTCTCTTTTGATTGATTCCAATTATAACTTTGTCCCATTTATTTTCAGATACTCAGACGTCTCAAGCACCATGCACCAATTTAATTTATAATTATTGTAAAATTACCTCTTCTTATATGTCGCTTGTACCAATAAATCCAATCTCCATCAACTATTTTGATTTCTTGTATTCCAATATTCAAATAACTGTATTAATAACTTATCATTCACCACTTCATATTACCATATTCAAATTATATAAAAATCAAGCAGAAATTCGTTTTATTTTCAATATTGCTTTAGCCAAATTTTACATTACATCTGTTTTCTTGAGTTCTATTTGCGTAACTGTTTTAAACAAATTTTTATATCTAATAGTAACGATTATTTATGCACACTATTTTATTTATTTTTTTAATAATACTAATACAAAATTTGCTTAACAAACACAATTGTCAATGTAACCTTGGTTTGATTTTATTATATCCAACTATTAATTTCAATACATTCAAATTAGCCTACCAATATTTAATGAATCACAATGAATAACGCAACAAGAGCTCTGTTTCTATTACTTTCATCATTGAAATCTAAAATTTTATATCCATTAAGATTTAATTATTGTAACTGTTCAAATTTATTAGTTCATTTTTAATTATATTTCTTTAATATGATTAAGCTTCCTGCATCATATATCATAACACAATTCCTCAATGAAGGAAAAGATTTAAATAAACTTGTTTTTATTTCAAATCTTTTTTCTGTATTTCCCTCAATTCATACATTGTTTGTATCCCATGCTACTACCCTTGCGTGCATAGAAATCGGCCCGCTCTACACTTTTGACTTTAACTATATTTTTTTTAGAAAGTATTCATCAGATCAAAACAAAATATACGCTGTTTGAAAGACAATTCAATATGCTTTAATATGCGTTAAAATTTATCAAGAGTGCTTATCGTTTATATGCGTAACAACCGGTAAACAAATGAAACGTATTTATGTGGTGGTTATAAGGAGAATAACAAACTTGTGAAAGATTGAAATTATTGCCTTTGAAATTGAAATTTGCACATTATTTGTTTTTTGTAATTTGATTAGTTTTCAAGTGTGTTAGTGTAATGCTGTAATGCATACTACACCGGAAAAAGCCGCCCAAGTAATTGCCTTAATCGACAATGGACATAGCCAGCGAGCTGTTGCTCGACAACTGGATATGACACGCGCAGCGGTTCGAAGAGTGTGCCAACGTTATGAGGAGACTGGATCCTTTCATAGGCGACCGGGAACAGGCAGAAAGCGATTTACAACGGCTCGTGATGACCGCTTTATTGTGTCAACAACATTAAGAAATCGTCACCTTAATGCGGTTCAAGTGCAACAACAGCTCCGTGAAATACGAGGAGTGGCTATTAGTCAGTGGACCGTAAGACGAAGACTGCAAGAAAGTAACCTGACCCCTAAAACGCCTGCGATTGGTCCAAAACTTACCCTAGCTCATCGTCAAGCACGCCTGCGTTTTGCACGGGATCATCTGAATTGGACAGTGCAACAGTGGGGGTCTGTTCTGTTCTCAGATGAGACCAGGATATGCCTCTATGGTAGCGACCGAAGAAGAAAAGTGTACCGGAGACCAAGAGAGCGATTTGCAGAATGCTGCATTGAAGAGCGGATTGCTTATGGAGGTGGTTCCAGAATGATCTGGGGTGCAATTTCTATGGGAGCACGAACCGACCCTGCTTTCATCCGTAGGGGAGACCGTGGTCACGGGAGAGGAGGTTTAACGGGTGCTAGGTACATCGAGGACATTTTAGCAGTTCATGTGGTAGCTTACGTGGACTACATTGGAGACGAATTTCTTTTTATGCATGATAAAGCGAGGCCGCACACTGCAAGAATCGTACAAGATTACATTACAGAAGTCGGTTTTCGGGTTATGGAGTGGCCAGCACGCAGTCCCGACCTAAACCCGATCGAACATTTATGGGATGAACTGAAACGAAGAATTCGAGCTAGACTTCGTACCCCAACTTCGATCCCAGAGCTTATGGTTGCAGTAGAAGAAGAGTGGGTTAACATCCCACAAGAAACAATAGCGAACTTAATTCGATCTATGCCTAATCGCATGAAAGATGTTATTAGGGCAAGAGGGGGTCATACCCATTATTAAAAATTACGTGTTAAGTTAGATAATTGTCAATAACCATACTTCATTTCGAAATAAAAAAAAATAATTTGTTTCATGTATTAATTTCACTATGTTAAGCCTAAGAAGCCGACATAGATTTTAATAAATGTTAACTCATATTAAAGCATATTAAATTATCTTTCAAACAGCGTATATTTTTTTGATCTGATGAATACTTTCTAAAAAAAATATAGTTAAAGTCAAAAGTTTACAGTGGGCCGATTTCTATGCACGCAAGTTATTTAATTACCTCTTTAATGTACCTTTCTGCAATATTACTTTGTGGATGTCTGATACTACAAAAACAAATCTTTATTCCCTTTTTATCTAAATTATTTGATAATCTTACATTTCTAAAATATGTTGCATTGTCTGCCAAAATCTTTCTTGGTTTACCTACTTGTTCTTCAAAATTTCCAATTGACTTAATTACATGTTTAGTATTACAGTTTTTCGCTGGATATAGTTTTATAAATTTAGAAAATGCATCTACCATAATCAAAATATGTTTGTACCCATATTGTCCTGTAACTAGGTTTGATAAATAATCAATAGCTACCAATTCCATCGGTTAATTTACCCTAATACTTTTAACAATATTTTGATTCTTAAAATTCTTTTCTTTTGCAAATTGACAAATCTGGCAAGTTTGAATTAATTGTTTAATTAATTTGATATCATTTTTCGTATAAAAACATTCCCGAAACATTAACCAAGTTTTTCTTGTCCCACAATGTCCAAATATTGTATGAATTTCCTCAACAATTTCTAACATGTCTTGTTTGCTTAAAACTGCCAATTCCTTATTTTCTATAACCTTTAACAATAAATTTTCTTTAATTTGATACCCTTTATAATTATTATCTTGACTTTGTAATACTAACGTTTTTAATTCTTCAACTTCTTCTGCTGTCTACTTGATTAATATCTCTTGTTTTGATAACCTTCCTTCCTCATAAATTAGCTCAATTCCTATTAAAATTTGTTTTGGTTTATCATAATTCGGTACATCTTTTCTACTTAAGAAATCTGCAACTACATTTAACTTCCCTGGCCTATGTTTAATATCAAATTCATATTGTTGTAAATACAATGCCCATCTGTATAACCTATCATTATGAAAAGTTTTATTTTTCAAAAACGAAATTGCTGAATTATCCGTTTCAATATCAAATTTGTTCCCTGTTAAATAAACTTTAGTTTATTAATTGCAAATATGATGGCTAACATTCCTTTCTCAGCTATGGTATATCTAATTTCATACCCTTTTAATATTCTTGAAATAAAACATATTGGTACTTCTATTCATCTTGTATTTGTATTAATTCCGCTGCAATTGCTTGATCAGATGCGTCTGTACGAAGAATAAACTTTTCTTTAAAATTAGGATATTTCAGTAATAATCCTTCATGAAACCTCTGTTTAATAGTATTCAATGCTTTTTCCCTTTTTTCATTCCATGACCATTTAACATCCTTTCTTAATAATTGTACTAACGATAATGTCAACTCTGAGTAGTTACTTATGAATCTTTTATAATAATTAAAAACACCTAATAACCCTCTTAATTTCTTTAAATTAGATGGAAGAGGTAAATTCTTAATTTCCTCAAGACGTTTCTCATTTATGGTTACTCCATTTTTACTTATTTCATATCCCAAATATGTTACTTTATCCTGCATAAATTCACATTTTGGCATATTCAATTTTAATCCATTTTTATTTAATGTTTCAATTATAATTGCTAAATGTTTTAAATGTTGTTCGTTTTCAGAAAAAAATAAAATATCGTCTACGTAATGCACACAAAAGCTATCAAATTGGTTTAATATCTTCTGCATTGCTCTTACCAGCGCTGCACAAGATGTTGAAAACCCAAATGGTACCACTCTGAATTGAAAATTTTTTCCATCAATACTAAAACCAGTATATTTTCTTGATTCTTCATGTAATGGTATAAGCCAAAACGAATTCTTCAGATCTAACTTTGTAAGAATCTTCTTATCCCAAATTTTACTTAATAATCCATCAATATTTTGTGGAGATTCATATTGTGGCTTAGTTATTTGATTTATTCTGCGTGCATCCAAACATAATCTCAAAGAACCGTCACGTTTCTTAACTACCACTAAAGGATTGATAAAATTACTTTTTGAAGCTTCTATCACCCCATCTGTTGTATTTCCTTTCTTACTTGTCCTCTTAAGTAAGCAAAACGTTTTAAAACTTAAAGCCACTCTAGCTGTATGCGAATGGCAAAATGTGTACTTCAAATTTGAGATTAACGAAGCATTTAATTCATTCTCGGAAACCCTGCAGGACTGCCTTGATTCCTGTTGTCCGATTTTGCATAAAAATAGAAATAATCGTAAAAAAATTTATAACCGTCCATGTTGGATTACATCCTCTGTTATTAGTGAAAGTCAAAAACTTAAGGACTTATATATTTTAAGTAAAAATGTTAACAACGATAATCTCACAACATACTATAAAATTTGTAAACAGTCTTTTAAAAAGCACGTTGAAGCGAAAAAAAGTTATTATAACTCTTTAATATTATCATCTGAAAACAAAAGTAGGACTTTCTGGTCACTTGTTAATACTTGCTTATACCGATCAAAAACCGGACCTGGAAAGATCATCTTGAGGAAAAATCGTGTTGAAATAACGGATACACTCGTTCTTGCAAATGAATTTGGCAAACACTTTTCTTCACTGGCCCAGGGAAAATTATCGACACATTTTAGTGATCTGTCAACAGAATGTACCACCACAATTCCAGCGACTAATTCGATGGTACTCCTGTCCACAGACCAGAATGAGGTTTTAAAGACACTTTCGAATATGAATAGTAAAACGTCAGCTGGTTTGGACGGAGTTAGTTTAAAATTATTAAAGGAAATTGCCCCAGTAATAATTACACCTCTAGTCTATCTGATCAACCTAATTTTCGAATCGGGTGTATTTCCTGATGGATTAAAAACAGCACTAGTAATTATTCTATTCAAGAAGGGAGACTCTTGTAATATTGTCAACTACAGACCTATTTCATTGATCTCCTCTATCTCAAAGCTCATTGAAAGGGTGTTGTACAATCGTCTTACTAATTATCTTGATAAATTTAAATTATTATCTGAATGTCAACACGGCTTTCGAGTGGGGAGATCAACCGAATCGGCTTGTTTTGGGTTTCTACAGTTTATACATGAGAATGTCAACAAGGGAAAATATGTCGTCGGTATTTTTTTCGACCTTAGTTGTGCTTTCGACTCAATTAATTTCAATTTCCTGAAAGAAAAGTTAGATAAACTCGGTGTACGTGATACCGTCAACAACTTAATCATTTCTTATGTTGAAAATCGAAAACTGACAGTTAAACTTCAAGACAGGCTATCAAATGAATTCTCAACTGACATTGGAATACCTCAAGGGTCCATTCTTGGACCCTTGATTTACATCTTATTTACAAATGATCTTCAGCAAAACATCACCTCGGATTGTACCATTACGTTCGCCGACGATACCTCCCTAGCAGTTACTGCCGAATCTTATGCTGAGCTGACTCAAAAGGTAGAAACAACAATTGCTAGTTTTAAAATGTGGTGTAACAACAATAACCTCATATTGAATCTAGGAAAAACTTCATGTGTTTACTTTAATCTAAGGAGACCTTTGCCCCATTTGTTATTCAAGTGTGGAGACATCACCCTAAAACCAACAAATGGCTGTAAATTTCTTGGCATAAATCTGGATGAAAACTTAAATTGGCACGCACAAACAGATAGCATTTGTTCCAAATTAAACAAGGCATTTTTTGCAATGCGAAGCATTAAAAGCTACATTTCAAAACCTTATCTCATTGAGGCTTACTATGCACTGGTGCAGTCTCACTTAAGCTATAATTTAATAGTTTGGGGAAAAGGTGATCTGTCCAGGGTGTTTATAATACAGAAACGCATCCTTCGCATGATGTTTTCCATTAATAGGCGCTCATCTGCAAGAATCAGTTTTAAAAGGTACAGAATATTCACGGTATATGACTTATTCATATACAAATGCTGTTTGTGGGTAAAACATGAGAGCATCCCTCTAATATTCAACAGCGACGTTCACAGCTACGGTACGAGAAGTATTAACAAGTTACACATATTTCAGTACAACCGCAGGCGCTATACACAGTCGCCATCGTTTTCGTGCTATCAAATGTTTAACAATCTGCCCGAGTACCTCAGGCGCATTAATGATGCTAATGTGTTTAAGCGAAAATTAAAATCTTTCCTATATGATCATAATTTCTATAGCATCAAGGAATTCCTTAATCTTAAGTGTTGATTGCTTAACGCTAAAGTATAATGCATGTATAATTAGTATTTACCTAGGTTAAGTATGTTACATCCTTATTGTATTTTATTATTATAAGTGAATGTCTATAATAAGTAATGTATAGATTATCATAATTCTTGACGACACCAATCTGTATTGTTAATGTACGGGCAATGGAATGAATAAACTTGAACTTGAACTTGAACTTGAACTTAAATTATATGGTATTGGATAAGATTTGCTATTAAAACTTTTCTCCTCGTCTACCTGTAACCTATGAATGTATTTCTGAGCTTGTCCTACTTTTTCATTGATAATCTCTTTATTCTTATAAATTATTTCCAATATTTGGCCTGCAAATTGTTTATTTTTCTCATCTATTTTTAATTTATTCAGCAATAACCCCTTTTTATCATATTTATTCTCAATATCATTTATTATGCTATTATTAATAATTATACCTTCATTATACATCATTGCGTCTCCAATTTTCTCTAATTGGCAACACTTATCTTCTTGGTTGACTCTTCTGGTACAGTTCCAAGATTTAATTAACCCCTTTATATGAATACACCTTTGTGCACCATCAATATTTATTTCCAGTTGCTGAATAACATCTATTCCTAGCACCATGTCTACTGTAAGTCCTCTAACAATAAACAACCTAACAACACCTTCCCATTGACCAATAATTATTTTAATATTTAACATTCTATTTGTTGTTGATATTTTCCTTTTAGTAGCCGATAGCAGATCTATTTTGTTCACTTTTATAATATTTTTGTACAGGACATCTAAATTATCTTTTCATTTATTAAAGAAGCCATAGCTCCACTATCTACCAAAGCTAAATATTCAGTTTATTCAAATTAACTTTTAAAAATGGTAACTTTGAAATCTGTTCTACTTCTTCCTCCTCTTCCAGTAAAAATTCTCCATTATTTTCATAAATATTGTTAAATATCGTGAGGTTCTTCTTTAAAACATTTTAAAATTACTATATTACATATGTACAACTTCCGAGTTTCCTAATGTTATCTCAAAATTCTTCTGATATTTTCTTGAGTGGTCTTTATGGCATCCTTGGCTTCTTTAGCTGCTTGTTTTAAGTTTCTCAATTCAACTTCAAGCCTTAATATTTCATTTTGTATCAGCCTTGTCTTTAACTTCTTTACTTGTTCCTTTAATCTTCGTACTTTATAAAATCTTTTATTTCTTCTGAAATATCTGCTATTTTTGTCCCTCATCATATTACTTAATTTCCTTAAGTTTCCATCTTTTATTAAAATGACATTACTTTCATGCTTTAACATTGCTTCTTGCATTTTCATTTTTATTTCCTCTGTCTTTCCCTCTATTAACTCAATTTTTCCTTCGATACACTCTGTCTGTGTTCTTATACGAATATTGTTAATTTCATCCCCTCTAATTTTCCTTCAAGGTCTTCCTTGTTATTATTTAACTTTTCTCCTACTTTTTGGTTCAAAATTTCTTCCATTTGTTTAATTTCTTCATGCCTTTCTGCTCTCACTTCATCCTTTATTTTACTCTTATATTTATTCAATATTATATTAATTTTATTTATTTCTAATTATAATTCCTCTTTATCTTCTAGTATTACCTTACTAAATTCTTCTTTTAACTCATTTATTGATTCTTCTATCCTTTTTACCTGGTCTTTTTGTTCTTGGACTTTCTCTGCAGTCTTCTGAATTGCATCTCGTAACCTACCTTCTCTTTCCTCTGCATCCTTCTGTAAATCTTTCTTGCTTTTCTCAGCCTTTTCCGCAATTGACTGTTGCAAATCCTTCGTTATTCCTAATAAATTTTCTTACAATCTTCTTTCCATTTCCTTGCTTTCCTCAGCAGTTCTTTGTAACCTATTTCCCAACTCTGCTGCATTCTTCTCTGCATCCTTCTTACTTTCATGTAAATCCTTCGTTATTTCTTGTAAATTTTCTTGCATGAACTGCCACATCTTTGCTATTGTCTGTTGCATGCTGACTTCTTCTACTACCTGTTCCTCATGAATTCTTACCTGATCACCTTGTTGTATTTCCTCTACTTCCTCTTCAGCACCACTTGCTACCACCTCCATTTCTTCTTGTTCTACCTCTTTTTCCTCTTCAATCTTCTTGCTTTTTCTTGTAATTCTTTTATCAGCCGTATTTTTAGTTTAAAAATTTCTAAATGTGCCTATTTTTAATTCCTACCCTGTATATTAACTTGTAAATCTTTCTATTTTATCTCCCAATTAAACCTTTTATCAAATGCTTTAATTACTTTATTGATTATCACTCTAATCTTCTCAAAAGAATTCAATTATGATACGTTCTTTAAATTCTTATTGTTCTAATCTTTATTAATAACAAATTAACCATAAACTTGGTCTATCAGTTACAAATTAAATCTGTTTAGTTTTATTTTTATAAGCCTCACGCTTGGGCGACCATTTCATTTTGCTATGACACACCTTTTAGATGCCAAGCATGTATTTCGTTAGATAATCAAGCATTAATTATGTTATAGCTTACCAAGTAAACTATGCCTTGACTCTTTGAATTAATTAAATATCACAATGATATTTACTTTTTATCGCGAACTCTTATTTTTCAGGGCTGGGTTCATCAAATCTAGTCTGCTACTTTTTGAAGCATTAAAAATTTTAACCTTAAATTCTCTGACTACCAATGACGTTAAATGTCAAACTTGACTTTCAAATTAATTCAACAAGGTGTACTGACAAATGTATCTCATATTGACATTTACTACCATTCAAATACGTTATGCAATTATTAACCTCAGTTTATGTCACTTGCTTTCAAAATTGATAGTTATTCAACATTTATTTATTAACTTATCTTAACAAACCTGTATTAGTTGCTTATGTCCTCACCAAAAACAACACTCACCACTATATTCCGTCTCGAACAAACCACAGCATTCAGCAACAGCAAACCCCTTTTTTACCTGTCAAACTGACGTCGGCACCAAAATCCAGTCCTGACTCGTTCTAGATATCACTGTTCCTCCTAGCTGCTACTGCTCTTTCTGGATACAACCATCACAGCTATTACTCCTCCTGGATGTCTTCACCACAGATTCAAGCCCTGTCAATATGCTACCGGCTCCGTCAAAACCAAACAACTACCCGGCTCCTTTCTTCCGTCCTGGTATCTGCTGTAAGTTCCTGATCCTCCTAGCTGCTACTGCTCTTTCTGGATACAACCATCACAGCTATCAGCAACCCCTAGATATCTTCGTCACACGATCTGTTGTCCTGGTAAGTTTGTCTCCTTTGATTGATTCCAATTATAACTTTGTCCCATTTATTTACAGATACTCAGACGTCTCAAGCACCATGCACCAATTTAATTTATAATTATTGTAAAATTACCTCTTCTTATATGTCGCTTGTACCAATAAATCCAATCTCCATCAACTATTTTTATTTCTTGTATTCTAATATTCAAATAACTGTATTAATAACTTCTCCTTCACCACTTCATATTACCATATTCAAATTATATAAAAATCAAGCAGAAATTCGTTTTATTTTCAATATAGCTTTAGCCAAATTTTACATTACATCTTTTTTCTTGAGTTCTATTTACGTAACTGTTTTAAACAAATTTTTATATTTAATAGTAACGATTATTTATGCACACTATTTTAGTTATTTTTTTAATAATACTAATACAAAATTTGCTTAACAAACACAATTGTCAATGTAACCTTGGTTTGATTTTATTATATCCAACTATTAATTTCAATACATTCAAATTAGCCTACCAGTATTTAATGAATCACAATGAATAACGCAACAAGAGCTCTGTTTCTATTACTTTCATCATTGAAATCTAAAATTTTATATCCATTAAGATTTAATTATTGTAACTGTTCAAATTTATTAGTTCATTTTTAATTATATTTCTTTAATATGATTAAGCTTCCTGCATCATGTATCATAACAATACACTGTGTCCACATTTCGATGCTCACCATTAGTATCTCGGTTATTAGAAGCCTTAGAGCAATGGTTAAATGGGGAATGTTTTGCAGAATTCAATACTCGTAACAAATGTCATTTCAAATTCACCCTAAATTTTTAAAATTTTAAGATAATTTGAAAAAACCAAAATTTGCCGATTTCAATGTCCTCAATAACTCGATAACACCTAATGTGACCTCTTCCAAAGTTTAACAATGTTCAGACAGTTTTTTAAGACAAATTGTTTTAAGTAAACAGAAATCCCCGATTGTCATTTGTTTTCAAGTTATTAGTGCTATCTTTTGTTTTTCATATGACAGCCATATTGGATTTTTGGTTATTTAGCTAGCCTTTAAAAAGAGATTTTCAATGATGTATAACATACCTGAAAGATATTTATTTGTAGGGGAGATATTAACAAAAACGTAAAGTACTCTCTAATATGAAATTAGTAGGCTATGGAATTAAACAACAATGAGAAATGAAAGCGAAAAGATATGCTAAGTAATGCTGTAAAATAACGAAATGATAAAAAAGTCATAAAAATAAAAAGTAAAGAAAGAGTACAAAAAGTTCAGATTCGCTTAAAGAAACTGTTCAATATGACGACCATTCTGTTCCACACACTTTTAACACTTCTAACAGAGTTACAAACTCTACGGAGTGTGGTTCCGTTTAATGATCTTAGCACATCCAGCACTCTTTGTTCTAGAATTTCCCGAGTTGCTGGCGGTTCAATATTAAACACTTCGTTTTTAGTGGTACCCCAGAAATAAAAGTCAAGGGGGGTAGGGTTAGATGATCTCGCAGGCTATTTCACTGGTCCATTATTTGCAAGCACTCTCTCATTAAAATTTCTCTCAAAATATGTTGCACGTCACAACTGTTATGAGCCGGGAAACCATTCTGCTAGAACCAAATGGTTTGCATGTTGTAATCACACATGACAGGACCTATTAAGTGATTATCTAAAACGAAAAGAATCTCAAAAAACAAAAAAAAATAAACAAAATTTCATACCAATTAAACCGCACCAGGGATTAAAATCAAATCCAACTTGAAATCTTCTTTGATTTACCAAATGTGGATTTTTCAGTAGACCAATGATGATAGTTACGCCTATTGAACACTCCACAATTGGTAAACCGTGTTTCATCTGTACACAGTATTTTTCTAGTAAAATTAGCATCATCTTCACATTTTTGTAGGTACCACCTGCTAAACTATAATCCTAATTATCGTTTAAACCTGGTACAATGTTGGTTTGTAAGGGTGGTATTAGTTTTTCTTCAAGGTTTTGTAAACGGTGGATTTTGAAATTTCAGTTTCTCAAACTATTCGGTGAAATAATGTGCTTGGATTATTCGTAACATTTTGCAAAATAGTATTATTTCGACCCATCAGCATTGTTAACTTCGTAGTTAGCTCTTTTTTGTTCGAAGTCTCCAAAGTTCAGTAAATTGCTAATTATCCTTATAAAAATTGTTCTGTGTGGTTTTTGTTTTTCCGGTATCGTTTCGTTAATTGAAAGTATCTTTTCACTTTCATTTCTGATTGTTGTGTAATTTCATAGCATACTAACTTCATATTAGAGATTAATTTATGTTTTTCTTAATATCTCCCCTACAAATAAATATTTTTCAGGTATGTTATACATCGTTGAAAAGCTCTATTTAAAGGCTATCTAACTAACCAAAAATCCAATATGGCTGGCATATGAAAAACAAAAGATAGCGCTAATAACTTGAAAACAAATGACAATCGGGGGTTTCTGTTTACATAAAAAAAATTGTCTTAAAAAAGTGTCTGAACAATGTAAAACTTTGGAAGAAGTGACATTAGTTGTTATCGAGTTATTGATGAAGATTGAAATCGGCAAATTTTGGTTTTCTCTAATCTCAAAATTTAAAAAACTTAAGGCGAATTTGGAATGATATTTGTAGCGAGTATTAAATTCTGCAAAACATTACCCATTTAACCGTTGCTCTATGCCTTCTAATAACCGAGATACCAATGGTGAGCATCGCAATGTGGACACAGTGTATAACAAAGAGATGCAAAAAGCAAACATGAAAATTAACATAGGAAAAACAAAGACAATGATAATAGCAGCAGGGGAAAGAAGGCACAATATTGCAATAGAAACGAAAGAAACAGAGCAAGTGAACAACTTCAAATATCTGGGAACATGTATTAGTAGCAATGGGAAGATAGACGACGAAATAAGTGAGCGCACAGTCGTGGTAGGAAGAACTTTCAACATGACTATTTCCCGCATTTCCCATTATCCAATCAAACGCCATAATTTTCCAAAATTTAACCAATCACGTTTTCATAGTGACAAAAAGTCTAAATTTTTCCTTCGGATTTTATCAGTTTCTTCTACCACTTGTATCCATGGAAACCACCAAATCTGTTGTTTTAAGCAATGTGGCATTTCAAAAATGTCATTAAACTGTCATTGTGAATCAGTATAAATGTCATATTCATTGTATACTGATACAAAATGAACCCATATTTGGAAAATAGTCCACAAAATGTATTTTGGGCTCATGATTTGGTCGGAAAATGTTTGGTTCGAGATTTGTTGTTTTTTGGCAATGCCCTCGACAAACTAAATTTGACAAATTCCCTCGCTTGTGGTTCGGAAATTTGATCAAGTTAATTTGTCTTGTGACATTGCCAAAACAAGAAACTTTCGTAAAACATTTTTACCGCCAAAATCATTTGCCCTTATCACTGACAAAAAACACCTTTCTGGGAAAAACCGAAAGAGACAAAAGTAGAGGTAGTAAAAAAAGTGATGTACCCGGCTTTAGTTTACGGCAGCAAACCATAGACGGTCACAGATAAACAAAAGAGCAGACTGACAAGCACAGAAATGAGGTTCCGGAGAAAAATAGAGAGAATAACTAAACAAGACAGGATCAGGAACATAGCATACAGAGAAAAACTGAATGTAAAGGCAGTGCAAGAAATGGTCCAAGAAAGGCAACTAGGATGGCTAGGGCATGTACACAGAATGGGAGAAGATAGCATGGTAAAACAAGCACTGGAAGCAAAACCAGAAGGAAAGAACAGAGTGGGATGACCAAGGAAGACATGGACAGAAAGGGTAAAAGTAGCAGCGGAACAGAGAGGACTAGAATGGAATACAGTGAGACAAATAGCGCAAGATCGAAAAGAGTTGAAGAAGTGGAGCCAAAAATTACCAATTGACGAGGAGTGACAACAACCCAATTGACTTCAAGCCTTACACCTCATGGTAGAACGGCTCATGATTATGTATGTAGGTATATGTATTATTTTTTTAACATGGCCTAAAGTACCCCCTTTAGTGGCCCAAATCTCCCTATCCATGGGCACCATTGAGCCACATAACATACTTTTTATAACATGGAGTTTTATGATCAAAAAATTATGTTTCAGCAGTTATTCTTATGTTAACGGGTTCAACGAAACATACATTTACAACATGGCTAATATGAACTCAAATAAATTAAAACTTTACTTTTTGCGAGACAAATTTCCGTTAGGCGCCAGCCAATGCTCCCCGAGTACTCCTACCCACTCACCTCCCTTGTGTGATCCAACAGTTGTACACTAACAGCTCCGCAAAAGCTCATGTCGAAAATATGATATCTAAACCTTTTGGCATACATACAGGCGTTCGTCAAGGTTGCACATTGTTGCCTCTTTTTCTCAATTCTTATGGAGAATAATCACGTGGAAGGTTCTCGATGAATTGTCCTGGCTGAAGGTAAACAGCAGTTGGAACAGCTCATGCAAAAGCTAAAAGTAAACCAGCTGGAACTCTCTATTAACCATTCCAAAACTAAAATAATGATCATTGACAGAGCTCATAACAACAGACCGGAAACCCAGCAAGTCTTTGGATATAGACATTACTAAAACAACAGTAATGCGACTCCTGCACACATTGGTATTTTCAATTTTGTTATATGACTCAGAAACGTCGACTCTCAAAGCTACAGACTGAAAAAACCGAACGCGTTTGAGATGTGGCGTTACCGGAGACTACTTCGCATTTCTTGAACAGAGCATTGAACTAACACATCCATCCTAGACGAACTAGGAGTCAAAAAGAGAATTCATTCAGCTCTTTCCGAACGTTTACAGACAGACCAGATCCGGGAGATGACTGAGACATCTGTCCACGAGACAATTCATATGGCGGTTAATCGAGAAGAATGGAAGACAACTGCAGTGGCAGTCACCACATCTCTGTCAAGGTATAAGCATCGAGGAGTCCAAACATACCCTGAGAGACTTACCTAGTTTCTCTGCAACTATTGGATTGCTAGCTCACTCCATGGATTTCACTGCTTTTTCGTTTATTCCAGAACTTTCCACGTCATCTACTGCTAACGGCTCATAATTAAGAATTTTATTATAAATCTTACAAAATCAAGTTTGTTTACATAAAGTACCACGTTGTTAGTCTCTTGTTTCCTGTTAGTTATACTAGCCTAATTATAACTAAGTTATCAATTTCTTATAACATTGGCTAAATTATGTTTTAAAGAAATTAATTGCTCAACTCAATTATTTATTGAAAATTCCTTCCCTGATATGAGTGTTTTCCCTGTATGAGATTGCATATGTGCGACTAAAGTACGTTTGTATGCTGTTGCATTTCCACATTATAAACAACAATAAGGTGTTCCGACTGCATGAGTTTTCATATGTGTGACTAAACTATATTTATAGGCAGTTTTATATTTACAAACAGAACAAGAGTAAGATTTTTCACCTGTATGAGTTTTCATATGCCTAACTAAACTATGTTTTACCCCCGTTTTATATTCACAAACAGAACAAGAATAAGGGTTTTTGCCTGTATGATATCTCATATGTGCGACTAAACTGTGTTTGTATGCAGTTTTATACTCACAAACAAAACAAGAAAAACGTTTTTCGGCTGTATGACATTTTACATGCGTGACTAAACTACGTTTGTATACTGTTGTAAATCCACAAACACAACAGCAATACGGTTTTTCGGCTGTATGAGTGTTCATATGTTCGACCAAACTCTTTTTAAAGGCAGCTTTATATTCACAAAATGAACAAGAATAAGGCTTTTCGCCTGTATGAGTTTTTACATGTCCGACCAAACTCTCTTTATAGGCAGTTTTGTATTCACAAAATGAACAAGAAAACGATTTTTCACCTGTATGAGTTTTCATATGCCTAACTAAACTATGTTTTACCCCAGTTTTATATTCACAAACAGAACAAGAATAAGGTATTTTGCCTGTATGAGATTGAATATGTACGACAAAAGTATGTTTGTATGCTGTTGTATATCCACATTCTGAACAACAATAAGGTGTTCCGCCTGCATGAGTTTTCATATGTGTGACTAAACTATATTTATAGGCAGTTTTATATTTACAAACAGAACAAGAATAAGATTTTTCATCTGTATGAGTTTTCATATGGCTAATTAAACTATGTTTTACCCCCGTTTTATATTCACAAACATAACAAGAAAAAGGTTTTTCGCCTGTGTGAGTTTTCATATGTGCGACTAATGAATATTTATAGGCAGTTTTATGTTCACAAACACAACAAGAATGCGATTTTTCACCTGTATGCGTTTTCATATGCCTAACTATACTATGTTTTATGCCCGTTTTATATTCCCAAAACGAACAAGAATAAGGTTCTTTGCCGGTATGAGGCTTCATATTTGTAACTATACCGTTTTGGTCTTTAATTTCAAACTCGCATTTAATATCAATTTCCGAATCATTACTTATGCCATTACTGCTTTTAATGATGTTTTATTTGATTGATAATTTGTTAATATCTTCATTGCCATCGAAGTCTCTTAAAATATGCAATGAACTTAGGGTTGAACCATGAAAATTATCATCTGCTGTTTCTTGATTGGAGGTCATCAGGGCTAGTTTAAAGTTGACTCAAGAAGTAATACTTTTTCGCTCAATAATATACGATTACGGAAACATCTGGCATTGCAACACCTGGAATAAGACACTATATTATACAGGGTGGTGACTTGCGCGACGCAGTATAGGGATTTCAATGGTAAATTTTTAATGTTTGATTATTGGCTCCCCTGTTTTTTTTAAATTAAAGTGTAAATAAGTTTTTTGTAGAGAAAAAATACTGCATCTGTACATACTATTTTCCACTTTCCGAAACCGTAGAAATTAACGAAAAAATTCAATTTAAAAAAAATCACTGATGCCTTGGAATTATGTAGACAAACAACATGTATATTTACTATTGTCTTTGCTGTTGACGTTTATAACTGATTATTAAATTTTGTTCTCGTTAAAATGTATTCGTTTTTTCTAGAGAAAATGCTGTACCTACTATCATTTAAAATTTTCTGGAACCGGAAAAATCAAAGAAATTAGTATCTACAGGAAGCAGGATTTAATTAAATACCAAAACAAAGCATAATTATGTACCATTAAAGTAATAGAAAACTGGGACAGGAAAAATACGCAGATACCCTCGTTTTCGAAAAGTGTAGTTTAGATGTGACATTTTGACTGAACATTATTATCTCCTTTAATAACGTTCAGTTCAGTCAAAATGTTGCATCTAAACTACACTTTTCGAAAAATAAGGTAACTGCGTAATTTTCCTGTCCCAGTTTTCTATGACTTCGATGGTACGTATAATCATAATACCAAAACACAAAAATTAATAAATTATAACAAATGTTCAAACAAAGCACCATTAACTACTAAACAATGACCCAACCTGTCGTAAAATTGCCGTCTAACATTTGCTAACTGATATTGTGATATTTTATAGCATTGGGCTTGAATACAATTTTTTAGCTCTTCAATAGTTTGAAAGGTTCTTCCAGAGTATATTTGCGATTTTAAATGTCCCCAAACAAAAAAAATCGTTGGGCGAAAGATCGGGGGACCTAGTAGGCCAGTTAATTAAATAATTTGGACCAATCACTGTAGTTTACAAAAGCGCGCACTTCAAGAGTGTTGTGTGCGGGGCACCCATCCATCTGAAGCCAAATCTCTTGATCGTCTCTATCAACTTCGGTCACCGCCGGAGCTATATCCTCTTCTAACAACTGCAAATAGCGCTCTCCTGCGCGAATTTTCAGTAGCCCATGCCCTGCAATTTTACACATTTGGTTCATTATGCAGTGTGAATGTGCATTCATCCGTAAACAAATAGTTATTCAAAAACTCCCCGTCTTCGTTACATTTTTCCATAATTTGGAAACCAAATGCACTTCTCTTCTCCATATCACGTTCAAGCAACTCTTGATGACACTGATATTTTTATAAGAGCGAAACTTGTGTTTTTTCAAAATTTGCAGGACTCGGCTGTGATGCAAGCCAATATTTTGCGCTATTTGCCTTAAACTTACACTGGGATTTGCAGCTACTAACTGCTGCCAAAACATTCAGGGTGTTGTCATTTTCCTCATGTTGCTGCACGTTTTCAGCGTAATTGTTACATTTCACGATCACGATCACTATCCGCCTATTTCGATCCACTGCTGGATGTAGGTTTTTCCCATTTTATTCCATCTCTTTATGTTGTTCGCCTCCTTCATCCAAAGGAGGCCTCCTGATCTTGTTATGTCATCTCTCCACCTGGTGTTCGGTCTGCCACGATATCTTTGCCCTTCTCTGGGTCTCCATTCCAGGATTCTTTTCGTCCACCTGTTATCCGATCTTCGTGCCACGTGTCCAGCCCATTTCCACTTCAACTCCGCTGCTCTCTCAATGACGTCTGTCAGCTTAGTCTGCTCCCTAATCCAGGTGTTTCTTATACGGTCTGTAAGCTTGATGCCTAGTATTAATCTCTCATGGGCTCTTTGAGTTGTAGTTAATTTTCTTGCATGTTTTTTCGTAAGGCACCACGTTTTCGCTCCATATGTAAGACGCGGGAGTATGCATTGATTGTACAACTTTCTCTTTAAGCTGTTTGGTATGTTTGACATAAATGTTTGTTGCAGCTTACCGAAGGCTACCCAGGAAAGAGAGATTCTTCTAATTACTTCGTCGGTCATGCGGTCTTTATTGGTTGTCACTTTCTGTCCCAAGTATATATAGCTATTGACCTCTTCTATTTGCTGTCCTTCCAGTTGTATATTGACATTTGTTTGTACGTTGGTCATTATCTTTGTTTTGCTACTGTTCATCTTAAGGCCAACGTTTCTGGAGTGATGGTTCAACTCCAGGATCATGTCTTGTAGCTCTTGCGGATCGCTACTGATGAGTACGATGTCATCAGCGAACCGTAGGTAATAAAGGCGTTCGCCGTCTATGTTGATGCCTTTGTTAGTCCATTCCATTTCTCTAAAAATACTATCAAGGGCAGATATGAATAGTTTTGGTGATATGGTGTCGCCCTGCCGTACTCCTCTCTCTATTGGGATGTCGTTGGTCTTTTCCCATAAAGTTACGTGCATTGTTGCTGCTGAGTAGATATTTTCAATTATTCTCGTATATCTGCTGTCCACCCTACAGGCGTTTAGGGAGTTCAGTACAGCGCAAATTTCTATAGTTTCGAATGCCTTTTGATAGTCAACAAAGGCTAAGTATAGTTCTATGTTGTATTCGTTGCATTTCTCAAGGAGACTTCTAACTGTGTGCAAATGATCGCATGTACTATAATTTCTTCTGAAGCCAGCCTGTTCGCGAGGTTGTTGAAGATCTATCTTTTTCGTTAATCTGTTGGTGAGTATTCTTGTGAACCGCTTATACATCTGTGAGAGGAGACTAATGGGCCTGTAGTTGTCAAGGTTTTTAATATCACCCTTTTTGTGGAGGAGAATGATTTATGCTTTCAGCCAGGGTTTTGGTATTTGACCTTGTTCTAGGCATTTATTAAAGAGGTGTTTTAATTCAGTTATTAGCTTCGGTCCCCCCTCTTTGAGCATTTCTGGGGGTATTCCATCTGGTCCCGCTGCCTTACCGTTTTTAATATTTTTAAGCGCAGAGATAATTTCCTCTTCTGTTATTTCGGGTATGTCCTCAGATCCTATATTCTGTATGTCTTTCTTTCCTCTGTTTGCTGTTCGGTTGGTTGTATTCTACTTTTGTATAGTTCTCTATAGTATTTGTCTACGTCTCTGAGCATGTCTCCCCTATTTGTGATTATTTTCCTCTTGCTATCTCTTAGTGACACCATCTCTCTTCTCCTGATACTAATTTGTTTCTTGAAAATCTTACGTCCTCTGTTATTTTCGATGGTTTCTGATATTATTTTGGTGTTATAGTTCCTAATGTCTTTGCGTACCTCTTTTCTTATCAATTTATTTAGTTCAGCCTATTCTATAAGGTCTTTGTTCTTATTCGGTTTGACCAATCTTCTTTTTTCTAATAGCTTCTTTGTTTCTTCGCTTATCTTTTTTGGGATTTTTGTAGTTTTTGTTGCAATTTCTTCAGCACTTTCTGTGATTAATTTAGTCAGCGATTTGGTGTGTACCTCTATGTCTATGTCTGAATGTGTAAGGTTTCGGATTTCCTTTTTCAACTTTCTTTCTATTTTAGTTTGGTACCGTTCCTTTTCATCGATGATCATCACTGCGTCGATCTTCTTCTGTCTGTGTTGGTTCGGTGTCATGTTGTTAATTTTCGACTTTATTTTTGCTTTCACCATCCGGTGGTCGCTGCCTATGTTCACTTTGCTTATTACTGTGACATCCTATACTAATTGTGCATTATTTAAAATTATAAAGTCGATTTCGTTCTTGTATTTAAAATTTGGACTTCGCCATGTCCACTTACGACTCTTGCGCTTTTTAAAGAAAGTATTCATTGCGTATAGGCGATTGAGCTCTAGAAAATTCACCAACATATCTCCACGTTCATTCCTTTGACCAATTCCATGTTGTCCAACAGCATTCTCGCTCCTGTCCTTACGGACTCCTAGCTTTGCATTAAAATCTCCAATTAATAGTACATCTTTTGCTGTTTTGTTGTTTAAGATGTCTTGAATTTGGTCATAAAATGCTTCTACCTCATATTCTGTCTGGTCGGAAGTGGGGGCGTATACTTGAACAATTTGGAGGTTATGTTTTTCTGTTAGCTTCAAAGTGATGAATGCTATTCTTTCCGAAACACCGTCATACTCTGTTACAAAGCTAGTCCATTTCTTGTAAATAAGAAATCCCACACCATATATTTTGTCGCTTTCGTGTCCTTTATGGAAGAGAACGTGACCTGATTTTAGTTTCACTATGTCTTCTCCTGTTCTTCTTACTTCGCACAGTCCTATTATGTCGTACTTAATTTCTTTCAGTTGCTCTTCTAGTTTCACAAGTCTATCATCGGCTGATAGGGTTCTCACATTATATGTTGATATATGGATTGTCCTTTTCCTCGCATTAGTTGTCTTTTTATGACAGCCTTGTCCTACCCAGGGTTTCGTAGTACCCCCTGTCTCTCTATTTGCCTGTCCGCTGTCTTGATCAGATAGTATTAGACTGCTGGGCACTGGGGGCCGTGTTTTCGTTTGCATCTCCATATGAACGATAAGGGAAGGTTTAGCCTTAATACACCATGTTGGCCAGACTTCTAGGTATATGTATGGGAAGAGTATAGGATAGTGTCGAAGGTAGGATAAAGGTTGGGGGCATGGCTTCCCCGGTATTAGGGGTGGGGGAAACCCAGAGCTAACGTGCGCAGGGTTTGCTCGGTCCCGGAAGTAGATCTATCCTCTGGCGGGTTCGCAAAGGGGTATCTACCCGCTACGCTATTGTTACATTTACAATTAAGTATTTAATAATGTGCCTGTAGTTTCAAATGTACGTATTAATCTATCAATCGTTGAACTACTTGGAATTTGTAAACTAAGACCTTTTACGCTAAACAAGGCGCTTACTTGACGAGCACTATTTTCAGCATAAAACCATTTTGTCATTTCTACTTTTTCTTCAGTTGAATACATTTTAACGGGAAGAATATTTAATGATCTGTTATAAACGTCAAAGGTCAAACAGCAATGACAAAAGTAAATGTGCATGTTGTTTGTTTACATATTTCCAAGGCACCATTAATTTTTTCAAAAATAGCATGTTTTATTTCTTTAATTTATAGGGTTCCGGAAATTGGAAAATTATAAACAATAGTATCTACAGATACAGTATTTTTTCTCTACAAACATTTTTTTTTATTAACTCCTATTTTAAATAGAACACCCGGTATATTATTACATTTTTGAATTCAGCTTAAAATTTTAGAGAAAATTTTTCTCTTCAATTAACACTCTATTTTGTACCGTTTTTGTAGAATTTGTAATTTTTGAAAATTTTTGACAAATGTTTAAAATTTAATTAAAATTACTACATCTTTATTAACAGATTCATTTATTGTTAATTGCCAATGTCCGGCGCGATAACTGTGTAAACGGCTCCGGCGAGATAACTGTGTAAACGGCTCCGGCGACAAGCGAGTTAAAAGTGTAAATTCCAGAGTTTTAATAGCGACTTAGATAGTGGGAAATCGACAGGATAAACGCAACAAGTAACTGAAAAGTGCGGTATGTAACAACAGCGAACCCGAACTTCAGTCTTAACAACAAATTTCGTTAATAAAAACCAGTGAAGAAAATAAACATTTACCAAACTAGCGACACTATCCACGAGCGCGTGCGCAGGTTAAACAAAACAAGGCCAGATTTTCAAGGAAATCAGCACGTTTAACAAATCTGGTAGGGTAGGCAACACGCTAAGCACGCCAGAAAGTTGTTTGCCGTAGTACATGCGTAAGTAAATAACAAATTATAGCTATGTGGGGTCCGGCGCTGGAATTAGACCCGTAGATTAGTCCCAAGGTCTGTCCTGCCTGGCGTAAGAGGCGACCTAAAAGGACAGCACACACATTTACACATACACCCAATAAACACACATACACAACATGTACACGGGGGCGGGGAAAACTGGTATCTGATCTGGCAGTGGTAGCTGGCTTAGAAACTAGGCACGGCACACCTGGGCCGACGGATAGTATAGGGGCCCACCCTTGCCTAACCAGCGTAGAAAGCTGCTCTTTCAGGCGTCAAAAAATCCCGTGGTATATGCCAGGTGGTGCCTGCTGCGTATCTCGGGAGGATTCGTCAGCGGGGCTGCCCAGACCTCCTGATCGGGACCAGCTCTGCCATGATACTTCGTAGAAATTGGTACACGGAAGAGTCTAACCCCAAAGCAATCATTCATATCACTTTACGCACACTAATACAGAACAAGCACAAATAGAAAAAAATACACACCATTCCCCAAAACTTTGGATTACGATTCAAACGTGCCACAAAACCCGGAGCACCCTAGCTCCAAAAATATAACAGAGGAAAGTTCCGAAATAAATTCGCAGAAAGAGGCTTATCGGGTAGCGAATCCAAAGGGAAGACTATTGCTTCCACAATGGATAAAGCGGCTAAGGAGGCCCGTCTCAAAGAAAAGCGAAAGGAAAACAAGAGGAAGGCCAGAACGCTTAAGAGGCGAGAAAAGAGGGAAAAACGGAGAGAACTGCGGGAAAACCAGGGTGCATCGGCCCAGGCAAGCCAGGCAGAACACTCCTCCCAGGAAGCGGCTGCCAAGGGTCATAGGAAAGCAAGTGCAGGCGACTCACCAAAGAGTTGCCAGGGCCAGCAACCTAGGAGCCCTCGTAAGCTGCAGAGACAGCCCTCAGGTAAAACAAGGGGTCCGGAGACGAGGCGAGTAAAAAGGGCTGTTGCACGCAAACCCATAAAGCTCATCACGCGGTCCATGGAACGAGTCAAGGTAACAGAAGGCCAACCAGGTCCTTCAAGTACCCGACCAACCATTAAGAGACCAAGGAGTGATGACACTCCTCCAGAAGCAATGAAAGAAAGGCCAAAAAGCTTACCGAAGCAAGCAGGGAAAGCCAAGGTTTCTCACCCTTTAAGAAAAGCCTCAACAAGCAACCTAGCCGAAGCCGCCTAATAGGGAGAACCGGGTTGTAATCAGGCTGACCGACCAGATGGCCAGGTTCTCCCAAATGAAGCTAAGGCGATTAGAGCTAACATAGTTGCCGAGATGTTTAGTACCATGGCAGGCCCTGAAGAGGGTTTCCAGGGGCCAGAACTCCGATTCAGAAATTCAGGACTAGCGGAACCAGGCTGGTTCTTAGTCACTGCCCAGGAAGACATCTCTGCAAGATAGCTGCTGGAGAACTGGGCACCTCTCAGCGCCGAGGAAGTCACCTTTGCTCCAACAAGGAAATCGGAGGCACCATGGCCAGAAAAGGTGGGTTGCTGGCTCAGAAGCCAAGAGGAGGTTGACTTGGAAAAGCTAAGGCAGATGCTTTCGATGCAGTACCGCTCACTAAGAGTGGAGCAATGGAGGCATATCCAGACGATAGGAGGGCCAGGAAGGTGGTTCTTGACCTTCATGGTGAGCGGAGATGCCGTCCGAACTTTGGAAGAGTCTCTATGGCAACTCTACTACCAGTTGGTAACTCTCGCAGTGCGAAGGGTGCCGATATGGAATGGCGCAGTCCGCCAGGACTCTTCTCAGGCCGGCGTGTCAAAGCAGGCCAAGAAGGACTACTGAAAGGTTTGCAGATCCCGCACAGTTAACTCCCCATAATAAATTTACTGCGGGTAAATCAGATCAATCTTCAGCACAGTAGGGGCGCTACGGCAGAGCTGATGAGAGCCCTAACTGGCAGGAGAGAAATAATCCTCATTTAATAACGGTATATTCGCAGGAATAAGGTCAGGGGATTGAGGATGGACAACTACCATGTAGTGGTTGGCAAAGAAGTGGATGATCGACCCAGAACCTGTATCATGGTGTCCAGGGATCTCAGCATGTACCACTACCGCAGCTGAAAACCAAGGACCTCACTGCAGTGGATCTGGAGCATCAGGTAGGTGGTAGAAACCCTAAGGTAGTAGTAGGATGCGCGTACTTTCCCTCGGATGAAGCGCGTATACCTACGGAGGAATTCGAACGCTTAATATCGTTTGCAAAAGATAAAGGTCTTCCGGTAATAGTCGGATGTGACGCCAATGCACATCATTCGGTGTGGGGGAGCTCAGACATCAAACCCTACTCGAATATTTGGCTTCCAAGAATCTTCAAATAATGAACAAAGATATGGAGCCCACTTTGTCAATAGCATCCGAAAGGAGGTAATTGATATCACAGTGGCCTCTAGGTGTTTCTCAATCAATATTAAAAATTGGAAGGTGACGTCGCATATCGTGACATCTGATCATCGTATGATAAGAATGGAAATGAATTCTGACAAGTCTCTGGAAATTCCCTACCAGAACCCCAGGGCAACAGACTGGGAAAGTTATCGTTCCAGTCTCGTTCGCCAAGGAAGCCAATCAGAGGGAGGAATATGCACAAAGGAACAATTAAGTAAAGATGTAGAGCAACTGGCAATTGTCTCAGCCTATGAGGAGGCTTGTCCTCTCAGGGAGGTACGAGCTCGTAGGGTACCATGGTGGACCGGCACTCTAGCAGATCTGCGCAAGGAATCCAGGCGAACCTTTAATCATGCTACCAGAGATGAGACACAAGCCTAATGGGATGCTTGCAAAACTGCCAGAAATAGGTTTAAAATGAGTTAAGGCGTAGCAAACGATCCAGCTGGCAGAAATATTGTGCGGAGTTAAGCTCAGTATAAGACTCTGCCAAATTAATGACAATCTTAAGCCGCGAAACTAATCAAGCGGTAGGAGCGTTAAAAAAACCAACGGGATGAGGACAACATCCAGAGCGGAGTCATTAGAACACCTCCTAGAAGTCCACTTTCCAGAAGACGACGCCATCCAATTAGCACCCATAGCAGAACAGGAACAAATTCCTATAGAGAAGTGGCATTTCGCTGAAGGGGTTATAACGGAAGGTGCAGTCACATGGGTAGTACAGAAGTTCGAACCCTTTAAGTCACCAGGGCCAGATGTGATCTTCCCAGCACTGCTTCAGAAAGACCTGGAATCCTTCCAAGTATAGTAGAGGCATATAGGGCCAGCTTAGCAATGTGATGGGTCCCAAAACAATGGAAGGCGGCCAGAGTGGTCTTTATTCCCAAGACGGGAGGGGAGGACTACACAACTACCAAATAATTTAGACCCACTAGTCTGGCATCCTTTTTTTAAAGACCTTGGAAAGAAACATTGATAAGCATCTAATGGAAAGGGCAATAACAACACACGCATACAGACATGGAAGATCGACCTAAACTGCACTCCACGCTGTAGTACACAAGTTTGAAAGGGCACTACACTATAGGGAAGTGGCCGTTGCAGTACTTTTTGACATTGAAGGCGCATTTGACAAGGCAAGAATGGCTACAATATGTCAAGCCTTACAGGCCAGGGAAACCCCTCCCGTTTTGGTCGGTTGGGTGAGAACAGCGCTAGAGCAAAGAACCGTGACGGAAAACCTAGGGGACTGTTCAGTGAGGGCCGGGGTGATGGGAGGTTGCCCGCAAGGCAGGTGCCTCTCAGTCCACTTATAGTGTCTTATAATGGACGGTATACTGGGATGCCTAACGGCAGAGGGCTTCTATGCGCAAGCATACGCAGATGATGGACTGGTACTTGTAATTGGCAGGTTTTTAAACGTCGTCTGTGGTAGAATGCAGATAGCCTACAAGATTATTGAAAGATGGTGTAAAGAGAGAGGTCTGTCGGTAAACCCACTAAAGACTGAGATCATTCTCTTCACAAAAAGACAAAAACTTCAGGGTCTGAGGATACCCATAATGTACGGAAGACCACTTGCATTAAAATAAGAGGTCAAGTACCTGGGGGTAATCCTCGACAGCAAACTAAGTTGGAAGTCGCATGTCGACAGGACGGTGAACAAGTCGACAGCGACCTTACGCAGTTGTGCAGAGCGATAGGCAGAAACTGGGGGATAACCCCCAAGATTCTGCACTGGCTCTACACATTGGTAGTAAGGCCAAGAGTTTATGGCTCAGTGGCCTGGTGGCCTAGTGTAGAGCGCCCCAGTATTTCCGTAAGATTGGCAAAGGTCCAACGACTAGCCTGTCTCGGAATTACAGGTGCAATGAGGACAACGCCAACGGTCGCACTTGAGGTAATATTGAAACTCCCGGGCCTTGACACTTGGATAAAGAGAGAGGCTATAGCTACCCACCTCAGAATGCGGGATACGGGGCTTTGGAATGACCGGCTAAGGTTAGAAAAAGAATATTCTCGTACTATCTCAGCAAGAGAACAGTAGGAGCAAAAAAGAGTTAAGCTCCAGCCGAATGCTTTGATATGCTACAGGAATGGTTCTCGAATGGCGGAAAGGTAATCATCTGGAGCAGGAATTTATATGGAAGGCCGAGGGGTACAAGAAAGCTATGCTTTTGGAAGATTCACCATGGTATTCCAAGCAGAAATTTATGCCATCCAATCGGTGGCAACAAGGAACGAGGTCAGACATCTCCAGAGCAAAAAATAATATTTGCTCTGATAGCCAAGCCGCACTAAAACCAATCTTCTCGGCCAGGACAAGATCAGCTCTTGTTCAGGCATATGAAGACGCTTTAGCTGGATTGGCGAGGGAAAAGAACGTCAAGCTCGTCTGGGTCCCGGAACACACAGGGGTCCAAGGCAGCGAGAAGGCAGACGAACTAGCCAAACTCGAAGCCGGGGAAACCTGTTTTGGACCGAAACCCCTTTTGGGTATAACATGGCATCAGGTCTCAGCAGCCCCAACCGAGTGGGCCTAAAAGACCAGCGAAGAAAAGTGAAAAGGATGCAGAGGCTGTCGTCAGGCAAAGTACCACATAGCAGGATTTGATTCAAATAAATCGGTCTGGCTGATGGGAAAGAGCCGGAGAACAACAAATCTTTTGATAGGAATCTTGACAGGCCACTGTAAACTAAAGAGACACCTAACACTGATAGGAGTGGAGGAAGATCCCATTTGCCCAAGATGTGGGACGGATGAGGAAACGTCCTTTCACTACTTGGGAGAATGCAAAGCGTACCATCGACTGAGGTATAGAACCTTTGGAGCACCTACGCTTCGAATGGAAGAGTTGAAATCTCTACCCTGGGTCGATATTCTGATCTTCATTAGAAAATCAGAAAGGTTTAAGCAGGGAGAAGAGCCCCTCGAAGAGGACGATAATGAAGGTGGTTGAGGGCATGGAATCGGGTTGGCAAAAAAGGCCTATGGTGGCCTATTTGCTAGACTTCGGTCTCCCCACAACTACTACTACTACTACCACTACTAAATTAATAACAAACTCGATGAACCAAGAGGAGAAACCAAGAGAGATGAAATTAAGTGTATGCTCATTAGAAGAGTATCTTAAAAGGAAGAGAGAAGATTAAAAAAAAATAGAAGTCTTTAAAAGAAATAGAGTAACTCAGAGAACACAATCTACAATAGAAAGAAAAACGCAGCAAGACAAAGTAAAACACCAAGACATGGAAATATTACAAAAATTAATGGTAACCATGAACGAAGAAATGAAAGGAATAAGAAATGAAATCAAGGAGACAAGACATGAGATTAAGGGGAACAACGACGAAATCAAAATATATGGGAATGAAATCAGAAGCATAAAGGAAGAACTGATTAAGAAAGATGTGGAATGGAAGAATGAAAAAAGACTCCTGCAGCAGAAAATCGAAAACTAGAAGAAAGAATGAAAAATCAGGATAAAAACAAAAGAAAGAATAAGATAGTTATAAAAGGGACGCAACTAGAAGGAGTTTCTTGAACAAGAAATAGGAGTCAATATTACAGTGAAGTCAGCGTATAAAGCCGGGAAACAAGATGACCAAAGAATAATAGTGGCAAAGATAGTAAACTTTGGTCAAAAGCTAGAAAAGATGAAGCAAAAATACAAATTAGGAGCCAGGAAAAATTTCATTGATATTGATTTACTTTGGAGGAACAGAAGATACAATCTGAAATCAGGGAAAAAGCAAGAGAGGATGAGATTAAGGCAATAAAACAAGAATAGGTTACCGGAAGCTGGATATAAATGGAAATCGATATGTGTGGAATGACCAGAAACGAAGACTGATAGAAAAAGAAAAAACAGAGCCAAACAGTAATAAATAATAGATCGTATTTTACGAAGACGACACTGGTAATGATACGGACTCACGAAAATGACATTAATAAAGAAACCAATACCCATAACAGCAGAAACAAAACACAAGAAGACCTAAGAATAGCAACCTGGAACGTGAGAGGCATCAACGCGGAAGGAGCATTGAAAAATCTAGTGAAAGAAATGAGAAAATAGATGCCTTAGCATTACAAAAGACCAAACAAAAAGATACTATGATAATGACATAGAAGACTTTACGTTTTTCAATAGCGGAGGTCAAAACAGAATATTTGGTACGGTATTTTTAATAAACAAAAAGATAAAACAAGCTGTGGTATCAGATAAAATGTGTTACTTGAGAATTGAAGAAAAGCCAAGAAAATAATAAATATAAGCGTACCCACGGAAGAGAAAACTGTAAACCAAATAGATCACGTGCTAATAGAGGAAAAGCATGCTAACAAAATAGTGAATATTAGAGGTTACAGAGGAGCAGATGCCGACTCAGACCATTTCTTAGTAGGGATCCATTTGAGACAAGAAATGATGGAAACTAACAAAAACACCAGAAAAAGAACAGACATATAATGCAGCAGTCTTACAAAATAAAGAAATACAAGAAAGATATAAAGAACATATAAATGAAAAGCTCAAAAAGACAAAATCAACAACTAGTATAGATAAATAATGGGAAGAATTGCAAGCAACACTATTAGAAAAAGCTAAAAAGATACTGAAAGTAAATAAAGCAAACACGAAAAACAAATGATTAAATAAAGAGTGTGTAACAGCGCTGAAAGAAAAGAAAGAGACACGATAAAAAATACTAGCAAGAAATATAGAAGAAAATAGCACAAGATACCAGGAATAAAGAAGAAGAGCCAAGCAAGTATGCAGAGTAGCAAAGAGAAACCAGAGGGAAAAACAATTAAAAGAGCTTGAAGATAAATACAAAAACAAGAAACTAAGAAACTTTTACCAAGAAGTTAAGAAAACGAAGAAAGGATACCAACCCACAACAACATCATGCAGAGATAAAAAAGAAAACTTGATTGGAGATGACAAAAGGAACATAAAAAGATGGAAAGAGTATTTTCAATAAATGCTAAACGTAAGAGATACACAAGAAGAAGAAGAAGAAGGAGAGGCTGTACATGAAGCAAATGAGGAAGAGATAGAAACACCTACAGAAGAAGACATTAAAAACACCATCAAATACATAAAATCGAAGAAAAGTCCAGTAGAAAATGAATTACGAAGAGAGCTGATTAAATATGGTGGTGAAGAGGTAGAACAAAGAATACCTACATCAATTAATTCCAGAGATACGGCAAGAAGAAACCATGCCAAAACAGTGGACCAAAGCAATAATAACATTTATATATATAAGAAAGGAGTTAAGATAGAATGCAAGAATTATAGAGGCATAGCACTTTTAGACACAACATACAAACTACTTGCAACAGCAATAAACGAAAAATTAAATAAGTATGCCGAAAATTTTCTAGGAGAGTACCAATGCGGTTTCAGGCCACATAGATCAGTTACGGACCAAGTCTTCACTTTAATGCAAGCACAAACTAACTGCTATGAACATAAAATAAAACTATATGCTTTATTTATAGACTTCAAACAGGCTTAAGACTGAGTGAATAGAAAACAACTATACAATGCATTGCAAGAGCTAAGTGTACCAAAGAAGCTAATAAATTTAATAAAAATGATGCATCGAAATACAGAGAACAAGGTGAAAATACACGGAAATACCTCAGATGGTTTCCATGTTGAATAGGGTTTAAGACAAGGCGACCCTATATCTGCGATCATTTTTAATCTAGCCCTCGAAAGTGTGAAAAGGTGGAAAGTTTTGTATTCCTGGAGACACTTATAACAAGCAACAGTGTCGGAAGTGCGGAGATAAAAGCAAGAATAATAAAAGGTGACAGATGCGCAGGTGCCCTAAATGAAGTGTTAATTTCAAAATATGTGTCAAAATGGGTTAAAATCAGAATATATAAAACAGTGATACGAGCATCAGTTTTATACGGCAGTGAAACGTGGGTTTTAAACAAAGCTGACCAAAACAGAATTGAAGCATGGGAAAGGAAATTACTAAGACGAATATATGGGAGAGAAAGGACCATAGAGGTATGAGAAACGATCACAAACGAGGAGGTACTACAGTTATACGGAGAACCAATCATCACAAAAATAATGAAAACACAACGTATAAGATGGTTAGGTCACATGCAGAGCATCCCACAGGCAAGAACTACTAAGAAGGTACTGAGAGAGGACGGCCTAATGGAAATAAGAAAGGGAAGACCTAGGAGACGATGGCTTGATGCGGTGCAAAAAGACTTGAAGGGACTTGGAATAACCAATTGGACGGAGATAGCGAAAGATAAAGCAGGGTGGAAAGCAGTAGTCCAAAAAGTCCAGGGTCTTTAGGGCCTGTAATGGCTAAATATATTGTAGTAGCAGCTCTACTAATTTTCTAAATTGAATTATTTAATTTGAACTTGAATATTATATTCTTATTAATAACGATAGCGCCTTGAGACTCTTTTCAGGGTTAGTTCAATTATCTAGTTGCTTATTAATTGCTATTTTATTTTAATAATGACTTTAAATTGTTTAATGACATGAACTGTCACCTTGTACGTCAAACAGTGCTCCACGAACACTTTCAACCAAATATGACAAATATAAATTCTATTCACCTCTTAGTGACTCAATATTATATGATAAGTATTTGATTGTAGTTAATTACACTTTTCTAATTGTCTTTTATTTACTACTGCTTCGATAGGACAAATTAAAAACCCACCTGGACTCCTCTCATTCTCACTGCTTCAAAGTTACCTCAAGACAGCACTCTTCCTTACGTCCACAGCTCGGATCCCCAGATAGTTCAGCTATGAAGCACTGCTTATTGACAAACAGCTGCCAACTCGTCAAACCCCTGGCTGCCTGCAGAAATGGTCCCTTTCTTTTCACCAACGCCATTGTCACCCCCACCAGCTCCCTCGTTCCAACGGCTTCACGGCAAGTTTGCTCCCACAGATGAATCCAAATTAATTTTCTACTCCCTTAGCTCCTACTTTAGCCATCTCTGTTGTCAGTAACCAACAGAAGCGCCTGGATCCAGTAGTTCCTCCGCCAATTCCAGTATACCGATCTACACGTCCTTAGCAGTCCCTCAACAAATCCAGCAATCAATGACCTTCCAATCAATGTGACTTCTTATCAATTGTAGTATTAAAATTAAATCAATTCTATCCAAATCTTATTATATTCTTGCTTCTTATTCTTGCTAGTATCTAGTTAAACCATATTCCAAATTATCTTCAGTAACTGTTATCCTGATCTTGTTAATATTAAATTAAAATTAAATCAATTCTATCCAAATCTTATTATATTCTTGCTTCTTATTCTTGCTAGTATTTAGTTAAATCATATTCTAAATTAATTATCTTCAGTAACTGTTATCCTGATCTTGTTAATATTTCATTTTATTTTACACCTCGTAGATTTAGTTATTACCCCTTATACGTTTTCCAAATAGTTTTAAATAAACAGGGTTAAAATTCCACTTTTTATTACTACCAAAATACGAAATTACATGTTGTTTTAATTTGTTCTTTTTCAATAATCATAACAAAATTTTTCTAGATGCTATGTTACAATTATTCATGCCCTCTACAAAATAAACCTCTTTGAGTTCTATCTACTTCATTATATTATTTTTATATAAATTATATTTGTCACATGTAACATGAGCTTGTATTTACCTTCTAACTTTCAAAACCACTACAGAATACTCTAGTGCTATACCTTTCAACTTAAATTGCATCAAATTCAAATTCTATTAATGACTCATTCAAACAGCCAATTCTTTTTAAACTTTTCTAAGTTCATTGTTTTGATCTACCAAATTTCCTATTTACATTTATATTCATCCAAAACTGCTCTTTATGTATCATAACAATATATACAAGGAATTTTTCTTTTTTTTATACATACGCATACGAACTATATGTATACTTTTATTTTAAAAAAACGCATTGTTTTAGTGCTAATTATACATAGAATTTTGGATAGTTCTAATACAAGGAAATTTTTTGTAGGTAGACCAACCTAACTGTGAGGGTTTGTGGCGTTACGATTTTCTTACCGAATCTGCATTCGAGCATTAATTCATATCCGAAAATTATTTTCGTGCATTCCAACAACGTCCTAATTTGCCCTTGCGTCCCGCTCGGGCAAATTAATAAGACGTTGTTGGACCGCACTCAAAAAAAAATCCGGAAAGAATTAATGCTCTTATGAGATTATATGTAAAAATAAGTCTCTTACAGTTCTCAAGCACAAGCTGGTACCGTGTTAACATTTCAAATTTTTCGTATGCTGTACATGGTTGTATTTAAAAATCATAATTTTACGGGTAACAAAAACTAATTACTATTAAGTTGACATTATAGTATATTAAGTATTAAGAACGGTAAGGACATTTTACCGATCGAAGACAATTGTTCGGAGGAGGAGCGAAGCGACGACTCCAATTATTGTCTGAGATCGGTAATTCCTAAACGTTCGTGATGCTTATGACGTTTTTTGCACGATAGAAATTATTTTTCTTCAAACGTCAGTAAAATGTGACATTATACCACAGAATAATATGTTGGTAGCACTGTAAGTCTATGTCAAATTCGAGGTTAGCAGGTTAGGTTTTGCGTCAGTCTGTGGCAAAACTGACGCAAAACCTAACCTGATCACCTCGAATTTTTACTTGCCGTTCTAGAACGGTAAGCATAACTTACTGATTTGTCGATAACTAAGTAAAATCGTTCTATCGTGCAGAAAATAATTTGATTACTGTTTCCACGGCAGACTATTTTTTTTTAAATTGAAGCTTAAATTTGAAATTTAGTGTATAGTTGGTTGCCTATAGATTGCAATAGAACAATGCATTGACATGTTTTTTATAAAAATATACATAGCTCGTATGTACCTATACAAGAAAGAAAAATTCCATGTATATGTATGTATATTATTAGAGCCGGCGCTAGACTTTTCGCCGCTATAGGCAAGATTTTTGATGCCGCCATAGTGATAAAAGAAAAAAAACGGATTTTTTTGTATGTAGGTACTATAAAAAATAAATAATACGATTACAATAAGTACAAAGATTTATTAATTATTCATTCGTAAATATAATATTAAAAAAAGTCACATTAGTAATAAAAATTAAATGAAACAATAATAATCACAACAATTATACGTATAGCAAAAAGTTTAAAATCTTTTTCTTGTTTTTATGTTTATGAAATCTCGAAGTATATCTTCTTTGTCTACTGCTCTTGAAATATCATTTTCAATGGACAAAATAGATAGCCCAGATAGTCGGTTTTGAGTCATGGATGACTTAAGGTAATTTTTTATCAACTTAAGACGTGAAAAACTCCTTTCTCCGCTGGCAACACTAACTGGTATTGTTAATAATAGTTTTAAAGCAATATGGAAATTTGGATAAATTGGTATTAATTCATTAAGTAATATATATTTCAAAACATCGTTCGGGTCATCTGATGGTTTCAGCAAACTTGAAATGAATATTAATTCTTCTGACAGTTGAATACCATCAATGTCTTTTTTATTATCATCGTTCACGTTCAGTATAATTTCTAAATCTTTACAATACTTTAAAATATCTTCTTTATTCCATGTAGTTAATTTTGAAATGGAGTGTAAGAAGCCAAATGTATTTTTATAATTTCATATCTGTTGAAAACGTTCCTCTATTCCCTATTGAGTGGATAGGAACGTCTAACAAATTAAAATAAACTTCAATTATTTTAAATCTTCCATTAGGTCATCATTCGTTTCGTATTCAAAATTGCGTTTTTGTTTTTTAATTCGCACTTCCTCGAATTTGGGTACCAAATCAATTATATCTGCTAATTCACGAGCAGTAATAAAGAGGTTCTGGAACTCTTCGTCAGTTCTGAGCTTTTTCAAATAATTAAGAACGGACTCAATTCTTTCTACTGCGGCAACAATAGAAAGTGTTGGATTCTGCATTAGAAGATTCACTTTACTAACTTCTAATAACACATTATACCCAAGTACTGCGGTGCAAATAAATTGTTAATTTTTAAATTTTTGTGCCAAATTTTTTGCGTCAACCTTCATTTAAAAATATTTTCCCCTCATTTTTATTTTAAACATATTCCGCAGGAATATCAACGTCGCTCCGCGAAATCAAACTCACCCCAGTTTACGGTAATTTTGAAAAAACCGAGTTTACTAGGAAAGATCCATTTCAACAATTTTTCGATTTTTGAATTTTCGAGTTTGTATGTAAATATTAAAAGCGCGAGGGCCGCCTCCGGCCGCCCTCTTAAATGTGCCGCTACAGGCGGCCGCCTGCTCTGCCTGTGCGTAACGCCGGCACTGTATATTATTAACAAATGCCCTAAAATCAGTGGAGATCACAATCACCCCATTTTTGACAGAATTTTACAAAAATTCATTAAACCTCTGCTTATCGGTTATTGCAAAATACGAAAGAATAGAAACTTTTTTACTAATTTGCATTTTAAACCACTGAGAAGACAGATACTAGAGGTTTTTATGTTTTTGTGTTTACACAATACCTGCAAAGTTATTTTAAACTTACTATTACGTTTATATTTACATTAATGGAGAAATAAAACAGCTCTGTAATATTTGACAATGGCATAACACGTATATAACCAAACATTTCACAATGCCATAGATTGACAACTTAGAGATCTGTATTAAACCTTGAATTTTAGATTCCACTGACATGCGACATCAGCGCTTCTAGTCGTAAATTTAGATGGAATAGACAGACTTGTTATAAACAATCAACGCAGACGACAATTTAACTAAATAAATAGCTACCATAATGCAGCACACTGTGAACTGTTATAAATAACTGCAAATATTACTGTACTACATTTGCATTGCGTACAAGAACCAATGGAACCAATATCGTGCATAAGATTGTCGAACAATAAGATTACCAAAATTGACAATTCATGTACTCTCTCGAGGCAGTGGAGTTTCACGTTGGTACGGACTTTACCAATCTATCGTTGAAGTACTACGTCATTATAGAAGAGTCAAGCAGCCTTCAATGATTCAGATTTATTTCTTATAGCCCAGGACTATTAGGATTTAGATACAAAATCCTTCATAACCAGCTAAAAATTTGCATAATTGTTCAGAATACTGTCTCGAACAACATACTAAAACTCCCCACCCCTCCTCCGCTTGCGTCTCTAGATATAGCCCCCCTGCCCTACCCCACATCGTACCACCGCTTGCTGCGTTTAGTCTGTTTGTTTGGGAGCGCGTGCATTCCATGTGCATTCAGTTGGCCGTTGGCATTATTTTAATTAACATATGTGACCGTATAACCCCCCCCCCCTCTTCGACGCGCCTTACAGACCGCGTGGTGTACGTGTGATCCAAGTTTTTGTTTTCTTCTTGCTTGCGTTGCCTCGTCGTAGGTAACAATGGATGACTGATTATTGTGGAATCATTCACTTGATAGTGGTGGTAACAGTGAATCGTGGTATTGATACGTTAATAAAGGCTAGTATAACAGGTGGAGACAACCTAGAAGAGGCGTTAAAACAAACCGGTCCTCTTCATGTATACGAACAATGCAGAAAGAACTATACTCGGTCCTTGTCTATAAAATTAAGCAGAAAATGTAGTACTGCTAATCCGTACTTAAACACTATATCAACGTGATCAAATGTATCTATTATTGACTTTAAAAGATCGTGCATTATTTGCGGGGATAAAGCAGATGCGCAAAAAGGAAAAAGCTTTGTCAGAAATATAGACGTACAATGTGTGAGATAACCACCTTAGAATTAATACATAAATTAAAATCTATTGCTGGGAAACGTAACGATTACTGGGGAAGAGAAGTCCAAAACAGAATGACAGGTAGTGGCAGCAGAAGGCCGTTACCACAAGGACTGCTATGGAAAATGTTTACAAGTTACATGTGAGCCTTATTACAAACAGGCTGACCTCCAAATTAGATCTATACCAACCACGGGAGCAAGCTGGGTTTCGATCAAGTTATTGCACAAATGACCATCTTCAAACTCTCAAAAGCCTAATAGAGAAAACAGTTGAATATAAAAAAAGCGTTGGTTTTGATGTTTGTGGACTATGAAAAAGCCTTCGACACCATCAACCAAGAGAAAATGTTAGAATCGTTAGCTGACTGTCGAATAGATCATCGCTACACGACAATAATTAAGCATATATATGAGAACGCCACGGCCTGTGTAAGGCTTCACGAAGATACGAACAACTTCCGAATAGAAAGAGGTGTTCGCCAAAGCGACACCATTTCTCCAAAATTATTTAACAACTTGCTCCAGTACATGTGCAAACAAATAGACTGGGAAGAGCTAGGCTTGAAAATAAACGGCGAAAACCTGTGTCACTTAAGATTTGCGGATGACATAGTTCTAATATCTGACTGCATTAATAAAGCCCAAAAAATGGTACAAAGGCTGAACACGGCATCTCAAAAGATGGGTCTAAAAATTAACTTAACAAAAACACCAGTAATGACAAACCTAGTAATTGGTGGCGGTATATATATTGATAAAATCTAAATCGAAGAAACAGCTTCTTACAAATACTTGGGTCACGAAATACGAATCAGCCGCGATAATCAGACCTATGAGATCACTAGACGAATAGGGTTGACGTGGGCAGCCTTTGGCCGGCTAACCAACATTTTTAAATCGGCACTTCCAACATGTCTAAAAAGAAAGGTTTTTAATCAGTGTGTGCTGCCCGTTCTGACGTATGGCGCTGAAACCCTAACACTCACTAAGAAGACGGTAAATAAGATAAGAGTTGCACAACGTGCAATGGAAAGATCAATGTTGGGGTTATCATTGACAGACAAAGTGCCAAACGTGGAAATACGCCGAAGAACAAAACTAACAGATGCCGTAGAAAGATTAACAACTCTTAAGTGGAACTGGGCGGGACACATTGCTAGGGTCAACAATAACCGATGGACCAAGAAGAGAGTGGAATGGAGGCCGCGACAAGATGCTTTTAGAAATAGGGGTCGTCCACCAACTAGGTGGCATGATGATCTGAAACGTATCCACACCAACTGGATGCAAGTTGCCCAGGACAGGAAGCTATGGAAACAATCAAGGGAGGCCTATGTCCAGCAGTAGACTCTAGAGGCTGGTTGATGATGATGATGATTGATGATGTGAGCCTAGTACTGACCCTCCATTAAATATAAAAGAAAACGCGTTTCAGAAGCTGGTGTCAATACACACTTACCGAATTTGAAGATCATATGTCTCCAATCCTTGAGGGAAATGATGGATATACTACTCAATACCTGAAACAAAAACTTATGAAACATTTTGGCAACAATATAATAATCACCAGCCGTAGTGGGCGAACTTCAATCGTCTGTTTTCGTGAGACTATGGACAACATAATCCACAAAAATTGGTATCAAGAGACATGCTGTGATAAGTCTGAAGAGCGGCTCAGGATAGTATCGGCAGCAGCAGCTATAATACGGGAAGACATACGGTCTCAAGTATAGGAATTGACATCTTATTCTGGTAACATTGGAAAAAAAGATATTATTCCACAACCCTTGCAATAGTTCACCAATATTATCATTCAATCTAAAAGCAATTCTAAAAATGCCCAAAGAAAATGCCAAAGGATAAGCGAAGCCCTTATTTCAGCTTGTCGTCCTAGATCATTTGTATCTCCAATTCTTTTAGGCATTGCTACATATATACATCGCCATTTTGCCTCTCGAATGGCAATTGATATCTTGTGCAGTTTGGGTTTTTGTGTGCCATATTCTGAAGTGCAGAAGCTTGAGAACTCCTTAAGGGCAGCACCTACTAAACATACCTCGGAGGCATTTATTCAATTTACTTTTGATAATGCCGATTTTAATATACGTACCATAGATGGCAAAAACACTTTTCACAATATGGGGTGCATAAAAATAGATACTCCTAAAGTCGAAAAAATTGAAGAAGTTAGAGTGAAAAGAAATGTTAATGATGAGCGGTCATCAGAAACATATACAAATCCGCCGAGAAAAGGATTGCCACGTGTAAATGTACGAGAGGTACATTTACTAAAAAATGAAAAATTATCCATGTAAGCTGTACTTTTGGATTACCTATGGATCTCCGGATATTGGCTTGATCCATCTCCAGTACCTAGTTGGAACGGTTACATGCAAATGGGTCTGCAGTCTGAGAGAAAATGTGTCATCAGTGATTCTTCAATGTGTCGTCGCGCAAGCTAGACGTTCGTTGCGCTGCTCCGCTGCATGTAATTTCTGGCAGTATTTAATAAGTGTATGAGTGTTATTAGTTTACTACAATAAATTATAGTTGATAATTAAAAAGTGTATTTTGAGAATGGGCCGCGAATCTGCGAGGTGGTAAACCCCAATCAACATCTGACCAGTCAACATCTGTGGACGCTGATGGTAGAGATGATATATTCGTACAGAGAATTGTGGAAAAGGTACTTACATCTGAAACCATAATGGGCAATATTATGAGTGTTATAAAGGATCAAGCTGCATTAGCCTTTGAAAATTTTAACGCTCGCATATCCGCCCTTGAAGAAGTGAACGCAAAACATAAGAAAACCTTGGAGGTGCACGACCTGAAATTAGACCAACTTGAACAATATTCGCGGAGGAATAACCTGAGAATCCACGGGATAAAGGAATCAGCTAATGAAAACTGTGATGAAGTACTAATCAATTTCTTTAAAAATGAACTTGGTGTTATAGTGCCTAACTCAGCTATCGACAGAAGTCATAGAATAAAATCTAGGAATCCAAAAAATCAGAATCCGCTGATAATTAAATTTTCATCGTACAACGAGCGGAAGCGTATTTTCCAAGTAAAATCCAAACTGAAAGGCTCGAAGTATTTAATTAAAGAGGACCTCACTCGTCCTCGGTTCAACCTTCTGCACGCAGCTGGGCAAAAATTTGGGGTTCGAAATGTTTGGACACATGACGGTAACATTTTTATTAAGACGAATGGTCAAATTTATAAAGCAGAATGCGAAAGTGACCTGCTGATGATAAGGTAATCTCATTTCCACTAGGGGCAGCGTACGACCTCGTCTCTCGTTGTCTATTGTTTACTTTTTGCTTAGAAGCACTGTGTATCTTTATCAATCTTAATTGAATTTTTAAATCGCAATTTTCTTTTTGTTGTTATAATTATATATTATAGAAGGAGTTTGTAACTTTTTCAGAGTATTACTTATTTTGATAGTGCGCAAAAGCTTTTAAGCACTTTTCTTATCTTTTTTTTTCTATATATATTAGGTACTTCTTATAGGAATTCAAAGAATTCAATATATTTTATTTTGTTTTGTTAGAAAGATATTTTTTACTATTTAAAGCTATACTTTGTTTGTTGTTTGTGTATAAATAATTTCGGTAGGGGTAATTGGACATATATAAATACTGCAATTTAATTTTAATCATTAATACTTACGTATATAGTAATTATAAAATAAGATTTCATTAACAATTTGATTATGAATGTTGACTTATTAGAGCTTCCACACATTACTGATTTTTTTATAGATAACATTAGTGATTATAGACAAATAACAAAAAACTTTATTAATAACGATTTAGTTAACTTAAAAATTTTACAAACAAATATTAGAAGCCTACAGCTGCATTTTACTGAATTAGAAGTTTTGCTTCAATTCTTGGATAGTGATTTTGATATAATTGTGTTAGGTGAATGCTGGGAAATACATAGTACCGCTTTTCTTAATTTAAATGGTTATAAAATTTATCATAATAATAGTAATCTTAATAAATCTGATGGAGTAGTGGTTTACATTAAATCAACTATTACACATACTGTTGATAGAATAAACATTAATAATTTTATTTTATTGCGAACGAGTCTTATTCTTAATGACATTAAAATTTCGCTTACCGCTGTATACAGGGCACCTTCTTTTAATGGTAATGACTTCATCCAAATATTAAATGAGTATTTCACCAACTATACTAAAAATCAAATAGAAATTTTTTGTGGTGATGTAAATATTAACACACTCCTAATAAATGATAATTTAGTGGATTCTTACTTAAATTTAATGTGTACTTTTGGCTTTCATCGTTGTATCCACAAACCAACGAGAATTTCCGAGATATCAGAGACGTGTATTGACCATTTTTACCTAAAAGCTTCACTTAATTCGCTTAATAGCCTTCCTTTGACGTTGTCATTTAAAATTTCTGATCATTTTCCTGTATGCTTATATTTAAATTTTAAACAAACGAACCAATGTATTTTAAAAAAGGATCACATATCTAAAGAAATAATAGATTACAAAAAATTAAATAATATATTAGAAAGAATTCAATGGAATGGTTTAGTTGAGCAAAATGTTGACATTGCTTTTGAAAATTTCTTATATATTTTACAAACTGCGATTAAGGATGCTACTATAATTAAAAAGGAAAGTAAATTAGTTAAGAAAAAACAATGGATATCAACTGAAATTGTGGGACAAATTCATATAAAAAACATTTTATTTAAAACTTATTTGCGAAATAAAAACGACCCTAACGCGCACAATAACTATAAAGCACAACGAAATTTGGTGAATAATTTAATTCGGTCATGCAAAAATAATTATTATAAAAATAAATTTGATAATTGTAAAAATTCAAAAGAACTCTGGAAAGTTACTAAAACAGCTGCTAATATAAATTCAAAAAAGTCTATTATAACACAAATTCAAACTGAAGATGGACGAATAATTGATTGTAACGAGGCAATTGCTAATGAATTTAATAGTTTTTTTGTACATGTTCCGAATCAGTTGGCATCAGAAATAACAGGTCTGGATCAAGCCTTTCAACATAATATCAATGTAAATGAAAAGTCATTATTTTGGAAACCATTTGATCACTTTGACGTTGAAAATAGTATTAAGAGCTTGAACAACACCTTTTCACGGGGTTCTGATCAATTATCTACAATAGTTTTGAAAAAAATATCAAAGAGTATTTCTTTACCTCTCTCTACATTATTCAATTATTGCTTAACTGAAGGTATTTTTCCAAATTGTCTAAAAACTGCTATAGTCACACCAATTCATAAATCTGGTTCAATACTTAAGATTTCAAACTATAGACCAATTGCCCTCACGTCTTGCATCTCCAAAATATTTGAAAAGCTTATCAAAAAACAATTGGAATCATTTTTCAACCTTTGTAACATTTTCTCTGATAATCAATATGGTTTTACTAATGGGAAATCTACTGAAGATGCTTTGGCTTTTCTGACATCTAATATATATCATTCCTTAGACTCTTCTAAGCCTACTCTTGCGATATTCTTAGATTTGGCCAAGGCATTTGATACAGTTTCTCATCGTATTTTGTGCCATAAACTGGAGATGTATGGCGTGAGGGGGATTGCACTATCACTTATAAAAAGTTATTTAACAGGAAGAAAACAACAGGTCGTAGTTAATAATTCTTTAAGTTCTGCAAAATCTATATCGTGTGGGGTTCCACAAGGGTCAATTTTGGGACCATTGCTTTTTATTATGTATATAAATGACCTTTTGCTCTACAACTTACATAACAGTCATATGGTTTCCTTTGCAGATGACACTGCTATTGTGATCAATGGTGATTCATGGGATCACGTCATTTCTGATGCCACTAACCATCTTAAGTTTTTAAAATATTGGTTAGATAACAATATCCTAACCTTGAATTATGATAAAACGTTTTATATGCCTTTCACAATTTATAATCAAGCCTTGCCTATCCCAAATCAGTTGATTATTCATTCTTATAATTGTAAAGGAATTAATTGTGTTTGTTCTATTAATATTAAGAAGTCCTCTTCCATAAAATATTTAGGGTTAATGGTAGATCAACATTTAAGGTGGGATGTACACATAGATTACTTGGTAAAAAAAATACGTAAATTTATATATCTTTTTAGAACTCTAAAGCAGTTTGCTCAACTAAGCACTTTAAAAACGCTTTATTATGGTTACATACAGTCAATATTAAACTATGGAATTCTCGTATGGGGTGGAGCGGCCAGTATACATTTATCTAGAATTGAAGTTATGCAAAAAATGATTATAAAAGTTATTTTAAATAAACCATATTTTTATTCCACTTCATTGCTCTTTTGTGAATTTGACGTGCCTACATTTTATAGATTATATTTTATTTCAATTGCCAAATATATGTACAAACACAGAAATTCATTAAATTTAGAATTTCCACTACATTTATACAGTACTCGGTTACGCAATAATCTTGTCGCCTATACTCCTCAGATGAATAAGTCTTTTGGTCAGCACAATTTTTTATTTTTTATTCATAAAATATACAATTATATCAAAATTAACTCTACTATAGATTTTTCTATACCTTATAGTTCAATAACCTTCAAAAGAAAAATTTGCAATTTTTTGAAAACAGTATCTGAAAACGAAATAAAAAATTTAGTTTCATAAAGTATGATTCTAAATGTTTTCTATTGGAAGTTCTCTTATTTTACTTTATTTATACATTATATATATTGTTGTTTGTGATTAAATAATCCTTGGTTAATGAAATCTCAGAATTTTTTTAATTTGTATATTATAGAGGGAATTATTGCACTTCGCAACAATTCGCCATGCGAATTAGCGAATTGCAGTAAATTTCATTCATAATTTCATGCTTCCATCTTTCTCTTCTTCTTTTATATGTCTAATTACATTTATTTGTATTTATTTGTAAAGTAACTGTATTTTTTTTTAACTTGTATTTTTTGGGCAAATAAATGGTATTATTATATTATGTAATATTTCTTCCGTTCATCAACTTGGATCCCGACAATTTGTGGGCTGATAACTTGACATCTTAAATTTGGACTGGGCACTCATTAGCGACAGATATGCGTCGCAGGTGTAGCAAAACAACATATGTTGATATCGGCCTGGTTGCTATTATATGTGATTGATGTGGCTGATGAGTGCTCGGCCCGTTTATCTGAAAAGGCATTGTTCAATAATATATTGGACATTGCTTCTCTATGTTCCACCATTGGAATGGATAGGGTGATAGAATAGAAGATAATTATTTCATAGCCATTTTCGATATAATATTATGTAAAAAAGTTTCCCCGAACACCCTGTATATCTCAGGATGCAAGCGGAGGAGGGATGGGGAGTTTCAGGTAATGATTCAATACTACATATAGAATAACTGTACAAAAATTCAGCTGGTTATGACGCATTTTGTATCTTTGCCTAATTTTACTCTAATAATCCTGGGCTATTATTTGTTCTGTTCATGTCTTAGAACAGAAAAAACCTGTTCTAAGGCGGTCTAGGACGTTTCAGCGCCACCGTTTCATCGCCGCCGTTTCATCGCCAGTTATAATAAATAAAATAAAAAATATAAAAATTCACTTTATTTGAGAATAAGTCGTATTTAAGACTACAGATAATTAATGCACTATAAATAATTAATTAGGACAATTAATAGAGGACTATAATTAATTTAAAAAATGTATATTCACTTTATTTGAGAATAATTATTATTTAAGACTACAAACAATTAATTCACTATAAATAATTAATTAGAACAATTAATAGAGGACTAAAATTAATTAAAAGAATGTATGTTTTGAAATTTGATATTTAAAACTGATAATTATGAGCTAACCCGCGGAGATATTCTATTGCATCCCTATTGTGATATTTAGACACTATTCTTGCTATTCTTTCGTCGGCTTGAAGATATTTCCGAAGTTTTAAAGGTGGTTCGTTTCCGGCAACAAGCTGTTCGTAATAGGTATCACGTCCTTTTTGTACTTTTCGTAATCCATTAATAAGCTTCCAAATAGTCGGATGATTGACTCCTAATTCAGTCTGGAATCGTCGATGTGCAGCTTCCGCTTGGTTGTTGGTTCAATCTTCTTCGTTTAAAACTCGATTATATAGATTCCAGACTTCTGGTGCCAATAAAGCATGTCGTCTTCCAATTCCACGTCTATTTTGGCATCCAATATAATGATCTTCAAACCAATTTAATAATGGTTGCAACTCCGGCGGTATTTTGTCTGCTAAATCATCCAAATAATCGTCTATATTATCAATGCGATCACCATTTTGGCTTTTAATGAAAAATCTGGATCATCATTGTAACGTGCCGTTAATCCCATTTCAGCTAAATGCTTTTTCATGTTTTTAGCCAAATGGAAGAAAGAACCTTTTATGCTAACACCGGGAAAACATTCTATCATGGCAGAAATAGCTGCATTCTCAAAATCGCAATTGATAGATTCCGAGGTAAAATTTCGCACTAGTCTTTTAATAGCTTCAAACATTTTTACATATGTCCTTCTCATTTTATTTGGCAAAAGAGCATATAATATAGGATGCACTCCACGGTGTTTCTTTGCCATGACCACGTAAACTTGAGAAAACAATCCTGGCGAAATTGTAAAAGTTCCATCAGCATACCATATTTGTGATGTTTGTAGATGTTGGAGCCACGTTTGCGGACTAAAAATTAAAATTCTTTCATTATCGTTTTGTCCACTGTCATGCAGTAAGAAGTTTTCTTGCATTCCTTGTTGCGTTTGGTAAAATTTGTAACATTCTGGCACTATAAGGTCTTGCTGTGAATCAGGATCTGTACGCACAGCACCCACTTCGTTTCTTTTGCGACGAATTACCTTTCTCAATGCGCAATTATTGGAAATTGCAGCTTGACCAGCTTGTGATAAGTTAACTATACACTCATTTATTACTTGGACAGTGTTTTCAACTGTAGTTTCTGCACGGCGTTTCATAGCAGTAACGACGGTAGCAACTTCCACGTTTGCTGCTGAAGAATCATGGGAATGTAAATTAATTTCTTTTATCACACCTCTATTTTTGGTGTGTAGTCTAGCTTTACAACGTTCCATCTGCTCACAACGCCAAGATTTAAGATCTTCGGTAAGTGCTTGTCAAAAACATATACCTAGATGACCACCGTAGGAAAACTTTTCTTTTTCTCGTTTTCTCAAAATTTGCTCTTCCATACTTGCAACTTATGCAGACATTGGCAATAAACTAAATAATATTTGACAAAACCCGAATTATATACTCAAAATCCCAATGAAGTTCCTCCCTAAACTGCTCATTAGTGTACAGTTGGACGAAAACAACAAGGCTGAATGTTTTCTAATCTTCTTAATATTTTAAACGTAAATAATACCTGCAACCATAGAAATTTTTAAATTTCTATAGCGTAAGACAGGCTTATTGCTTATGCGTAAGCTGTAAAATTCCGTAGAATACTCGTATTTAAAAATTAAGGATTCTTATCGTCTTAAGGTTTTAAACGCAAATTACTTGTAAATAATACCTGCAACGATAGACATTTTAAAATTTCTGTGAACGTAAGATAGACTTATTGTTTACGCATAAGCTCTAATTTTCCGTTTAGAATAATTTTAGAATTAAGGATTGTTATACTTAACTAGTATCATACATGTAAAACGTTTACTGGCAATACATTATGCGGCGGCGATAAAACGTCCTCGGCGAAGAAACGGCGGCGATGAACCGGCGGCGCTGAAACGTCGCATTCCGTTCTAAGGTTCATATGCACGGGGTCTATTTGGTAAGTTGGTACGACTTCGACTTATTGAAGTGCTCTTGAAAGTCAAAGTTGACAAGTATGACATATCAGGAGTGCGTGTAAGCTTTTTTATCTACTCCTACTGCACAATGGCCATGAATTATGATTCATAATTCACGGTTTGCAGCCAATCATAAAATTCTATTTTCATTATTCAATAGTTTGCAAATTGCAACCAATCAGAAAATTCTATTTTCATTATTCAATAGGTTGTAGCCAATCACAAAATTCATTCTTATTATTAAATGACTTTTGAAGTTAACAGCTGTAACAAATGTCATAATTCTGAAATATGAACACGAGGCTCCTATTGCATAGGAGTAGATAAAATATCGTATTATATTCGCGATTATGGCCATTATTCACTCAGATGACTTGCGCCACGCGCCTTCGGCTTGTGGCGCAAATGTCATCTTCGTGAATAATGGCTGTCATAATCGCTCATATAATAATATACTATTATCTACAATGGCCATTAATTATGATTCATAATTCACAGTTTGCAGCCAATCACAAAATTCATTCTTATTATTCAACGACTTTTGAAGTTAACAGCTGTAACAAATGTCATAATTCTGAAATATGAACACGAGGCTCCTATTGCATAGGAGTAGATAAAATATCGTATTATATTCGCGATTATGGCCATTATTCACTCAGATGACTTGCGCCACGCGCCTTCGGCTTGTGGCGCAAATGTCATCTTCGTGAATAATGGCTGTCATAATCGCTCATATAATAATATACTATTCTTATTTTGATTATTTACTCCAACTTTCACTGCGACAATTTTAAATTTCATAACCTCTTTTACCTGTGAGTGTCGAGATGACAGTCGTACTTACATAGGAGAAAACTTCCGTACCATTTATTTATTTTGCATTACTACCTAGCGATCGTTTTGCTTCTAATGTTGAGTGATTTAAATTTACCTTAAATAAACAAGAAGTCCTTATACATTTGATAGAACGGCGTAGAACTGCTCCAATAATAAAATTGCCGTCGTTTAAACCATCTATAAAGTAAAGAATAATACTTAGTAACTATACCTGTCAACTTACACGATAAATAACCTTAGTTTAGAAGTGTTTTGTTGCAGATGAAACTCAAGTGTAACTAAACAGCGATTTCTAACGCAAACGTTGTTAGAAATTGAATCCGGTGATTTCGTCAGATACTAGGCGAGAAAAACGAATTTGTTAATTAACTACACTCATATTTTCGTTTCAAAGAATATCAACAAAACTTTAGCACCATGCCAACCACGGTGTATAAGGTGTTATAGTCTGTTTTTTGCTTTATGATTCAGAGCAGGCTTTGCATTTGCATTTTTGTAACATTGTAGATAGTTGGTTACAAAGAAAAAACACTAGTTATGTCAAAAACTATTACAACTGTCACTGCCGGTCTTATAAAGACCACTAATCTGACGTTAACTTTAATTCGCTGTTAAAATCAACAAAAGCACATCAAAACGTTAGTGCTTATGACATTTTATTCATTAGTAAACAAATTTTGATGCGCTTTTGTTTATTTTAACAGCGAATTAAAGTTAACGTCAGATTAATAGCCTTTATAAGACCGGCAGTTAATGTGTTAACTTATGTATAAGCACTATAATACAGTATGATCGAAAACTTTTAACCTCTAGAGGGCTGTGGAATTATTTTGTCAAAACATGTTGTTGGCAGTCGTGGTAGTAAAAGTCACATTGGCATCTTATATCTGTCAGTTTAAGGTTGTCAGGATTGTCATTTCAATAAATACAAACATTCTTGTTAGGTATAATAATATAAATGCGAGTGGGGTTACACCGTTTGGCGTTTCTCGCATCCTTGTTTCCACCTCCGTCTGTTTTGCCATTCGTTTTCTTGTAGGTCTCTGCTACTCATGGCTTGTCGAATATCATCATTCCATGACAGTTTTCGTCTTCCTCTTCTTTTCCTTTGCGAGGGATTCCAATGCCATATCTTCTGAGGCCATCTTTCCGCATCCATCCTTCTCATATGGCCGTACCAGTTTAATTGTTTGTTTTCAATCACATCGGTTATATCTTAATTTATTTCCATTTCGTTTCGAATGTCTTCATTTCTAAGTCTGTCCATTCTTGTCACACCACAGCTACGTCGCCAGAATTCCATTTCCATCGCCTTTAACTTCTTTCTGTTTCTTTGGCTTACTTCCCACATCTCTGCGCCATAAGTTGCTATATTTTCCAATACTGCCTTATATAGTTTCTTTTTCACGTTTTTATTTGTATTTTTGCTCCATATTATCGGGTGTAACTGTCGAATTGCTATTCTACCTTTTCCCATCCTGTGTTTAATTTCCTCCTCGCTTCCACCTTTACTCGATATTATAGCCCCTAAATACCTGTAGCTTTGACAGCACTTTACCACAGTTCCATTTTCCATTGTCAAATCTCTGCCTCTTCCTCCTACCACCATATATTCAGTTTTCTTATAGTTTATTTGTAGGCCCCATTTCCTATACTCCTCATCTAGTTTTCTTAGCATATAGAAAGCGTGGTCTTCGTCTTTTGCAAATATGACTTGGTCGTCTGCAAAAAGCAAGGAGAAAAGCATGTCGTCATTTATTTTAATCCCCATATTTGCACACTTTCTTCGCCACTATTTGAGTACTTCGTTGAGATAAATCTTGAAAAGTGTGGGGGCTACGCAGCATCCTTGTCTTAACCCCTTACTGACTTCAAATTTAGATGATAACAGTTTACCAACTTTGACTGAACTGGTATTATTTGTGTAGAGTTGTTTTATAGCTTGTATGTGTGTGTTTTATTTTTTGTTCTTTCATAGCTTGCCAACGTTTTGAGAGTGGAACACTATCGTAATCTTTATGTAAATCAATAAATACTAGATGGGTTTCGAGGTTATGCGCTAATCGTTTGTCTGTCACTTGTCGTATGCTGAAGATGTTATCAATGCAGGATCGGCCTCCACGGAAACCACTTTGTTCCTCTACTTCCTCTATATCTGTTTCTAATCTGCACTTTAAGATCTTCCCATAAATGCGACCTATAGAGGACAGGACAGTTATCCCTCGATAATTGGTGCAATCGTCCTTACTTCCTTTTTTGTATACATTGGTAATAATCCCTTTCTTAAAGTCACTTGGCATTTCATTTCCGAATAAACAAGAATTGTAAAGTTTTGCGAGCAATTCGAACAAGGTGGTTGGCACAGCCTTTATTAGTTCTGCATTTACTCCTCCTGGTCCAGGTGCTTTTCCGTTTTTTAGTTTCTTGACTACTAATTCAACTTCGTCGGATGTTATCTTCTCTACATAATCTTCACTGGGATTCAGGTAGGTTTGATTATTTTTAAATTCTAGTCTATCTTCTCTTAATAATGTTTCATAGTATTGTTTCCACTTGTCCTCGTTAATCAATTGTAGATTCGTGTTGCATTTCTCGTTAGTTCTAAAACCGCGTACTAGCTTCCACGCTTCTCTTGATTTGGTACTACCAATGTAGCTACTGATTTCTTCACACTTTCTGTCCGAAGTTTCATTCTTACATTTTATTATTCTTTTCTTCACTTCCCTGCTAAGTCTGGAATAATATTTTTTATCTTCGGTGTCATGAGTCGTCAGCCATTTTTCGTATGCTTTCTTTTTCTCATTTACTTTCTTAGCTATGTCGTCATTCCATCAAAAGTTTCTTCTTCTTCTTTGATGAGGTTCCTTCGTTCCCAGCCTTTCATAGGCAGCTTCGTGTATCGCTTTGGCTATACTGTTATACATAGTTTCTGGCGAGGTTTCATTAACTTCATTTAGCTTTTTGCTTAGTCTAAGCTTATATAAGAATAGGACCGACGGATCTTGTAGCAGATCCAGTTGGTACCTGGGAAGGGCGTTTCCTGTATCTTTTTCTTTATCTGATTTTGGGTGAAGCTTAGAAAATGGAAAATACAGCTTAGCCCTGAGTAGGAAATGGTCTGAACCACATTCTGCTCCTCTGTATACTCGGGTATCTTCTACTTTAACGATGTTGTTCTGTTTTCCGATTACAAAGTCGATGGTAGATTTTAATTGTCGTGTTGGTTGTATCCAGGTAAACTTGTGTATTTCCTTATGTTTGAAGAACCCGTTCCATATTTTTAGATTATATTGTTCACAGAATTCAATTAGTCTTTCTTCATTGTTATTAATTACTTCCTCCCCAAAGTTACCTACTATTTTACTATTATCTTCCCTATCGACTCTTCCATTAAAGTCACCCATTAAGAATAGTTCCTTTCGATTTACTCACTTATCCAAAAGTGTCAGATTATCGTAGAAGTCCGTCTTCTGCAAGTCTGTTTCCCCATCAGTGGGAGAGTAGGCGGCTACAATAACAATATCAAAACCCTTAATACTCATTTAAACTTGTATGATATGTTCATTTACACAGTCCCATTTCTTTATACTAGATTTTAGTTTTTTTTATTGCGATGGACACACCTTTCTTAGCTCTACAGTGTTTTTCCATGCCACTGTATATGTAAATGTAATTATTTAATTCTTCTACTCCTCTCCCTTTCTTTTTTGTCTCTGTCAGTACAACTACGTCTAATTTAGATTTTTCTATTTCTTGGAAAACTTCACATTTTTTTGTAGCAAGACCTTGTACAGTCGTGTGCAAATAAATCTGGGACAGTGTTTTTTTCACATGCAGGTTGAGAGACGCATTGAAGAATATCTCCATGGATTTCCTCTTATCAGAAAGAGTTACAGATTTCATTACCTGTTAAAGTCTAATGTAACTCTTTCAGATAGCAGGAAATCCATGGAGATATTCTTCAATTCTTAATTAAACCTACATACGAAAAAAACATTGTCTCAGATTTATTTGAACACGACTGTACATTCCACGTTCCATAATTCATATACCTTTTACTTAAGCAATGTCGTCTCCGTTTATTTCCATCCGATATCCGAGGTTTCAACTTAGAATTTTTAGTGGTTATTCTCTATTAGGAGAAATTTTCCGGAGAACGGGTTACTAGCCCATCGCTCCAACCCCCGACCTGGAGGACCGGGTAATTTGACTTCAGGGTTTTCTTCCCTTAGACTGCTTGTTAACTAAAACTGTAGAGGGTCAGTCTCCCCTATTTTGGAAGGGAAGGATAAATTAGGGATCGACGGGATTAGTGATGGGACATGATTTCTCACCAGTTGTAGGATGTGTGTGATATCATAAGCTCGCGTAGGCAAGGTCGCTAACTCCCTGAAGAAGTCCTGTTCTTTACCGGTATCGTAAGAAAGTACCTACCCGCTACCTTGTTAGGTAAATACGTAAAAATGTTAGTAACAAAAACAACTACAGCTATTCAAAATAATTTGCTGCATTTTCCATACACAGCACCACCTAGTGCTCGGCATTAAACATCGTGTAAAAGTTAAGTTTATCTATCAAAATTGTATAGGTTATATTATTAAGTAGCTTTACTCATCACTGCCAACATAAATAAAAAAATTTAAAAATCCACAGCCCTCTAGAGGTTAAAAGTTTTCCATCATACGGTACTTAATAGAGCTAAAATTACTGAACCATTAACATTACATAAGATATTGCTTTATTTTAAGTACCTGTACTTAAACACGATTGTTATCTAACTGTACAGAAACCATAAAATTTCTAGAAATCGATCTTATTTGTACTAATGTAAAAATATATTATTAACAATTTGCTGATGATTTTTGTTTGTAGATCTGTGTTCTAGAAGTTATTATTTATGCTACACATATAACAGGCATTTCAAAATAAAGACATAATGCAAAATACTCTGGTAGAACCATTTTCAGAGATATAATTTACCAGAATTTAAATGGATACACTTCAGGATAATCATCCAGAATCTGATTCAGACCAGGAATACAACTTGTCTTCCAATTCTGTATTAGATTCTTTCAACCTAATAACATGAGATATATCATCCACACCAATTTAACAATGTCCTTTATCCAGTCGTTTTGTATTAGTACGTAGTTCACAGTGTTCAATTTTTTTTCTCCATATGTTTGCTGTACACAGTGATAGAGATTTAAGCCATAAATTAGCAACTAAGTCTTTTGAGGGAGGCTGAGAATTTATGTGCTTATTATTATAGTTCTTACATAAACTTCATGCCAATTCAATTGAATTGTATTGACAAAGGTATGGAGGTAATCTAAGAACCTCATGTCCATGTCGTTTTAAAATATTGTTTTTTGTCATTATGTAAAGGTAAAATTAAATTCCATAATTGTCGCTTTGTTAGTTTGTCATCAAATTGTACGTCACGTTTAATAAACCATTTCTGTATTTGTTGTTTATTAGACGAGAAATTGGGTGGTTTATCGATAAGAACCGAATTATATGGTGCATTATACATAATTACCACACATTTTCAATTCAATTTGGACAAAGCAGAGATTAACTGTTTTTCAACATTGACTAAAAATGTCACCATTGATACATGTATGATAGTCCCTGTCATTATTGTCGGAGTCCAACAGTAAGTCACATCCTGGTAAACATCCTGATGTGCATCCTGGAACTTTATTAGATGGATTACTTTTCAAGTCTGTGTCGTGGGTTCACCTACGCACACTCGTTCCATTGCGAAATATCCAAGTTTCATCCAAAAACATGAACATAACATTTTCACATATAATCTCATAAGAGCATTCATTCTTTCCGGATTTTTTTTGAGTGCATTAAATTAGGACTTGTTGGAATGCACGCAAAATAATTTCCGGATATGAATTAATGCTCGAATGCAGATTCGGTAAGAAAATCGTAACGACACAAACCCTAAAAAGGAGTAATGTCTACCTACAAAAAATTTCCAAGAAATGTTGTCTTGGTTACGGTTTTGAGAACTAATTTTTTTATTGGTCATTAATGAGTGTCGTACGATTTTCAAGGGTAATACCACAAAAGGTGAACATTTTTTGAGAATTTTTTTCCTTCACATGCAAATTATTGCGTTTAAATTTCTCGAAACCAAAACTGCGTTAAAAATTCCGCGAGACCGCAGGTCAAGTGGAATTTGAGCAGTTTTTGTTCAGAGAAATTTGCAATACTTCAATCGGGCTCGCGTGAAAACACTGTGACATTAGGTGTTTTCGATGACAGTCAATTTTAATTGGCCGTTTCTGACAAATTGAACAATTTTCATTGGTTCGTTCATTCTAGTATTGAATAATCAAGGGTAATACCACATGCAGTGGATATATTTTTGAAAAATATTTTGTCATTTCCATGTAAATTATTGCTTTTAAATTTCACGATACAAAATCTTATCAAAAATGTCACGAGCCGAAGGCGAGTGACATTTAAATGTGATTTTGTTGAGTGAAATTTGCAATAATTTCTATGGAAATGGCAAAATATTTAAAAAATATATATCCACTTCGAGTGGTATTTGGGACGACTATTTAACAATATTAATACATAACATAACGATTAACTTTATTGAAAAATAATCCAACAATTAATATAATTATTCATTCTCAATTAAATTCAGCTTAATACTTCCAAAACACAGCATTTTAAAATTTTTAAAAGAAGCCACAGTTTGATGGGGTTTAGTGTTACTTAACCTAGCGATATAACTAAGGACAGAACATCGTTGCTAAGCGATACTTCGCAACAAGGTTATTTATTTTTTGAGTACGTACATTGTTTTGTGAATATTTTGCATGGTGCCCAATATTCACTGATATACTGCTGTTATTGGTTGAAAAAAGCAAATGTCTGCAATGTGATTGGCTTATATATTATAGTGTTGAATAGTCACTAGAATTTCGAAATTGTAAATATTTTCTTAAAAAGCAATCCGCCGAAATTACATGATTCTTCTCACACAACAATTTTCGGGGAAACTGCAGAATCAGGTGCTATTGGTAATATTAATTATTATTAACCATGTTTCTCTTGTAACCATAACCAAATTATAAGAGAAACAAGTAAAAGAAGGGGAATTTTCCCCGGATTCTGCAGTTTAGGCCAGTTTTCTTTCATTCACAATTTTGTATTTATATCTCAAATTTTTTAATGTGTAGTATAATTTTTAACGACTAACGGTATAATTTAGTTCCTCTCTTGCACATGGCAATAAATTATCCAAAGTAAAAAAATCCCAAATTTTCTTCTTAATGTCATTCCTGAAACTATATTCCTCCCAAGTTAGAAATTTCTTTATTCATGTTGTCATTCAGTTGTTGCTGGAGTTATGATTTTGCTTCGTTTAGAATATTAAATACAGTTGCATTCGAAATCTAGCATTATAAGAAATTTTTATAAATGTTATATCTGTTTAATTCTTAATACTTTCATCAAAGATTTGACCAACTCTTCCAATGTTGGCTGTTTTACTTAAGTTACCATTAATATCTTTTATTTGAAATCGGCATTAAAGTACCCCGAAATCGTCATTACAATACGAGAAATCGGCATTAAAGTAATCCATTGTTTTACGACTTTTTTGTAGGTGGCGAGGGGACAGGTAAACGTTA
>CALNHX010001496.1:0-222595 GCA_940337035.1 Agriotes lineatus
GCAGCAGAAACTAACTTTACTTTTTCGACACATTCCATTATCAATAGTAATACGAGTATTCCTAGTGCATGCTAAATTGTCGATATTTGTGTCGTGTGCACGAAGTGCACGAGACAAAATTAGAATCAATTTGGTATGCAGATGAATATTTTGCAGATTATTACACAAAAACCTTATACGAATTATGATTTAAAATTGATCTAATAATGCCCAAAAACTCAAATTGCTTGTTTATGACACCATCTATGGGGTTGATAATTAGCACTAGAGAGCTTATCGGTTGATAAGTTTCCCTAGGAAGCTTATCAGATAATCCGTTCGGGATTGGTCAATTTTCAAAAAATGCTTGCTTCTCATTGGATGATATCAGTCATGTGACAGTTGTGTGTAATAATCTTGTTCTGAGAATATCAATATTCATTTTTGTAATTTTTTTGATCGCATTACCTAGTTTGCCATAAAAGATTCTCGTATTTTATGTTATATATATCAAGTCTATTGATTTTTAGCACCCTCTGATGAATTACCATTTAGCCGGAACTGGGGAACGTTTTATTTATATTTAATGATATGATAAAGATAGTGGAAGAAATGGTGTCCTACGGGAACAAATGTAATGGATGCTTGTGGGCATCGTAGTTTCCTGTTTCTTTCAATGCTTCCATGTTTTATGTACAGGTATTTAATCTTGCATGTTGCGACATAAGGTTGTACCACCATTGCTCGCTTATCAGATCTACGTTCCTTATTTAGCAGGGTAAACCACATGTTGATGAGCTTAGAATTTGGGCGACTTTGGTGCATTGGTGTATTGTGGTATTGTTTTCTTTGCACCACCCTCTATTTTTTAAACATTGATTTGAAATTTAGTGTGTGCATATTCCCCAATGACTATAATGCCATGGACGTGTTGTTTTTGTTAATATTTTAATATAAACTCTATTCACTAGAGTCAATGACAAAATCCAATTAAAAACAATCCTTTATTTCATGGTTAATACTTTTAAGTCAAGCTATGGGTAACTAGAAACAATTAATTAAGTTACTAATGTCAAAACTATAAATTATAGGTTATGGTTAAATCAAAATATTTTTTATTTCGAACTGACTTAAAGCAAAATAATAATTTATTATACAAGACGATAAAGTTAAATTTTATCCACGAGTGAATCGTTTAACGTCGAGACGAAGTCGAGATGTTAATGATTCAAGAGTGGATAGAAATAACTTTATCGTCGTGTATAATACAATATTTTTTTCTATAGCAAGAACTTTAACAATTTCAAAAGAAAATAATGACAGTCAATCACATTTCAAAATGTCAGTAGATAGATTGGGTTGCTACGATAATACGAAGCTGTCATATTTAATTTAAACAAAAGAAAATTAAATTACTTTATCTATCCTTGATGTTAAAGTGCTACTTTATCTACCCTTGCTGTTAAAGTAAAACTTGACCTTTTGTTTTGAGTTGATAAAAGCACACTTTAACATGTGCTATAAAAAAATAAATAAAACTTGCCAGGTAACAAAAACGCAAACTTTAAAAATTACGCTTTTGCGTTGTCCAACCTATAAACCGTTCAATAGTTATTTTCCCGATAGAAGGCCATGTTAGAGTGATGAATTTCACCCTGTAAATATGCTATCAGTTATTAACAAAAGTTAGGTTAGGGCTATTTTATACAAAATAACAATTTTATGTTAATGTACAAAACCTGATTTGGTTTTGGATTTTGTGCCACTTTTATTATTGGCTAAGATAAATTTAATGAAAGAAACTTGCTGATTCTGAATACGTTTCATACTTTGTTGAGTAGGCATAATGGTATAATGAAAGTCGTTCTTTTATTGTAATTATAAAGTGTATACAAAAATATTTAAATATTACAATTTATGTATTTTTTTCAGTATAAATAAATAAAGCTTTTACAAGCCACTTTAGGCCCATTGCATAACAATCAGTCTCCATTGTCCCTTATTCATGATTTTATTTCTCCAGTCTTCTATTCATTTCCTTGCTATGTCTTCCATTACTGCCTCCTTCCATCTATTCCTTGGTTGCCCTCTTCTTCTAGTTTCTTGCTCTCTGCTTTCCAATACTATCTTAGTAGCTCTTCCATCTGGCATTCTCCATATATGCCCAAACCATTTTAACCTTTGAGCTTTAATGAAGTCTACTATACTTGGCTCCCCATTGTTAAGCCATTTTGCAGTCTTCAGCAATTTAATTTACCATTTTGACAGCTTACAGCAGTATAGAGCCTTTAGAACAGTCTGTCTGTACCTTTAACCCGTCTTTAGCTACTCATTTTTTTCATCGCTTATGTTAGCAGTAATAAATTCGAACACCTTGTAGTTTAGCGCAGTTACCTCGATTTGGGCCACACTTTATTTACTGATTCTTGCACGTGGCTTTAGTTCCGCAACGCTGGTTTCAAACGTGTTAAAAATTCCTGTTGGATCAAATGAGAGGGCCTCGTCTTCCTTGTCACACCGACAATATTTTGTTTTATCCGGTGAACGATTCCGCCTCTCGATTGGCTGTCGAGTCAGCTTGGGGACGCTTCTTTTGACGCGAGTTTTTCTAATGGTCGAGATTCAGGGATTGAGCCACTAGCCGTCGAGCTAACAAGTCGAATAGTGGGAGTTCGTGCTACGCTTCCGCACTTGTCGGGGGGGCTTCGGCCTTTCCGTTTGTGCTGTTACAGCAAGGTGTTTGTGTGAATATTAAAACTGTGTTTGCCTTCCGGCAGTCTCGAGAGGGTCGTTCGTTGAAACACAAGGAGCGTGTGGTGTGTTGTGAGGTGTACCGTTGGTACGTGGGTGCCTGTGCATATCGATGGCCGAGTTCTGCTTTATTGATGTAGGGTTGTGGTTGACCCATCAATCCCTATAAAATGGGGGTTAAACCTGCAGGACTTTTGGATTCCTAGGCCTCACCGTCGTTTTGTCCCATGAGAGGGACGCATTCCAGTTGACGCCCCTTCAAGGCAGATTCCGCCAGCATTCTCACGTGCCTTCCACGCTTTCGCTCTTACGCCGCATCTGCAGGCATGTCGCTAAGTAACCTCTCTCCCACGCTCGAGGATCGTCTAGATACAGGTATCTGTGTAACCAATTTATAACGTATTAGCTGTTATTTATGTGAACCAAACTTATATTCTGTGTTTTTTAATTTTACTGTGCATTAATCGCCGCCATCAGAACGTATTAGCTGTCATTTATGTGGCCTAAACCCAGGATAATTTATTGTACTAACTAAATTATTGAATTTTGACCGCAGTTTTTGTAACTAATCAGCTGTGATTTCTGAGAGCCAAATTTACATATTGTGCTTGCTAGTTTATTGCATTTTTGGCTGCCGTCTTCGTAACTAATCAGCTGTTATGCATGTGACTACATCGTGCACACAGTGCTTGCTAATTTACTGTATTCTGACCGTATTCATTTGTAGCTAATTATTTGATATTTGTGTGACTAAGTCTTGCACACAGTGGTTGCTAATTTACTGTATTTTGGCCGTATTCATTTGCCGCTAATTACTTGATATTTATGTGACCATTTGCTGTTATGTTGTACTAGAAATCAAGCGCCTCTCCAGATGGGGCACTAAATTTAGGCATAGTGTAATCTTGGTAGCCTTTTAAATTACCCCTTTGTTAACGTCAGACCAAAAGACGAATATTTGAACAAAGGCCTTATTATTGTGGCGAATCTGTGCATGCTCTTTTCAGAATAAGTTTTCTGTGTAACGATTGATGTACGACGAAGTTTAAGCGTTGGAGCGACACAGGTAGGTCTGGCGACGCCGCAGCAGTAACGACGAGGATTGTAAGGCCGAATTCCCGTTCTCCCGAAATAGTTATTCAAGTATTTTTCCCGAAATTGTAATTTGAGTTTTACCGCCTCTCGAGTACCTTTCTGACTTAGCACCCTGTGTACTTCTCGTTCCGTTTAACCGTCCAGGTCCGGCTGCACGTGTATACCCCGAGATAGACCTGGTGGCGCCCTATTTACTTTTATCGTTATTTACCGCCCCTCTGGCCGTTGCCCTTAAGTGATCTCGTAAAAAACTCCCCCTTGCTCCACTGCTGCTTTAGCCGGCATTATCTTGTTGCGGCATGGGCAGCGGCCTAGGTGAATCTTTGTACCGATGTTGTCGAATGACGTCCGCACCGGCCGTTTAGTTGTTGTGTGAGCCGATGCGGTGTCGTAAAACTCGTTTAAGACCGTATCACCATACTTTTCTTGTATCTCTTCGTTTGTAAGTCTTCTCCAACCATCCTCCGTCCAAATATTTGTCGCAGCATGTTATAAGTCGTAGTTTTGCATTTCGCGACATTTGTTTTGAGATGCCGATGTCCATAAATATTATGCCTAGTTGCAAACAAAGTATGAAAGCACTGGCAACATTGCACGTTTAACTTCAAAATGTCAAATTAGACACTTTCGTGAGCCTCCTGTACATAACAGCTGATTCTGACAGTGTCAGAAAGAGATTCTAGGGAGTTTTAATTTTATTAAACATGACAACAAAATTCCATGTCTACCTACCGGAAAAATAACTACCTATTGAACGGTTTATAGAAGTAACAAAAGAACCAATAGAAATTTAACAGTGCTACCATAAAACTGCATTTTTGCCAATTCCGGACTATAGTGAATAGAGTTTATGTTATAGCTACTTTTCTAGGGTGCATGTCACAATTTCTTCTTCGTACATTTTTATAAAACCACACGTGTTTCTCCAACGAGATGTTTCTTGATTGCTTTTTTTAACTTCTTATCTCTTGCTCTTTCTCTAAAAGGATTAATCATAAAGTGCGTCCAAGCTTCTGCTGGAGCATTAGAAAACTAAACCCTAGATACCTTACAATGACTCTATTTTTAATCTCTCTGTAGTTTGAATCTACATTTAAATGTTTTGAGGCATACTTGTTCTTAAAGCTAACGTAGCTACTCCGCATTCGTGCAAAAATCGATTTACAAGTGCCCTTATGTGTTTAATGCCACCAGGGGTTACCTGCATTACTTTTAAGAACAAGTATTGCACTATAGTAATTTACGATACAAGTGCGTAAAGCTAGTCTTTAGTCATGAGTGGGGTAAAGTTAAAACGCGAGTAACCGAGCGTTTGAAGCCCCGCGAGTGACTAAAGATGCTTTACGCATGTGTATCGTACAATATTTTATCTACGATAGAATCTAGAATACACGGTAAATAAAAAAAAATATTAAATGTAAATTAGGATTACTAGCAAACGGTCGTAAGTTTACGTGGTTAAAAATTTTAGAATAGGTTGCTACTGACCACGTGCCTAATGAAATGTTTTAAACACGTTGCTACTGACGACGTAAACTAATGAAAAAATGTTGTTAAACAGTCGTTTTACAAACTTAAATCTGCTAACTAAAAGTCAATTTTACACACTGTCGTAGATAATAGTTATTTATGTACCTAGAGCGAAAAATGATGCATTAGGCGTGAGTTCGAAAGTTTCGGGCCGAGCGAAGCGAGATCCGAAAAAACTCGAACGAACGCCTAATGCATTTTTCGCTCGTGTTGCATACAAAATTTTTCCTACGACTGTAAAATTTTCGAAAATAGGTTTAAACTGGTGTTTTTTGCCATTTCTAAAATTTCCAGCAACGTGCAAATTTTTACATCAGAATTGGATATTTTATCGCCCATTTCTTATTTTTCCTGACACTTACACACCGACAATACACAAAATAAAGCACAAGTAACTTTAAATAGCAAAAACAGATTTAAATCAAATTCACAGTGACAGCTGTTAACTTTGACGTTTTCAAATAGCTGACCACTAGCCGACTTAGGTATATAATCATGAAAGCTTATATAAAATTTATGTACCTATGTTGCTATGTATTACGATTCACGATTATATACTTACGTATGACGGCTACCGCGATGAACTGATTCAATACAATCAATTTTTGACGTACGTCAACAAGGCGGAAAGCTTGATTTTAGAAGCAGTCGTAGGAAATAGTATATTATGTATCAAGTTTTATAAACGCCATTTTAGTCACGAGTTTTATTAATCACGAGCGAAGCGCAGCGGAGCGAGTGTTTAATAAAATGAGTGACTAATAAGTTTATAAAACGAGTTGCATACTATACTTTTTCTACGACCACAAATTTAGAGAATATAACATCATATTATTCCATTAAAATTTTGACATTTATTATATTAGGTTAAATTATGCTTGACAAACGTCAAAGTGACGATTGAAAACTAACTTGATTTTAGTTTTGGCTGTGGCTAATAAAGCAAATACTATTTGAACCTAACTTCACCTCATGACTAAAACATCGTTGCCAACTTCAGCTCATGACTAAGAGGCTCTTTAGTCATAGGTTATGAAGGCATGATTAAAAGGTCACTTAGCGACGTGTATGTTAGTATGTTAAATGGCATTTTAGTTACAGGAGTAGAAAAAAACATTTAAATATATAGTCTATCTTTTTGCTTTATGATTCAGGGTAGGTTTTGCATTTATATTATTTTAGCAGTGTACAACAGTTTTAGTTACAAAATATAACTAAAGTCAAAATTAAGATCACCGTGATTGTCAAGTTGACACTTCGGTAAAGATCACTAATGTATAATAAAATATCACGAAAAATCAGTGTTAACAGTTAAACTAAAGAAACTGTAAATCGTTAGTTTACTAATATAAAAGACCTCAACGGTAATTTAAATAAAACAGCTACCAAATCTTTGATGTAGGTACGAGTTTTTCTAATGGTCGAGATTCAGGGATTGAGCCACTAGCCGTCGAGCTAACAAGTCGAATAGTGGGAGTTCGTGCTACGCTTCCGCACTTGTCGGGGGGGCTTCGGCCTTTCCGTTTGTGCTGTTACAGCAAGGTGTTTGTGTGAATATTAAAACTGTGTTTGCCTTCCGGCAGTCTCGAGAGGGTCGTTCGTTGAAACACAAGGAGCGTGTGGTGTGTTGTGAGGTGTACCGTTGGTACGTGGGTGCCTGTGCATATCGATGGCCGAGTTCTGCTTTATTGATGTAGGGTTGTGGTTGACCCATCAATCCCTATAAAATGGGGGTTAAACCTGCAGGACTTTTGGATTCCTAGGCCTCACCGTCGTTTTGTCCCATGAGAGGGACGCATTCCAGTTGACGCCCCTTCAAGGCAGATTCCGCCAGCATTCTCACGTGCCTTCCACGCTTTCGCTCTTACGCCGCATCTGCAGGCATGTCGCTAAGTAACCTCTCTCCCACGCTCGAGGATCGTCTAGATACAGGTATCTGTGTAACCAATTTATAACGTATTAGCTGTTATTTATGTGAACCAAACTTATATTCTGTGTTTTTTAATTTTACTGTGCATTAATCGCCGCCATCAGAACGTATTAGCTGTCATTTATGTGGCCTAAACCCAGGATAATTTATTGTACTAACTAAATTATTGAATTTTGACCGCAGTTTTTGTAACTAATCAGCTGTGATTTCTGAGAGCCAAATTTACATATTGTGCTTGCTAGTTTATTGCATTTTTGGCTGCCGTCTTCGTAACTAATCAGCTGTTATGCATGTGACTACATCGTGCACACAGTGCTTGCTAATTTACTGTATTCTGACCGTATTCATTTGTAGCTAATTATTTGATATTTGTGTGACTAAGTCTTGCACACAGTGGTTGCTAATTTACTGTATTTTGGCCGTATTCATTTGCCGCTAATTACTTGATATTTATGTGACCATTTGCTGTTATGTTGTACTAGAAATCAAGCGCCTCTCCAGATGGGGCACTAAATTTAGGCATAGTGTAATCTTGGTAGCCTTTTAAATTACCCCCTTTGTTAACGTCAGACCAAAAGACGAATATTTGAACAAAGGCCTTATTATTGTGGCGAATCTGTGCATGCTCTTTTCAGAATAAGTTTTCTGTGTAACGATTGATGTACGACGAAGTTTAAGCGTTGGAGCGACACAGGTAGGTCTGGCGACGCCGCAGCAGTAACGACGAGGATTGTAAGGCCGAATTCCCGTTCTCCCGAAATAGTTATTCAAGTATTTTTCCCGAAATTGTAATTTGAGTTTTACCGCCTCTCGAGTACCTTTCTGACTTAGCACCCTGTGTACTTCTCGTTCCGTTTAACCGTCCAGGTCCGGCTGCACGTGTATACCCCGAGATAGACCTGGTGGCGCCCTATTTACTTTTATCGTTATTTACCGCCCCTCTGGCCGTTGCCCTTAAGTGATCTCGTAAAAAACTCCCCCTTGCTCCACTGCTGCTTTAGCCGGCATTATCTTGTTGCGGCATGGGCAGCGGCCTAGGTGAATCTTTGTACCGATGTTGTCGAATGACGTCCGCACCGGCCGTTTAGTTGTTGTGTGAGCCGATGCGGTGTCGTAAAACTCGTTTAAGACCGTATCACCATACTTTTCTTGTATCTCTTCGTTTGTAAGTCTTCTCCAACCATCCTCCGTCCAAATATTTGTCGCAGCATGTTATAAGTCGTAGTTTTGCATTTCGCGACATTTGTTTTGAGATGCCGATGTCCATAAATATTATGCCTAGTTGCAAACAAAGTATGAAAGCACTGGCAACATTGCACGTTTAACTTCAAAATGTCAAATTAGACACTTTCGTGAGCCTCCTGTACATAACAGCTGATTCTGACAGTGTCAGAAAGAGATTCTAGGGAGTTTTAATTTTATTAAACATGACAACAAAATTCCATGTCTACCTACCGGAAAAATAACTACCTATTGAACGGTTTATAGAAGTAACAAAAGAACCAATAGAAATTTAACAGTGCTACCATAAAACTGCATTTTTGCCAATTCCGGACTATAGTGAATAGAGTTTATGTTATAGCTACTTTTCTAGGGTGCATGTCACAATTTCTTCTTCGTACATTTTTATAAAACCACACGTGTTTCTCCAACGAGATGTTTCTTGATTGCTTTTTTTAACTTCTTATCTCTTGCTCTTTCTCTAAAAGGATTAATCATAAAGTGCGTCCAAGCTTCTGCTGGAGCATTAGAAAACTAAACCCTAGATACCTTACAATGACTCTATTTTTAATCTCTCTGTAGTTTGAATCTACATTTAAATGTTTTGAGGCATACTTGTTCTTAAAGCTAACGTAGCTACTCCGCATTCGTGCAAAAATCGATTTACAAGTGCCCTTATGTGTTTAATGCCACCAGGGGTTACCTGCATTACTTTTAAGAACAAGTATTGCACTATAGTAATTTACGATACAAGTGCGTAAAGCTAGTCTTTAGTCATTAGTGGGGTAAAGTTAAAACGCGAGTAACCGAGCGTTTGAAGCCCCGCGAGTGACTAAAGATGCTTTACGCATGTGTATCGTACAATATTTTATCTACGATAGAATCTAGAATACACGGTAAATAAAAAAAATATTAAATGTAAATTAGGATTACTAGCAAACGGTCGTAAGTTTACGTGGTTAAAAATTTTAGAATAGGTTGCTACTGACCACGTGCCTAATGAAATGTTTTAAACACGTTGCTACTGACGACGTAAACTAATGAAAAAATGTTGTTAAACAGTCGTTTTACAAACTTAAATCTGCTAACTAAAAGTCAATTTTACACACTGTCGTAGATAATAGTTATTTATGTACCTAGAGCGAAAAATGATGCATTAGGCGTGAGTTCGAAAGTTTCGGGCCGAGCGAAGCGAGATCCGAAAAAACTCGAACGAACGCCTAATGCATTTTTCGCTCGTGTTGCATACAAAATTTTTCCTACGACTGTAAAATTTTCGAAAATAGGTTTAAACTGGTGTTTTTTGCCATTTCTAAAATTTCCAGCAACGTGCAAATTTTTACATCAGAATTGGATATTTTATCGCCCATTTCTTATTTTTCCTGACACTTACACACCGACAATACACAAAATAAAGCACAAGTAACTTTAAATAGCAAAAACAGATTTAAATCAAATTCACAGTGACAGCTGTTAACTTTGACGTTTTCAAATAGCTGACCACTAGCCGACTTAGGTATATAATCATGAAAGCTTATATAAAATTTATGTACCTATGTTGCTATGTATTACGATTCACGATTATATACTTACGTATGACGGCTACCGCGATGAACTGATTCAATACAATCAATTTTTGACGTACGTCAACAAGGCGGAAAGCTTGATTTTAGAAGCAGTCGTAGGAAATAGTATATTATGTATCAAGTTTTATAAACGCCATTTTAGTCACGAGTTTTATTAATCACGAGCGAAGCGCAGCGGAGCGAGTGTTTAATAAAATGAGTGACTAATAAGTTTATAAAACGAGTTGCATACTATACTTTTTCTACGACCACAAATTTAGAGAATATAACATCATATTATTCCATTAAAATTTTGACATTTATTATATTAGGTTAAATTATGCTTGACAAACGTCAAAGTGACGATTGAAAACTAACTTGATTTTAGTTTTGGCTGTGGCTAATAAAGCAAATACTATTTGAACCTAACTTCACCTCATGACTAAAACATCGTTGCCAACTTCAGCTCATGACTAAGAGGCTCTTTAGTCATAGGTTATGAAGGCATGATTAAAAGGTCACTTAGCGACGTGTATGTTAGTATGTTAAATGGCATTTTAGTTACAGGAGTAGAAAAAAACATTTTCATTCTCCCCTCTACGAAAGTGCCATTTTCGATTTTGATAAGGCAATTGAAAGCGAAAGTAAAATATGCTAAGTGATGGGTTGCTAGGTATGAAAAACTTTCGTGCCCTGGACGACAAAAAGCAAAAATGTCAACATCATTCGTTGCATACCATGCCATGAAACTTTCGTAAGCTTGATTGTACCGACCTTTGGGTTTGTCCGGCAACAAACTTCTGCACGCAATGTTTGCAGCTACTTTAATGAAATTCATGTTAAATTATGACAGACTATTCAATGATATTTGACAAATGTCATAAAATAATGCTTTTGTATTGTTACCAAAGTAACGTTAACGACAAGTCACCTGTCTTACTAATTTTATTATAATCACAAAAGTCATTGTATTTTATTAAATATTGAGGGGAGAATGAAAAGTTTAATACATTACACGCTGCGTAAGCTCTTTCAGGTGCTCGGAGTTTTTAAACAGTCTCGGCTACGCTTACGCTTCGCCTCGGCCATTCAAAAACACCTCACACCTAAAAGTAAGCTTTCGCAGCTTGTAATGTAAATAACTATTAAATATATAGTCTATCTTTTTGCTTTATGATTCAGGGTAGGTTTTGCATTTATATTATTTTAGCAGTGTACAACAGTTTTAGTTACAAAATATAACTAAAGTCAAAATTAAGATCACCGTGATTGTCAAGTTGACACTTCGGTAAAGATCACTAATGTATAATAAAATATCACGAAAAATCAGTGTTAACAGTTAAACTAAAGAAACTGTAAATCGTTAGTTTACTAATATAAAAGACCTCAACGGTAATTTAAATAAAACAGCTACCAAATCTTTGATGTAGGTACTTCTTAAGAATTAAACAGATATTACTCTTCTAACAATTTTTATAATACTATAGAGTTCAAACGCAACTCTGTTGAATATTTTAAATGAAGCAAATTTACAATTACTGCAAAGTATGAATAAGAAAAAAGAATCCGTAGCTTGTGAAGAATATAGTTGCAAGGAGGATAGTAAGAAGAAAATTTGGGGTTTCAACGAAAAAAAATGGTTAAAGTGCAGTAACCTAGACCACTTCTGCCTCATGTGCAGGAGTTATCATTTTAGGTTAGCTGCAGTTTAAGATTTGTGTGTACTTAGTACCCACCTATATTACTAGCTCCAGGTATGGTAGTTCAAATTGCTACTGCTGCTCTTATAAGGAGAACTGCGCCAACAATTTCAAGGTGTTTTAGAGTGGTCCACGATGCTGCATTTTTCTCAAAACAGTTATTTATTTACATTGGATACTTCATTGCAATGTGCAAAGGAGTTACTAAATTAGGTATATTGGAAGTCATGCAAAAATTATACCAGACATTAAAAACTCGGTTACAAGTACAAATCTTTGAATGCAAGGAAACTATTGTGCGAGAAGAGTTATCTTATTATTAGGTTGGAAGAAACTGATACAGAATCGGAAGACGACTAGTATTCCGACTATCCTGAAGTGTATCCATCTAAATTTTATCTTAAAAAAATGTTCAATCAAAGTATTTTGGAATACCTGTCATACGTTTTACATAAAGAATCTGTAAACAAAAATCATCAGCAAGTAGTTGTAGCATATATACTCGTAATAAAGCAATACCTTATTTAATGTTAATTGTTCAGTAATTTTAGCCGTTCTTAAATATAATGCTGCTTATAGCTTAACACACTGACAGTCGTAGCAGGGTTTTGACATTACTAGTATTTTTCTTTGTAACCAACTACCTACACTCTTGCAAAAATGCAAATGCAAAGCCCTAGATAAATTAATGTTTGTAGATTGGCAACTCGGGGATATTTGTGAAGACACGTGTAGAGCCATCTAGTGAGAGTGTCTCCTACTTTTTAAGCCTCTGTCGGTATAAAAGCTGTCAAATCGCTATGTTACTATCGTAACTAAATAAAATTTTATTACTTTATTTTGTATTAATTTGCACACAGCGTGTGATAACAGAGGAACGTCACTTAAGATATAATTATGCTACAGAAGTATTAAATATTTGTGGAACATATTATCTTTTAAGTGACAATCGTTTGTTTTCACCCGCTCTGTACAAATTAATAGAAATCTAATTAATATTAAAAAATTGGCAAATATGCAAGGAAAATAATAATAATAAGTATTTATTTAGCATAATAGCTACACAAATAATCCACTATAATATTATAACATAAAAACATATTACTTATATCTTCTCTAAGTTTGTTGAGCTCTTTTCTTGCAACTTTCTTTCATATAGCCTGCACTTTGCAAGGGTTGCCTTCAATCGTTGTCTGAGTTCTTTGATGGTGTTGATATTGTCTACTTCTTGTTCTATTTCATACAAGCTGTTGTCGAGATTGTCTCCATGTGACATTTCTCCTTCAACACTACTTGCATTTGGACCTGTAATGGTTTGCTCTACGCATGCACTGTGGTCCATTTCCTGTTTCTGCTTTTGTTGTTTTCGACCATCAGATCAGGATATGAATTTGGAGTTTTTTCTTACCATCTGCTCTTGACAGTTCAAATTGACCATCAGAAAAATGCACCTTAAATGAGTGAGTGTTATAATATGTTATATCTGCTTTGATATATTTACTCGCCTTACAAACCCTCCCATTTATCGGCACATTGTCTTGATTAATGGCACAGATCCACACTTCTCTTCTGCTTGCATTCTTTTCACCACTGGACAATCTGAATAAACGGAAGTCTTTAGCGGTACTGTTTTTGCAATTCGATACACAACAACCAGGCATAATTACACTTTATGAACCAACCAATTACTAAAAAAATATGAACGAACAATGTGATGACAGCCAGCATCCAATGCTTTATGTCAAATTGTCTGTCAAGCGTCGCACGTTTGATGGAAGATTTGAGATTATATATCTAGTAACTTTAGTAAATAAGTGAAACTATTGCCATCTAGTGAGAGTGTCTCCAACTTTTCAGCCCCTCACATTTGACTTCAAATATGGCCGGTGAGTTTCCAGCCCGCGGTCACACTTGGCAAATTTTTATTTGCCTTTAGGCCTAACACTGATGCAAATGTATTAATATGTGTTCCATTTCTATCTGTCAATAGTTCTTTAAATAGCATATCTTGCAGAGTTGTAGGTATGTAAGTATTTTTCTACAGTTTTTGAAATGACGGGCATTTTTTGCTTCAAAAGAATTTTTGAATGGGGCTTTATATCCATTGACACAAATTCCCAAAAACGAGAAGCAAAGAGCAGAATAGGTCAAAAATATAAACAGAATAAACTGAACACTCACAAATATAACCAGACTGTGTGAAATCAACTTTGATGTAGGAAAAAGAGCGTCTGGGTGGCAAACGAAAACTAAAATCCAATGCTGTACCTACTTTGTTTATGTTGTCTCAACTCTTTATCAAAGATTAAGTACTTATATAGGATCTGCAGTAGCTACCTACCAGTGTAGTTTTCATAAACGCTTTAAATTAACCATTTTCTGAGATTGTCAAAGTGACAAGTAATTAAATTCATAGGTGACATACTAAGAAAGACAACTCTGGCCTTGTATGCTATCAGTTATTTTTGGATCAGTAATGGCAGTTGACGTTTGCGTTGTCTCAACTCTTATATAAGAACTCTAGCCGTGACGGCGCAGGTAACTGTTTCTGCAGCCGGTAGCAGTCAAAGTTAGTTATCAAAGGTAATTATAATAGTACACATTTTGCTTTATTCATTGCATAATGCTTTAATTATTTAAAAGCACTTTACCTCTAACGAAAGAAGTAACTGGAATAACTTTATAACCTCACTTCTTGTGTAAAATTCTAAATTCAACACCCGCTGTTTACTTTTAGCACATGTGCTAAAAGTAAACCTCTGATTTAACTCTTAACAAGCTGATTTATAAATCGTAATTTTTAGTGAAACAAGCTAGTGCTAAAAGGCCTACTTTTAGTAGTGGTCGTAGAAAAAATAACTTTTTAGTTTTAGCGGGAATCCTGCAGTAGTTCGTGGATAATATCCGATTTCCTACTCTTGATATATCTATCTTTTTGTCATCAAAATTATTTTGTAACTCTTAAATTCTTGCATAAAATATTGCAATTTGTGCTCTATAATAATTTTGGAGACTGTATCTAAAGAGTTTATAATTTTTCGGATTTCATTATCATTATCCTTCAAAAAATATAATTTTTTATGTCTCATCAATCGAGCTATGTACGTATGTGTTTTACAATTCTGCATATTGAAAACAGTTTTCAAATCAGGTGCATTTAACGTGTATTCAATACAATTACTGTATGCCAAAGTACTGATAAGAAGCTTGCACCATCCCATCTTGTTTTCTTTTCATCTGCTAGTAGATTGGAGAAATGTCAGTTACTGAAATTAGTTTGAAAAACATGTCTTCAGTACGAACGTGCCTTTCTTCCCCAAAACTGTTTTAGTTATTACATCATTTCTTGTACTGTTATCAAACTAAGAAATACTTTGATGCTTTGTAAAAATAATGCTCAGTATAAATTTTGTTCTGATTTCAATTTTGTTGAAGTGACAAGGACTGAATATTATTAAAGCGTGAATCTGACAAGGTAAGAACACGCGCATGTGTAGGTATTGTTCTGTGATTAGCACAAGTGATTAGCAAATGTAAAGAACTTGGGGATTATTTTGCGACTTGGGGTGTCTTTATGTATGCTATCGTGTAAGGGTCAATAATTTTGTTTTATGTTACAAAATTAGAAAATATAGTTAATTTTCCATAGAACCTGTTGAGGTAATTATTTATAGTACATACATACATAATCTGTAACCCCTTATACCGCTTACACATTGTCGGGGTGCCGGTTAAAGTAAGTAAAATCACAGTCTATAAACTAGACTGTGGTAAAATGTATGTAGGTGTTTTTCACTCCTGCCATTATTTGTTATTTAACCATAACCTCAAATGTGCCAAGCTGCGTGTTCACAGATGTGATTCGGCTGTCATATAAATCGAGTGCATTGCATGCATCTGGTTGATATGGTATCGGTACAATTCTCAAACCGGCTAGGTCTAAATAGTAACGGCTTGTATACTTTCAAATCTGTTCGGTATGGATTGTATGTACTGGTACAATTTTTGTTAATTTGTATAATTCAGTATAAACTGATTGAAAAGAATGTACTATGAATACTATTTTCTTTCAGATCAATGGGAAAACTTCAAGTGTAGCAGCTGACATAGCAATGATGTGTCTTGTCTGATTCTTCAATTGTGCATCACAAGCTTCAAGTAGACATAGGTATAAATAATTGTAAGTTGAATATAGGAAAATATAGTAGCGGTCATAGGTACAACACTTCACTCCCTCAAAAAGATATTATAAATGGCTTCTGTATTTTCTAACGTTGCTTATGAAATGGTTGTAATTTTTAAAATAACTAGTTAATTTACTTACACTTACCTGTCACGTGATTGATATCATTCATTGAAAAGATGAGAATTATAAATTTTTTGAAATTGACCAATCTCATACTGATTACCTGATAAGCGCCCTAGAGATACTTATTAACCCCGTGGATGGTGTCATAACTAGAAATGCAAATGCAAGAAACAAGGTACTAGTATAATTCAGCGTTATTCAATCAATTTTAAATCATAATTCGTGTGCGGGTTTTGTGTAATAATCTTCAGAATACAGGGTGTCCCAAAAGTCATGGTAGAAAAACAATATCTAATATAGTATAAGGTAATATAATCCACATTTGTGGTTTTTATTATTTTTTTAATGCATGTATAATATTTATTTGGAAAACCTAAAAATTAGTCTTGTAACGACACCTATGACTGTGTTTGTAAAAGGTATATTTTTAATTTTATTAAACATGTCCAGTTTTGAAATAGTGCACTTAATCACAAAACACCTGTGGTATTTCTTTTCTTTCAATAAAAAACTCAGATTTGACAAATTCTTGAAACTTGCGTAATTATCTCAATTTATTTTAGATACCAATGACTTGTAATTATTTTCGAAAAACTTTTATAAATTATTACTCGAAAACGTACTTGTCGATTTTTGAAATACTTTGGGAATATCATTATTTCAGTATAACCTATCCGAGTTTATTTTTTCTACCATGGTTTTTGGGACACTATATAAACACGGGCTACACACTTACAGACAATTTTACCAAGAGTTATCGTGCTGGTTTCTCTTGGAATACTGCACTCGGATCAGTTTTCATTGCAACCGGCACTCGACCGTGGCGTTTGCAAAATTATTGGTGAGTATGCCTTGCCCTTGTATTACAAATGAGCATTCTAGGATCCCTATTGTTTATATTGTACATCAATGACAGAGAAAGTGCAATCAAACATTGTAAGTTCCACCTAATTGCAGCTGATGCTATATGTACAGAGCAGGCACTAACGGAAGAGATATCCAAGACAAACTCGGTGAAGATCTGAAAAACATAGTAAGTGGTTAGAATGAAATAAATGAAAGTGTAAAATCAATAAAATAAAAGCAATGCTGTTGGTGAAGGGGAAAACCCAAAATGCAATGGAAATGTGGTGGTTTTAGCATAAAGTTGACTGTATAAATAGAAATAATCAATTAATTCAAATATTTTGGCATAATAGCAGATAATAAGCTAATTTTTGTTGAACATATAGAATATACAGGGTGTCTCGGAAGGAATCTGTTAAACTTTAGGAATATGTGTGTTGTGCAATTTTAAGCATCTTTTTATTTAAAATAATTGAAAGTTGACCGGGGAGGAATATGCCGAATTGTAGGGGTATGTTTCTTAAGTACTTGAATAATTATCTATGGTTGCTTATTTAGTTACTACATCCATAAAATTTTTGATTGTTTTTAAATAGAAAGCATTATTTATAAAATTCTTGTATTTTTCTGCAACAAGCCATAACTCAGTTATGTTTTATAATCGTATAACACGTTTATAACCCATTTTTGCATACAAATGTTCAAGGAAGAAGCATATTCCTCAAGTTTGGCAGATTCCTTCTGGGGCACCTTGTATATGTAACAAAATTACTTAAAAAACTAGGGTACTCAATATGTATAGTGATTTTTTAAACAAGTGGTTAAGAGATTCTTTGAAATTTACGTATAACATGTATTAGCTGCATTTTTGCAATTTTTAAATTTGATTTGTTTATGCTCTATAACTTAGATATAAATAGAATTTAAAAAATGCAAAATTTGTGTTTGCAGCTAATATACTGTTACGTGAATTTGAAAGAATCTCACACAAATTCAATGATGCTAAATTATTAAAAGTGGCTAATCATAGATGCCTGTACTCTGCTTGTTCTTACTGAAAACTGCTGACATCGAATTTCCCACCATATTTACACAGGAAATTAACCTATCATACAGACATTCATAACCTAAATCTTCATCATAAGGGTTGGCTGCCACTGCCTATTCATCGCAAGTAACTGTTTCAAAGATTGTTTTCTTATTCTATAGCAAAATGTTTTAATGAAATATACAACAATATGATTTCATCAGCAAGTAGTTCGACAGTCAAAAGAAATTTATTTAAGTTTTTATATGAGCAGAACATACAAGTTAGTTGCTTATCACTCTGAAATGCAGCTTCAAACTGTAATTTTCCCAAAAATTGCATTTTAAAATTTAACCTATAAATGATAGGACTTTTTTGTTTATTTTGATTCAAATATTAGAATTTACTCCTCAGTTACCCTGTATATAGGATTGTCAGAGTATAAAATCACATTAATGGTAGATGATGTAATACCAGGCCTGCCAACGTAGTAGTTATCATCAATAATTGCTAGAATTGATCAAAATTACATTTTATATCCTACAATGCAGCAGTTGACCATGGTATTAGTTCACTTTGACACTTACCTTAACACAATAACAAAGCACGTGACGACTTGTGATAAATAACGGAAACTAATAAAACTGTACATCGATTATACTATAGGTATCATATGCAACGCTCGGCGTTCAAGCTGTTGTGACGTCACTGGTACTCCAGCTCATAGTTTAAATACATGTATCTACGGAATCTAAACTAGTAGAGATATCCGGTTTGCACTGTTGTTACATTATTTTCTTGTTTAATTTTAGGTAAACTTAATTTTGGTTCACATCCTTTTAAAGGTCTTGCCGGATCATACACTCTACTGTCAGAATCCTGCTTAGTACTGTCAAAGTCCTGCTAGGTACTGCCGCAGTTCTGATTGAAGGTTCTGCCTACTCCTGCCCAAGTCCTGCATGATTCTGTCAGGTCCTGCTCGGTTCTGCCGTCATATTTTATACACCTACACTGCCTATGCTCACATAGCAAAAAGGACGTTTGAAAAGTACGCTGTGATATGTAGATTTGGTGATTAAGCTCTTATGGCAGATATTTAAATTGTGTATGTTAAAACAGAATTGTTGGTCTTAAAATCTTTTAATTCCTTTTGTTTATTTTTTCTGGAACTACCAAGATTTCTGCTCATCATATGCTTATCATAGATTGTTATACAGGATGTTAAAAAACAAAGATATTTGGTGAAAATATAGCAGAGACCAAAGTCAAAAAGGCTTCATCAACATTAGTTTGAAAATGCGTTTTAAGGGAGCTACAACCCTGATACAGGTAATAAAAAACACGAATTCTATTTAATTAAAATAATACAGATAAAGCAAATTTGGTGTAAAAGTTGGTATAAGCTTCACAATGGGTAGTTTATACAAGGATGAGGAGATGTTATTTATCATAACTTTGTACAGTACACATTTTAGTTAATTCTGGTTTGATATTCGAAAAGGTCAGACTTTTCTACATATAAAAGGTACTTTTGTTTGAATTCACTGAGAGCAGTAATTTTTGAGAAAAGAGAACCCAAAGATTGAAATTTACTACTTCAGGAGTAGGAATATCTCTTTTCTTTACCCTTCTTGGAGCTGTAGCTCCCTTGAGACGCATATCCGGATCTATGTTCAGTAGTCCTTTTAATTTTATTTTGACCAGTGCTACGACCCCTTAAAGTTTGTTACCCCTTTAACATCCTGGATGTTACTATGAGTAGATGACGTTCGTGTAAACTGGAACATAACCATTCTGGCTAATTTTGATTTTTTTGTCATTTGAGATCTATTTGTAGCCGGAGTAACGTTTTTGCGGCAATATAACAAAATATGAAAAAAATAGCAATGCCCAATACTGCTGCCATATTGCTAAATTCATAATAGGTTAATGACAGTCTGCTTTTGTTGTAGGTGTGAAGCTGTTTAACTTCTGTTGGCTAACATATCATTCAAAGGAACTCTTAACATTTAAACAAACGTAATGGACATCAAACAAGAAACTATGGATAGTAAGTCTTGTAGTTCGTCAGGATCTGCATTATGCATATTGCAGAACATAGATGGCAATGAAAAAAAGTTAGACATCAAACAAGAAAGCATCGAAAGTACTAATTTAGTTACACATGTGAGGACTCATACGGGAAAGAAACCATATCGGTGCTCTGTTTGTGAATACCAAGCCACACAAAAATGTTATTTAGTTAGACATATGAGGACACATACAGGAGAAAAGCCTTATAATTGCTCTATTTGTGAATATAAAGCAACACATAAAATTAGTTTGGTTGCACATATGAGGACACATACAGGAGAAACACCTTATAGTTGCTGTGTTTGTGAATACAAAGCAACCTGGAAACATAATTTAGTTAGACATATGAGAACACATACAGGAGAAACGCCTTATAGTTGCTCTATTTGTAAATATAAAGCAACACATCAAAGTAGTTTAGTTACACATATGAGGACACATACAGGAGAAACGCCTTATAGTTGCTCTATTTGTGAATACAAAGCAACACAGAAAATTAGTTTAGTTAGACATATGAGAACACATACAGGAGAAACGCCTTATAGTTGCTCTGTTTGTGAATATAAAGCAACTGTAAAAAGTAATTTAGTTGTACATATGAGGACACATACAGGAGAAATGCCGTATAGTTGCTCTCTTTGTGACTATAAAGCAACACATCAAAGTAGTTTAGTTCCACATATGAGGACACATACAGGAGAAACGCCTTATAGTTGTTCTGTTTGTGAATATAAAGCACCACAGAAAAGTAATTTAGTGACACATATGAGGACACATACAGGAGAAACGCCTTATAGTTGCTCTGTTTGTGAATATAAAGCACCACAGAAAAGTAATTTAGTGACACATATGAGGACACATACAGGAGAAACGCCGTATAATTGCTCTATTTGTAAATATAAAGCACCACATAAAATTAGTTTGGTTACACATATGAGGACACACACCGGAGAAACACCGTATAGTTGCTCTGTTTGTGAATATAAATCAACACAGAAAGGTAATTTAGTTAGACATATGAGGACACATACAGGAGAAACGCCTTATAGTTGCTCTATTTGTAAACATAAAGCAACACATAAAATTAGTTTGGTTACACATATGAGGACACATACCGGAGAAACGCCTTATAGTTGCTCTGTTTGTGAATATAAATCAACACAGAAAGGTAATTTAGTTAGACATATGAGGACACATACATGAGAAACGCCTTATAGTTGCTCTATTTGTAAACATAAAGCAACACATAAAAGTAGTTTAATTACACATATGAGGACACATAAAGGAGAAACGCCTTATACGTAGCTGCTCTGTTTGTGAATACAAAGCAACTGTAAAAAGTCGTTTAGTTACACATATGAGGACACATACAGGAGAAACGCCTTATAGTTGCTGTGTTTGTGAATACAAAGCAACCTGGAAACTTGCGGATGTATCAAAACAGACATAATCAAAAAACAAACAAGATGGTGGAACGAGAAATTTAAAAAAGAAGTAAAGCTGAAAAAACAAAAATGGAAAAAGTATCTTAGCGAAAAAAATAACGTAAGTATAAAGTATAAAGAACAAAAGAGTAAAAGTCAAAGAAATGGTGAAGAAAGCGAAACAGCAATCTTGGGAAGAATTTGGGGAAAAAATAAAGCGAGATAGCAAGAGAAATGAAAAGTTATTCTATAGACTATTAAAAACAATACGGAAAGGGAACTGAACCTAACAATAGATGAAGTAAAGATACAACAAGTAAATACATTTCAATATCTAGGAGTAAGCATACAAGACGACAGAAAACAGGACATAGAAATAAACAATAGAATAGACAAAGCAATGAAACTCTACCATGCCATGAACAAGCTTCATAAGTAAAAAAGAAGTAACGCAGAAAACCAAAATAAAAGTCTTTAAAACAATCTTCAGACCAATTCTAACGTTCGGGTGCGAAACTTGGGTTTTGACAAGAAATCAGAAGAGTAAAATACAAGCCATCGAAATTAAGTATTTATGGAGAATCAAAGGAGTCACAAGAGAACACAGAATCAGAAATGTACAAATTAGGGAAGAGCTAGAAACACAGTCAACACTAGAGTATATTGAAACAAGACAACTAAGTTGGTGGGGCCAGTTACAAAGGATGAACCACAATAGACAAGGCAAACAAGTATGGGAGGCCAAAATACTATTAAGAAGAAACCGAGGAAGACCACGCCAGACATGGGATGGAGTTCTTGGAGAAATACTGAAGAAAAAAGGAAAAACCTGGACAGAAGCAAAATTGATAGCTAGAAATAAAAAACATTGGTGGAAATTTGTGCACAGTAAATAAAGTGTAGTGTAAACAAAACACCCGACACCATTTTATGGTAAAAGGGACCTGATTATATTTACTTACTTACTTATCCGCTTCCCCTTAAGTACCGTTAGGTGTTGGGGTTTGTTTTGCCACAGCAAAACCTTTTCCACTCTTTCCTTGACTTGGCCAGTTTTTTTGCTTCCTTCCATGAACATTCCCTTGCCCTTAATATATCTCCGATTTCTTGGTTCCAAGTTTTTTTTGGTCGTCCTCTCCTGTTCTTTTTGTCCGATCCTGCCTCCCATATTTCTTTCACTAAGTTATCACTTCCCATTCTAACCAAATGGCCGCACCACCCCAGCTGCCTTTCAGTTATCATGTCCATAATGGGTTTCACTTCGAGTCTATTTCTTATCACTTTATTTTCCAGTTTATCTAGTCTTGTAACACCTTCAATTTTCCTTAATATTTTCATTTCGGCGGCCGTTATTTTACTCTTTAGTCTTTTATTTAAAATCCTCGACTCACACCGTAGATTAACACGGGTACAAAAACCGTATTATAAATTTTCACCTTTGTTATTTTACTCACTTCTCTTTTATTTAAGAAAACCTATTTTAGTGCATTATATAAGCGCGACACATTTTTAATTCGGTTGTTAATGTCGATTTCCGTGTTTCCCTTGGAGTCTATAAGTGACCCAAGATACTTCATGCTCTCCGCTGGTTTTAAATCATGCCCATCGATGTTAATTTTCACGTCTGGATCACCTCTCGTAATTACTATTATTTCAGTGTTCTGTGTATTTATTTTCATACCATACTCATCAAATACTGCTTTCCAAATGTTTACAGCTTCTTGTAATTCTTTTGCTCTATGCGCCACTACCATCAAGTCATCGGCATATAGAAACTCTCTAACTATTATAGGTAACAAATGCCTAGTGCCCACTCTGCATCCTTTTACTCTGATTTGGACTTTTCGAGATATTTCATCCATTACTAATATGAACAGTAATGGACTCAGGATCCCCCTTGTCTCACTCCCTTCCGCTAGCCTAACCCCTTGAATTAGGGAAGAATGCCCTCACAGGGGTCACGACCACCAAAGATGTTCGTATGATGGCCGGAGAGCGTTCGATGTTTCCAATATACATGTGTGGGGCTCGAACCCACTACCTGCCGACTGCTGGCGCAAGCACTCTACCAGCCGGCTACACGCTCTCTAATTTATTAAGCTAATATTGCTAATTATTGTTTCTTTAAAACACAGTTTCAAGTGTCAATTCTCTAGGTAGTACTTCCAGGTTCATCATTACTATCTGATTCCGAATCTGATTCTCCTAGAGAAATAATGAAAGGAGGAACATTTTCAATAGAAAACGTTCCCATATGTTTTGCCCAGTCTTCCGAAATTAGTTTTGCACAATGATTACAATAATTTTGCCACATGTCGGGGGTACATTTTGATAGAGCTTCACGCCATAAATTCGAAACCCTATCTTTAGATGAAGGCTGGGAATTTATGTGCTTATTATAGAAGCCTTTACATTGCCCCCAAGCCATTTCAATCGGGTTAAACTGACAATGGTACGGGGGCAACCTAAGAACTTCATAACCGTGCTCTATCAAAGTTTCGTCGGTCAGGTAACGTTTTTGTTTGTCTGCTAATAAAGGTTTCACTAATTCCCACAACCCCTTTTTTGTTAATTTCGATTCAAATTGCACCCTTTGTTTAACCAGCCATTCCTGCATTTGCCCTTTCTTACTAGAAAATGTGGGTGGTTTGTCCAACTGCACCGAATGATATGGTGCATTGTCCATCACCACCACACATTTACCTTGCAGCTTGGCCAATGCAGGAATGAGCTGATTAACCACCCATTTTTGAAAAATTTCTCCATTCATTGTTTTATGATAGTCTCTATCATTGTTAGCAGAGTCAAGTAGCATGTCACATCCCTCCAAAAAACCAAATTTTGTTCCCGCGTGCAAAACCGTAAAACGTTTCCCCTCACTTTTAATTTTGGCTGGGTTACTTTTCAAATCTGTTTCATGTAACCATTGACGAATCGAAGACCCATTCTGGTAGATCCACGTTTCGTCAAGGTACACGAAGACCACGTTTTCACTAGAATTTTGAAACTGCAAATATCTTTGTAGAAATTTAATTTTGGCTGCAACGACATGTTTCGATTCACATAAAATTTTGCGTCCATCGACTTTTTTATGTTTGTAACCCATTGATTTGATAATTTTGAATAAAGTAGTTCTTCCCCCTGTAAATTCCAAATTTGCTTTCGCTTCCGCTAATAATGTATCTAAAGTAAAATGTTCATTTTTCGAAGTATAATGCCAAATCAGTCGCTGCAAATCTTCTCTAAAAATATAATTTGTGAATTTGTCAGTTTTTGATTGTTTTCCAGAAATAGAAGTTTTCAAATTGTCAGGCCCTCCTTTCAAAATTGCTCTTACCATCCAATCCGAAACCTAAATAAGTCGCGATTAACAAAAAATGCAAAATCACATATTAAATATTTACCCCAAAAATATCAGTGATTCTGTTTATAATTTGCTTTTTCTCCAAGTTCGTGTCCTTCTCGTAGCTATCATAAGTCTTCTTTATAGCTGCTTTTATGGTTGCGTGTATGATTTTTGGCATTTTGAATAATATTGCAAAACAACGTAATTGCAACAACGGCAAAATATTTGACTTGAAATAATTTGAAGTTTACGTCTTGTCAAGTTTGACTTTTATCAAACAGACCTGCGAGCAACCTAATAAAAACATATCATAGCCTGCTCTGTTGAGAAAAGATCGTGAACGTCATATATGCTTCTAACTGCTTTCACTAATTCCACGGATACCCCTCGGTTTTTTAATGCTTCCCATATCCATTTTTTTGGCAGAGTATCGAATGCTTTTTCCAAATCAATTGCACATAAATACACCTTTCCGTCACCATTAAGAACTTTTTCTGAAATCTGGGTTATGCTGAATATCCAGTCTTGTGTGCCTCTCCCCGCTCTAAAACCAGCTCGGCTCTGTTGAAGTGTTGATTCCAGATCTCTTCGTAAACGATATTCTAATATTCTTTCATATAATTTTCCTACCACTGACAGTAGAGAAATCCCCCTATAGTTGCTACAAATTGTAGCGTCCCCCTTTTTTAGTAGTGGTAGTATTATTGCCAATTTCCATTCCTCGGGAATTTGCTTTATTTCCCATGCTATGCTCACTATTGAATGCAGTACCGTTATACCTGCATTTCCCATATACTTCAGCATTTCAGGCTTAATACCATCTTGCCCTGGAGCCTTCCCTACCTTGAGTTTCTTTAGGGCATAGGTAACTTCTTCGAGTTGTATGTTTGTTTCTGTGTTTGTTACTGTTGTGCCACTATCATTTCTTTCAACTTGCACGGTTTGTTCTGTTGAGTTTGGACACTCAAGTAATTCACTGAAATACTGGTACCATCTGTCTCTTATTTGTTCCTCCGAAGTTATCAACATTCCTTCCTTGCGCTTAATATATTGTTGTTTGTTATTGTTTCTCTCCTTTATTGTTTTTAGCGTTCTATAAAGCAGTTTGGAATTTCCTTGTCCATGTGCTTCCATTTTCAGACCGAAATCTTCCCACGACTTCTGTTTTGCGTCCTTAACTAGCTTCTTGACTTGCGCTCTTTTGTCTTTGTACATCTCGTAATCATAATTACTTTTCGACTGAAGATTTTTCTTCCATAACTCCTTCTTTCTTTTTACTGCCGTTTTAATTTCACTACTCCACCACGGTGTGTTTTTTCTTATTTTTGTATCGTACTATCCCGCATATCTTTGTTGCTGCTCTAATTATGATGCATTTAAACATTTTCCAGCTGTCTTCCAGATCGGCATTTAATTTGTTATTCCAGTGTAGCTGTATTTCTTTTTCAACTTCGTCTTGATACTGTTTTCTTATTTCCTCTGAATTAAGTTTGTAACTCCTAATACTTGTGAATTCTTTTATACATTCCCCTTGTCTCCGAGGATGTTCCCTTTCCTGCTTTAACCTTATTTCAACTAAAAAATGGTCAGAGCCTAGTTCATATCCTCTCTTTACTCTAACATCTTTGATTAACTTAAGATTTGTTCTTTTAACCAGAAGCAGGTTGATTATAGATCTTTCGTTTCTGTTTGTTAGCACCCTGGTATATTTATGAATGTCTTTGTGAATAAAGAATGTGTTTGCGACTACTAAATCATTCATAATGCAGAAGTCAATAATCATATTTCCATCTACGTTTTTCACGCTTTCCCCATACTTTCCAACCGTGCCCTCACTTCTTTTGTCGTCATTACCGACTCTACCGTTGAAATCCCCGATAACTATAAAATCATCAGCATTATCAACTTCTTCTTGTAACTTTTCCCAGAAATTTTCCTTTATTTCTTTCTTGTCGTTCTCATTTGGACCATATATTATTATAATAGTACATGCCTCCTTGTTGTTGCGCCGTAGTTGGATACTCATTATTCTTTCTGAGACAAATTTCCAGCTCTTTATATAATTTATAGTATTTTTGTGGATTAAACATGCGATGCCCGCCTGTACCCACACCTCACTGTCCACCCCACTATACAATAAATATGCCCATTCCCTATGTTACAATATCCTCTCCTCTTCTTTTTTGTTTCCGTTAGTGCTATTAATTGCATATTCATTTTTTCAAATTCCCCCAACAATTCGACTTCCTTTCCACTTGGGCTTCTGATATTCCAAGTCCCAACCTTCCAATCGTTAGTTTTAGTCCCGATCATTTCTACATTCAGATTTAATGTGTTTTCATTGTCCATGTTCTTTGTCGTTTTCTTCGTCATATTATTGGATTGTTTAGAGTTAATTACTTTTTTGCTACCCTAACCACCCCTTTCTCCTTGTCATCCCACAGGTATTGTTCTCCTTCGATAGCAATTTTTTTGTATCCAACCTTAACGAGACGACCCTTTGCTTTTTCTTCTTTGGCTATTTTCCTAATTTCCCATTGCATTTCTCTTTCCTTATGGGTAAGATCAGCTTCGATGTATACCTTAGAGCCACTGAGCTTGGATTTATTTTTCATTATTTCTTGCTTATCTTCCCAACTTTTCATTTCCACGATATTTACCGATTGTCCGCTTTTAATGCTAAATGATGTTACTTTTACTACTTCTACTTCTACTTGCAACTTATCCCTTAAGTACTGCTGGGCTGCTGTTGTTGATTGCTTTTCATCGAATTTCACCCCTTTAACTACTACATTTTTCTGTCTTCTGTCTTTGTCCAGATTTTCAAATTTGTCTTCTAAATTTTCAATTCTTGTTACTAACTCTTTTTTCTCTTTATTCCACACTTCTTCTCTCTTTATCATTTCTTCTCTCAATTTCCTATTTTCCTCTGTGTTTTTCCTTATTTCTTCCATCATGGTTTTCACCATATCTTTTAATTCTTCGAGTTCCCCTATCTCTACTTTTCTTTCTGCACTCTTGGATTCTGGCGATCTTATCACTTTTTTGTTTTTACTAAATACTTTAATCTCTTGTTCTTTTACTAGATTTTGAAATTTATCCACCCAAACAATTCTGAATTTTACGCTAAAGTTTACCACTTTAAATTAAATTTCCACGCACCGACCTTTAACCACAAATTTTATTTATTTATTTAGCACCTGGCCCATTCGACCGATAACCGGACTCGGACGGGTGTTGAACCCGATTTTCATGTGTTTCGCGTACGGATTTTGCATTCGTATACCACGCAACAGATTTCTAATAATCACGGACTATTCCCTTTGCTGCCGGCGCGGCCGTAAATAAATAATCTAATATTTGTACAATAACTTAAGTCCAGAAGATTAAGCTATCTTGTAAACAATGCTGTTTAACTACCTTTATGTTAGTAACAGTCCATTACATTAAATATGTATTGGTCGTAGTATTTTTATATAATTAGGTATTACTACTTGTATTAATTTTAACTGCGGCGGTTAATATAGCTATGTAATAGTCACGATGTGGAATTGTAATTTTTGCAATATATATTTATTCTATCAGAAATGTTCTATGAAATATTTAGCCATCTTACCACTTATAATATCCCTCTGTGAAATTTGCAGGAGCTACTCGCTTCCATTTAGTGTATTTGAATATCCCGTGCTACAGCGTAGAAACATGTTGGCGTCTGGGCAGTTGCCAAGGCGCCCAGAATCAAGGCAGTACTGCGGCAACACAAGATGTTCAGTGATATGTGACTTTTATAAAAAAAAAGCATTATTAGCCACCCATAGTTCGTTGAGTTTTAATATATATCATTATTTTCTACAGAAAAAATGTTTTGCTTCATTGGCCGATGGCCGACAATAAGTAGTTGCCGCCCCTTCCTGCACAGCACATGAAATAAAATGGCTTTAGGACACAATTTCCAACTGTTCGTATTACTTCAAATCATGCATTACAAAATAAGATTCTGTTACATAGGCATCTTGTTTTTAACGGCAGGTCTCGGTATTTGTTGCTAAAATAAATGTATCAATTTTCTAGCGTGAAAAGTATGTATCCCAGATGTATTACATAAAGATCGATTAACTGAAATTATTGGTTATATCAATTTTTTTAATAAAAAATATACAATTGAAGAACAACTGACTGGCTTTTAATATTACAAAAATGAAAGGCCCGGGAATTGCATCAGAAATAAAAGAAAATTTACAAAAGATCGTCTTCTTATTGAAAATATTTGTGGTCAAGGCTATGATAATGGTATTAATTCCAAGTTCTAGTTCTAGGCAAATAGGGTGCCTTGATGTCAATTTGACATATTTGTCCTTTACCAGGGTTTGTGTGCCCTCTCACTCTAAAGTACTTTAGAAGAAGACATACTTTTCTCCTTGTTCAATTTTAGTAACAATAACTAAGTACTTGACATTGCTAAATTATAGCTTAGATGTCATCATGATGCACATACATTGGCCTGACATATATAATTTAACTTATCATAGGTTAAATAAATGTTATGACAATTCCGCCGAATTTTTTTATACACTAATATCTGGCACTTTTCCATTATGCAGATTCTAAAATGCAGGACATACGAGTAGTAAATAGTTTTCTTTAATATAATACAATAAAATACCTTCTAATAATTTTTGCTGGAACATTTATGGATATGGCAGTTGAAAAGTAATGTGAACATGCGAATAATTAATGTACTATGCGATTGAAAAAGGGAGGAAGCTATTTGTGTCCATACCCTGTTGAAGAAGAGATAAGTCAAATTTATATCAAGGCACCCTAGTTCCAAACAGTCAAAATTTAATAAAATCAAAGCTGTACAATAGATTATCAAATACAATGTCCCACAGGGTTCTATTTTGGGTCCCCTCCTATTTTTAATATAAATTAATGACTCTCCACAACAAGTTTATGATACTGGCAGGTCATGTCTGCAATAAATAAAAATCATGTTGCTCTAGAGCAGGGATTTTCAAACTTTTTGCGTCGAGTACCCCTTGACAAAATTTGGTAAAAATTTGGTGGACGGTCCGGTCTATTGCGCATGCGCAAAAATGTAACAGTGAACATAAAAATGTAACGTTGAACATTACTCCCTTCTCGTATTTTTTCTCTAAAAAAAAATCATCAAGACCTAACAACTAACCTAAACCACCGCCGAGAGCGCAACAACATTGCTTTACACATTACGAGACAATAGCGGCACCCACAACATTTTGACGTACGCTGATCGAACTATTAACTTTACACTGCTCACAGCGCATGAGCAATAGACCGGACCGTGCACCAAATTTCACCCCAAAATTTTACAAAGTAACTGTACCCCTAACTCAATATTTACACCATGATCCACTGCCAAAAGCATGAAATTTTTAAAAATGTTCTCAAGGCTTGACAACATTGGGAGTAGTTCAAGAATTATTCAAATTAATAAGTCGTTTTGTATGAATATGATTAAACCAAGGTGATCTATATTGTTCCAGGCCATGACACTGGACCAGTAAAGTGACCTTTGGAATGGCCTACCACAATCTGGCAACATGGCTGCGTGAACCTTTAGTAAGAAAATTACTAGTTTTGGTCACTAAATGAACAATCTGTCAGTGCACTGTTTCTGTCATTGCAATACATGTCAGTTGAAAAAATCTATAAAATCAGTGCTACTTACATCGTAGTGCGTCACTTTACCGTAATATTCGAATTGAAAACAACTAATGGGTAGGTACCTAATTCCCCATTGCTACTAATTTTGACTTTACTTAAAACAGCAATTTCTTCAAATAACTACCCTGGAAGCTAGTGATATTACAGTCACGTAGCAGTCCAGAATTTAGGTACTAAAAGGAATACATTTGAATAATCACAAAATCCTGATAGTTAGGCAACTTAAAGCACTTAAGAGAAATACAGGTTGCATACTCATCAAATAGACCTTTTTGAATTTGGTTAGGTGGCTATTGGAAATATTTTTGAGATTGATAATAAAAGAGAAACCACTTCCTGTTTTGAATAAAAAAACAGATTCAGGCTTCATGGCGTCAGCATAAAAAGCCAAGCTAAGAACAGAATCCTAGCTTAATTTTTTCAGGCAATTAGGATTGATTCATTGGGCAGTTGCTCACTAGAAAAGCGGTTATTAGTTAACTGGTAGGTAAGAAATAGGGTAATTCATACAAATCTTAATAATTGAGAGTATCTTTGTGTGATATAAAATTGAGCAAGACCTCAGGAGTTGAATCTTTCGTAGTTGTCACTGCAGTAAGTCCATTATTGATACGTGCCAATCCCATCTATGTGGACTTTTCTCATTGCCATAACATGCTTGGACTTGGTGGTATGTCCTGAACGCGCGATACCGTGCAAAATCTCTTGGGAGTTTGCAAAATATTGGTAGCGCAATGCACCCAACGTTTTGTTTTTTATGCCAACGCCATACAAAGCAACAAATAATTGTTCTCCTGCCTCTGTAACTTTTTCTGAACCTGCGCCCTGTTGTTTGAATACTTTAGCAAGTTGGCTTAGTTGCGAGTACTTCTGGTAGATGTTAATAAACTTTGTTTTTCCTTGGTTGAAAAGAGCAGATGTAGTATCGCAGCCACTAATTGCATGTAGAAATATAATTTTTCTAACTGTTTTTTCACACTTCAATGCTTTTGTGGAGTACAGTTTGGCTGCAGTTTATGTCTGCCCGGTTTTGAAAATATATATTGTCATGGAATGGTTAATCCTCTTAGTAGAACCAGGAGATCGATGTCTTCGTCGATGATGGTAACGCCATCTACTGCTGTGGAGATGGAAATTAAACTGCCAGTATTGAAGGGGGGCCCAAATTAATTCGTTGTTATTACAATACATGTTTTCGTTGCTCTTTTCATTATTTTGGTTCAGTAATCATTTTTATTGATTTACTTTATGTTTTGTTAACCTTAATTTGTCTAAAATCTAGTATTACGCTCAACAATGTGACTACTTTCTTGATTTTTTTTATGTGTACCTGATATGAGCACTAGGTCATCAGCGTTTACTAAATATTGTACATAATATCAAAATGTCAAATGGTATTCCGGTCTTATTTACTAACAAATTAATGTAAAAATAATTACTTTACTTTACTTATCCGTCCTCTTCTACCGCATCACAGTGTAGAGGTTTAGGAGATAAACTTTTTCCAAGCTCTCCTATTTTGAGCTAGTCTTTTTGCTTCGCGCCAGGTGGTGTCCTTTTTGCCGAGTAACTCGGCAACATCAGAGTTCCATGACTTCCGTGGTCTTCCCCTAGATCTTTTTCCTAGCACGCCCAGTTCACTTACAATTTTAGGTAGTGTAAAAATAATATCTAAATATATTAGAAGATCTTTAGGAATGTAAAGGTTAACAAGTTAACATCCTCGATCAGTAGTTGTATAAAACCATTTTGGGGGTGGCGTTGGATGATAATCTGAATTGGACAGCACAAATTGATGCCATCTGTAGCAAATTAAATAATGCCTACTGTATTTAATAATTGAATTAGAGCGACTCCGAAAAAAATTACTATCCTCCTATAACATAAAATCTTTGCTCTCTTTCTTTATATGTATGTTTGTTTGCTATCTCCTCCGAAGATACTGGACCGATTAAGTTGTACGATGGCTTAAAAGTTTGCTAATTTTTAGACTTAGATCGTAGGCCGGTTTTTATTTACAAAAAAAGTACGAAAAAGTTTTAATCTAATTAAATTGTCTAAGCAGCGGAGCGGAGCATCTGTCACCGTGGACTAAGGTGTGACAGCTGCTGTCGCCGTGTGCTATTAGCTCGGGTGAATACCTATGTTCATAAGATTATAGCGAGCATTATTCAAACAACCCAGGATGGTCCAGGGGTAGAGCGTTTGCCTGCCACGCGGGCGACCCGGGTTCGAATCCCGGCCAATGCAATTTAAGAGAGATTCATATTATATAAATTAAAAAAAAAGCGACCACTCTACCCCTGGACCAACCTTGGTTATTTGAATAATAAACCGCTATAATGATATATGAACATACAGAATCACTCGAGCTAATAGCACACGGCGACAGCAGCTGTCACCCCGTAGCTCACGGCGACAGATGCTCGGCTCCGTTGCTTAGAAGATTTAATTAAATTAAAACTTTAGCTTCTTGGTAGTGAGAAAAACGTAATGCACGACGCGTGGGTAAGTTTCTTTTCTGTCATCGGTCGTATTATGGACCTCAGCTCCGCTTCGGTCCACAAAACCCGACCTCAGACAGAAAAATTCACTTACGTCTACTTGGAGCACAAATAACTATTTATCTACTCCTACTGTACAATGGCCATTAATTATATTACTTTCAAAAAATGTTTAATTATGATGTAAGTTGTGTGTAACCAAAGCAGTCTATATTGCTTCAGGCAATGACACTGGCTCTGTTGTCAAATTGTGTGCTAGGCCATTACAAGACACACTAAGTTTTGTTTGTTTGATATTATTTGACATTAAAAACTATTTTGACAAGGCAGTTCATATAAGTTACAAAAATGACTTTGAAGTGTTGCATACCAAGCTGCAAGTCAACTTACGTTTCATCAGTTGCTTCATTATGTTAGCGTGTTCAAGTTTCCATATAATGAAACGATGGCACAAAAATGGAAAGTTTCGCATTTAGAGAAATGGCAGATTGGAAAGATTGTGTGTGAAAAGCACTTTAAAAGAGCGAATATAAAGGGTAATAAGGTGAAAAGGCTTGTTCCGACTGTGCCAACTATTGTAACCTACCTTAGAAGGCTCACACATCTCCTACGAGCTCAATCCTCGGCTGCGATATGGGTATGGTAAGTGTGGGATTTTAGTTTACTTTACTTTCGCATAAAGGTCTTAGTTCATTCAACAACAATTATTGGGCGCCAACAATTTTATTTTAAATTGTTAATTTTTTCTTTGATATAGATATTTACATTCGATCTTATAATTCAAGGTTCACATTTCTGTCAAATGCGAGTTTAACATGATAAATAGTTAATTAGTATGGCAATTTCTACATTTCACGTTATATAGAAATATTGAATTAAAGTTACTATTATTTTGATTTCATCGATTAATCAACTTATAGCTTTGTAGAAGGTTTTCTATATTTTACTAACATTCAACCACTTTCAGGTAAGAGCTCTTTATTTTATAATTTTAATTAATGTTGTTAATGGATTTCACGTTTAACTCTATTCACATTTCCTAAATATAAGAAATGCCCATTATTTGATAGGTGTCTGCTTTATAACGTTAAACCCCTATAAATTGACGTTTATAAAATTATAACCTGGTTTGTTTCACCTGGCTACTAAGAAGGTAATTAATTGCATTATTACGTTATTATGAAGTCATTGGCTGTTGATAATATGGCCTATGCCCTTATTTGGTAGTAACTTGACATATTTTATGATATGAATTAATTGAACAGCATTTATATATTCCTAAAGTTTTTAGGACTAACCTATATACAAAACAAACAATCCATGGTGCCAGCAATTGTTGCCTTTCCCATCGAGTTGAACTTTATATAACTGGAACGACCCCCATCGCCAAACCAATAAAGTGGTTCCCTCTGGTGAGGTTTCTTTATTAATAACTAACACGATTCTAATATGGTCTTCCTCTCCCGGCTATGCCCTTCGATAAGATTTTGCTACGACCCTGGAGGATTCTGTTCCACCCTATCATGATGGCTCGTTGCTTTTAAAGAGCAAGGATTAGAGGGGAGGCCAAAAAGCTAAACCAAAGATAATCTCAATTAAGATTTGTATGAATTACCCTATTTCTTACCTACCAGTTAACTAATAACCGCTTTTCTAGTAAGCAACTGCCCAATGAATCAATCTATTTTTTATTCAAAACAGGAAGTGGTTTCTCTTTTATTATCAATCTCAAAAATATTTCTAATAGCCACCTAACCAAATTTAAAAAGGTCTATTTGATGAGTATGCAACCTGTATTTCTCTTAAGTGCTTTAAGTTGCCTAACTATCAGGATTTTGAGATTATTCAAATGTATTCCTTTTAATAGCAAAATTCTGGACTGCTATGTGACTGTAATATCACTAGCTTCCAGGGTAGTTATTTGAAGAAATTGCTGTTTTAGGTAAAGTCAAAATTAGTAGCAATGGGGAATTAGGTACGTACCTATTAGTTGTTTTCAATTTGAATATTACAGTAAAGTGACGCACTACGATGTAAGTAGCACTGATTTTCTAGATTTTTTCAACTGACATGTATCGCAATGACAGAAACAGTGCACTGACAGATTGTTCATTTAGTGACCAAAACTAGTAATTTTCTTACTAAAGGTTCACGCAGCCATGTTGCCAGATTGTGGTAGGCCATTCCAAAGGTCACTTTATTAGTCCAGTGTTATGGCCTGGAACAATATAGATCACCTTGGCTTAATCTTATTCGTACAAAACGATTTATTAATTTGAATAATTCTTGAACTACTCTCAATGTTGTCAAGCCTTGAGAACATTTTTAGAAGTTTCATGCTTTTGGCAGTGGATCACGGTGTAAATATATTCATTGAACGATATCATGTTAAGTATGGGGTACGAACTAACTATGCGCTCAATTGAGTTGGGGTACAGTTACTTTGTAAAATTTTGGGGCGAAATTTGGTGCACGGTCCGGTCTATTGCTCATGTGCTGCGAGCAGTGTAAGGTTAATAGTTCGATCAGCGTACGTCAAAATGTTGTGGGTGCCGCTATTGTCTCGTAATGTGTAAAGCAATGTTGTTGCGCTCTCGGCGGTGGTTCAGGTTAGTTGTTAGGTCTTGATGACTTTTTTTTTAGAGAAAAAATACGAGAAGAGAGTATGTTAAACGTTACATTTTTATGTTCACTGTTACATTTTTGCGCATGCGCAATAGACCGGACCGTCCACCAAATTTTTACCAAATTTTGTCAAGGGGTACTCGACGCAAAAAGTTTGAAAATCCCTGCTCTAGAGCAACATGATTTTTATTTACTGCAGACATGACCTGCCAGTATCATAAACTTGTTGTGGAAAGTCATTAATTAATATTAAAAATAGGAGGGGACCCAAAATGGATCCCTGTGGGACATTGTATTTGATAATCTGGGACTCCGATAAATGGTTATTAAAAATAACAAGTTGTTTTCTATTGTACAGCTTTGATTTTATAAAATTTTGGCTGGAACTAGGGTGTCTTGATATCAATTTGACTTACCTGTTCTTCAACAGGGTATGGACACAAATAGCTTCCTCCCTTTTTCAATCGCATAGTACATTAATTATTCTCATGTTCACATTACTTTTCAACTGCCATATCCATAAATGTTCCAGCAAAAATTATTAGAAGGTATTTTATTGTACAGGGTCCGGCAGGGAAGTATGACGATTTTCAAAAATCAATAAATCATTTTGTATTAAACAAAATTTTATTTTAATTTTTTTCAAAGATGAATTACATTATGCCATTTTGTTATTGCATAAAAAACATTAAGAAATTTGACTTAAGAGCGAAAAATAACGTTATCTAAGTGGTGGCCGTCCTTTGGCAAGCACTGCCGTAGATGAGTTGAAAAGTTTTCAGGAGGAGTGACTGTTTGAGCTCCTTCACGAGCTGTTCCAGGTTTCAACATTAAAATGAATTCGAAACCTGCGTTCTGTGGCAACCACGGAATGACCGGTTTCAATAAATGTGTAGTAAGCAAACACACGATCTCCTACTGTCCGCGGCAACCACAGAACAATACCTAATGGCAACTGAAATGGCATCTACCACCGAGTACATACCACCCGTTCCGAAAACATTAGTTCCCCCCACTGCTTTGCTATACTCATTTCAAAAACGTCATACTTCCCTGCCGGACCCTGTATTATATTAAAGAAAACTATTTACTACTCGTATGTCCTGCATTTTAGAATCTGCATAATGGAAAAGTGCCAGATATTAGTGTATATAAATAAATTCGGCGGAATTGTCATAACATTTATTTAACCTATGATAAGTTAAATTATATATGTCAGGCCAATGTATGCGCATCATGATGACATCTAATCTATAATTTAACAATGTCAAGTACTTAGTTATTGTTACTAAAATTGAACAAGAAGAAAAGTATGTCTTCTTCTAAAGTACTTTAGAGTGAGAGGGCACAACGATCTGTCCATACTCTGGTAAAGGACAAATATGTCAAATTGACATCAAGGCACCCTATTTGCCTAGAACTAGAACTTGAAATTAATACCATTATCACAGCCTTGACCACAAATATTTTCAATAAGAAGACGATCTTTTGTAAATTTTCTTTTATTTCTGATGCAATTCCCGGGCCTTTCATTTTTGTAGTATTAAAAGCTAGTCAGTTGTTGTTCTTCAATTGTAAATTTTTTATTAAAAAGTTTGATATAACCAATAATTTTGGTTAATCGATCTTTATGTAATACATACTTTTCATGCTAGCAAATTGATACATTTATTTTAGCAAAAAATACTGAGACCTCCCGTTAAAAACAAGATGTCTATGTAACAAAATTTTATTTTGTAATGCATGATTTGAAGTAATACGAACAGCTGGAAATTGTGTCCCAAAGCTATTTTATGGCATGTGCTGTGCAGGAAGGGGCGGTAACTATTGTCGGCCTTCGGCCAATGAAGCAAAACGAACTATGGGTGGCTAATAATGCTTTTTTTTTATAATAGTCACATATCACTGAACATCTTGTGTTGCCGCAGTACCGCCTTTATTCTGGGCGCCTTGGCAACTGCTCCAACGCCAACATGTTTCTACGCTGTAGCACGGGATATTCAAATAAACTAAATGGAAGTGAGTAGCTCCTGCAAATTTCACAGAGGGATATTATAAGTGGTAAGATGGCTAAATATTTCATAGAACATTTCTGATAGAATAAATATATATTGCAAAAATTACAATTCCACATCGTGACTATTAGGTAGCTATATTAACCGCCGTAGTTAACATTAATACAAGTAGTAATACCTAATTATATAAAAATACTACAACCAATACATATTTAATGTAATGGACGGTTACTAACATAAAGGTAGTTAAACTGCATTGTTTACAAGATAGCTTAATCTTCTGGACTTAAGTTATTGTACGAGTATTAGATTATTTATTTAGAATAATTTTCTGAGACGTTTTGTATTCACAAATAATATTACTTCCTAAGATAGATCTTGTGCATTTATGATGTATAGATTTAACTATAAACATTGAGTTTAATAAATTTCAACTAAGCATTTATAGAAAACCTACTCATACAAATAATGTTATACTGTACAATAGCAATAGTTTATACAATCATAAATTGGCATTAATACACGCACGTATACACCCTTAAATAATAAAGCAAACTATCAGAAAGAATTAACAATAGCCAATGCTAAAGGTTTTTCTTAAAATTTAATAGACAAATGAATTAATAAAAAAGCAGAACATTTACTTTAGTGATGGGCATAACCGAACAATTTTCATAACCGAATTATTTGCATTCGAATGATATTAATAACCGAATGATTATTTGAATAATCATTCGAATAAATTTTTGCTCTCGATTCGTTTCGATTAAGTCAGCCGGTTGGCGGTTCACCGTCATCTGCATCGACATCGTAACTTGCAGATAGCAGAGGAACCAAAACATAATATGTACGGTCGGCGCCTTAGAAATCGGGACACGTAATATGTTCTTCTAGTCTTTGGAGTATTCTTGCTCCGGTTACTTCATTAATGTGAGATGGCATTTCATAATTGATAAACAATAAACAATCTGACGTAACAATTAAAACCATAATAACTGTAAACACCCAGTTTATACACTTAAAAAATACATGCAAAATATATCATAATAGTGTGTAGTGCTCGATTTTTAAGGTGCCGACCGTACATTATGTTGTATGTATTGGAAATTAAGAGGTATTTATTAAGAAGTGTAGAAAGAAAGAAATATGCGGGACTGCTTGCAATAAAAACAGTTGTAAAACGTTTATCTTTATCGATCGGGCGGGTTAAAGGCTTGTTTTGAACCTTTGGAGATGTAAGCAAATAAAAAATTGTTTTATAGCTTGATGCGTTTGCAGTTTTTAGGCGTTCAGGTTTCAGGTCCCCAGAATTTGATATTTTTTATGATAGGAGGTAGGTACGCGATAACCAAATGGTGTTTTCTGTACAACCTGCTTTGTTTATGAGTTATGACGTATTTATATTTACAGAATTTCTAGCACTGCGTAGGTCGCTGAGATATGGCACGTAGTACCTTTGAATAGAGGTTTTATATTCAAAGCGTAGTACGTATCAGCATGAGGTTATTTTTTATTCGAATACTTGGAACGAAAACCGAGTTACATAGGTTATTTCGATAACCGGATAACCGGTTATTTTTCATTCGAATAAGCCCATCACTAATTTACTTACAAACACGTCAGACTAATTCATAGAGAAAAAATAACTAAAATTTCATTGACACCATTCCTTATTTGGCAAAATTTTGGATATCTGCAAAACATTTAAAAACGGTAATATTAATATAGCTTGCAATGTAGTGAATAAAATCAGTAGAATATAAACCTGAAGTATACAAACTTGTATGCAACAATTTAACGAGATCTATGTGGGATCAACCACTAATATCAATTAAAGGCTACTGAACATCTTAGAATTATCAAAAATAATAATCTCATCAGTAAGTATTGTATCAAAAGGACATAATTTAGATAAAAACAATATTAAAATTTTATATTCCTTAAATAATTACAACAAACTATCAATACTAGAAGTGTCAAATTCATGTACATTAAAAATCAATAAAGTTTGTTTAGATAAACAGGCGCATGACTGCCCTCAATTACTTGATTATGTTCAGGACTTATCGACGAACCATTGCCATACCCATACCATATCTTAACACTCTCCATATTTCGTTCATTGCCTAGTTGGATGAGCCTTGCCACTCATTATTTCAAGATGTGTTACCTACTTACTACTTTAATTCTAAATTTAAACGTACAGTACACAACTTAAATCATCTAATTAAACAAATTTAAACGAAAATCTCGCGATTCGAATTATTTTAATTTTCTAATTAGTCCTAAACATTTATATTAATTGGTTAACTTATCATTTGTTATGCTTATAGTTTTGCCTGAAGATGATTAAATTAAGTTAGTAATTAGTTGAAATATAGCGAGATTAAAAAAAACTTCATCGCGGGAGCCATTGAAAACAAGAAAACTTGCCTAATCTGTAGCACGCTCTTTCTTGACATACAATTGTCAAATTTTTTGGAAGTTTAAAATTCATTTTCCAATTTTTTTTTAACTTATCCATGTGTTATCTATCAATTTAATCTATAAATTTGGTTTAAATTACATATTTATAGCTTCTTATACTGCATTAAAAGTCATATGAACTAATAATACAGTTGATTGTAGTTCAAATATAGCTTAATAAAGTGAAGTGTAGACAGTGGTCAAATTTCTCATCGGCTCCCGCGATCGGTTATATTTTTGATCTCCCTTTATATATTTATCCGTACTGACTTGTGGGAAAAACATTGTCATCCATTTATTTGTTCTCTCCGTGTTGCTTTGTATTCATAAACAGAGCAAATATAAGGCGTTTCTCCTGTATGTGTCCTCATATGTGTAACTAAACTACTTTTATGTGTTGCTTTATATTTTCAAAAAATAGACCAACTATAAGGCGTTTCTCCTGTATGTGTCCTAAACACCTTTTTACAGTTGCTTTGTATTCACAAACAGAGCAACTATGTATTAAGTGTTTCTCCTTTATGTGTTCTCATATATATACATAATCCGTGACCTTATTTACCTGTAGGGTGTTAAGGTATTACAATTCAAATAATATAAATTATAAATTCACAATTCAGTTATTGATTACGAAATTTCTTGAAATTAGCTGGAAGTGATCGAAAGATATTAAAAAAAATGTGATTTATTTTTTTCAACTTTGACACCCTGTAGCTCCGTTAGTACTAACTTTTCGACTAAGGTAAGTTGGGTTAAATCAGTTTATTTTTGTCGAAATTAGTTGTTCTGTATTTAGCATTGCTTTAAAATACTGCTTCCATCTTTTCATTATGTCCTTCTCTTCTTCTAGTATTTCTCCTTTTAAGGATTTAATGAACATATTTCTATTTTGTTTCCCTTTCCGTATATATATATATATCTATATATAAGCGGACGTGATTTTCTGTAGTGGCGATAAATAACTCATTCTAGGAGTCTTATCCCACAAACCGGAAATTTTGCGAAAGTGGAGGCGTTGTATTAGTTTGTGGTAACTGTGACAGTTATAAAAATAAAACTCAAGGGCCGCGCCGGCAGCAAAGGGATTATTAGAAATCCGTTGCGTGGTATACGAGTGCAAAATCCGTACGCGAAACACGTGATAATCGGGTTCAACAGCCGTCCGAGTCCGGTTATCGGTCGAACGGGCCAGGTGCTAAATAAATAAATAAAAATTGTGGTTAAAGGTCGGTACGTGGAAATTTAATTTAAAGTGGTAAACTTTAGTGTAAAATTCAGAATTGTTTGGGTGGATAAATGTCAAAATCTAGTAAAAGAACAAGAGATCTAAATAGTAGTGAAGAACAAGAGATTAAAGTATTTAGTAAAAACAAAAAAGTAATAAGGTCACCAGAATCCAAGAGTGCAGAAAGAAAAGTAGAGGTGGGGGAACTCGAAGAATTAAAAGATATGGTGAAAACCATGATGGAAGAAATAAGGAACAACAGAGGAAAATAGGAAATTGAGAGAAGAAATGATAAAGAGAGAAGAAGTGTGGAATAAAGAGAAAAAAGAGTTAGTAACAAGAATTGAAAATTTAGGAGACAAATTTGAAAATCTCGACAAAGACCGAAAACATAAAAATGTAGTAGTTAAAGGGGTGAAATTCGATGAAAAGCAATCAACAACAGCAGCCCAGCAGGGATAAGTTGCAAGTAGAAGTAGTAAAAGTAACATCATTTAGCAATAAAAGCGGACAATTGGTAAATATCGTGGAAATGAAAAGTTGGGAAGATAAGCAAGAAATAATGAAAAATAAATCCAAGCTCAGTGGCTCTAAGGTATACATCGAAGCTGATCTTACCCATAAGGAAAGAGAAATACAATGGGAAATTAGGAAAATAGCCAAAGAAGAAAAAGCAAAGGGTCGTCTCGTTAAGGTTGGATACAAAACAATTGCTATCGAAGGAGAACAATACCTGTGGGATGACAAGGAGAAAGGGGTGGTTAGGGTAGCAAAAAAGTAATTAACTCTAAACAATCCAATAATACGACGACGACAATGGCAAAGAACATGGACAATGACAACACATTAACTAGCCTATTCTGTAAGCTTTTCGTTAGCTCTCAACGAATCGTTATATCAGAAATTTCGTAAAGTGAGCAAATTCGTATTCAGTAAATCCCACTTCGTTAACAAATTCGTAATACCTTCGGTACGCCGTTCGTTGCGGCAGAGGTTCCCGTACGATAGGCTTGGGCCTGTCGTTACGAGTTGAAACGAATTCGTTAAACGTTTACGCTTGCGTAGTTGGTGATTAGTTGACAGCAAAATATCAACTTAACCTATAAATCGGACAAACAAATGTATTTATAATAATTTTAATACAATTTGACGATAATTTTATACATTTGTTGATGGCTATTGTAGAAGAGTAGCGTGTAAACAGGTATGTTATTTTATTGCTGTTGTATTTGGCACAAATTATATTTATAAGTATAATTTATCAGAGAGAATCTGCGTCTTCAAAACCGTTTTCTAAGAGATCAGAGTGGTCCTTTTAATTTACCTGAGCAAAATTCTATGCAAATGGTTCTTACGAAAAATGTGTGTCTACAAGTCACTTGTTTGGTTTGAGTCAAGTGTTAGCCGATGTAGCAATCTCATTACAAATGCCACTTATGACCATTTTTTAAATATATGGGTGAAGTTTCCAACCACCGCACCAGAGAAACGGAGAGCAAAATTGAGGTTTTATGAGAAATATGAATTCAGTGGTGTAATTGATTAGATACATATACTCATAGTAGCTCCTCCCGCTGAATACGAATAGTTTCCAGGGCGAGTATATATAAATCGAAAAAACTATCACAGCATTAACGTGCAAGTGCAGTGCAGTAAATGCGAGGTATCCAGGATCAGTTGACAATGCGGCAATGTAGCCAACATCCATCATATACCAGCACTTGCGACAGTTTGTTGAAGTTACATGCGTTATTTATAATATATTAATAACCATAATTTCTCTTGAAACAGTAAGTAAAATTATTTGAAATAAACATTTTATTTAAAGAAGTGTGTATTGTTGCAGGTGAAAGATCTTCATGTGACTCGGCTATCCCTTGCAACCCTGGCGGTTTACATGTATTGTTGGTGCAGAACTTACTATACCACAGGGTCGCTACAATACAAGATTTATATCAACTGGAAATACAGTGGAAAGATTTATCGGCATGAAGGGGGCGAAGACATTTTTATAGATGTAGTTGGACCACCAATTGCGAACAGAAAACTAGTTAGATGAAGGGCGCTTAATTATAGACAATTTTATTGCAAATAATTTTATTTAAAATGTATACTAGTGCGATTGCATTTATGTAATACTTATAACTATGTACCTACATAATTTGATTAAAATATAACTATACTATGAAGCATTAAAACCCTTCAGTCTTCTCCACGATTTTATTGTTGTGTGTAGCGACATGTTTCAAAAATAGATTGGTTGCAGCATTAGACTATAACAATCGTGCTTATTAACATATGAAATGAAGCAAATAATAAAAAGTGAGGTTAAAATTTAAAAGTTGAATAAATGTAACTACAAAACACATTAAAACGCCGATCAGAAATAATTAACCAGTAAATTACATTATACAAGTCGTTACATTGGTTAAAACACAATAATTAAAATTTTCAAGATAAGAAGTGTACGACATCGGATGGCATAACTTTTATTGCTTTATATCAAGAAATCTCCACTATAAGCATGAAGGATCTCCCTCCTATAACTATGTCACTCATAGTTAAAGCACAGTATATTTACTAAATGTGAATGTACTGTTGTTAAAGATTCGGGATTAACTTGTTTTTCACACACAACCAAAAACGTTTGCGACTGATCGTATTTAAAGTTGCCGCTGCCAAGCAGAATGTTTGTAGCAACGGTAGTTAAAATGCAACAGATATACATCTAGTTATTAATATGAAAGAGATGAATAGCACGTAAACACTACTTATGAAGTTGACCACTAGATGCCTGGCACGTACTACTCTAGTTAAAAACATTACCTCTTTCGTTACGGCCTGTTTACGAATACTGTTACCGATTTCGTTAAGGCTCCCGTAGAGAATATGATTTATAACGAAATTCGTTTCACCTTCCTGTACGAATTCATTCCTAACGAAGATCGTTTAGATAACGAAGTAGGTTAGTGAATAGCACTGTAAATCTGAATGTAGAAATGATCGGGACTAAAACTAACGATTGGAAGGTTGGGACTTGGAATATCAGAAGCCTAAGTGGAAAGGAAGTCGAATTGTTGGGGGAATTTGAAAAAATGAATATGCAATTAATAGCACTAACGGAAACAAAAAAGAAGGGAAGAGGATATTGTAACATAGGGAATGGGCATTTTTTATTGTATAGTGGGGTGGACAGTGAGGTGTGGGCACAGGCGGGCGTCGCATGTTTAATCCACAAAGAATAATGAGTATCCAACCACGGCGCAACAACAAGGAGGCATGTACTATTATAATAATATATGGTCCAAATGAGAACGACAAGAAAGAAATAAAGGAAAATTTCTGGGAAAAGTTACAAGAAGAAGTTGATAATGCTGATGATTTTATAGTTATCGGGGATTTCAACGGTAGAGTCGGTAATGACGACAAAAGCAGTGAGGGCACGGTTGGAAAGTATGGGGAAAGCGTGAAAAACGTAGATGGAAATATGATTATTGACTTCTGCATTATGAATGATTTAGTAGTCGCAAACACATTCTTTATTCACAAAGACATTCATAAATATACCAGGGTGCTAACAAACAGAAACGAAATATCTATAATTGACCTGCTTCTGGTTAAAAGAACAAATCTTAAGTTAATCAAAGATGTTACGAGTAAAGAGAGGATATGAACTAGGCTCTGACCATTTTTTAGTTGAAATAAGGTTAAAGCAGGAAAGGGAACATCCTCGGAGACAAGGGGAATGTATAAAAGAATTCACAAGTATTAGGAGTTACAAACTTAATTCAGAGGAAATAAGAAAACAGTATCAAGACGAAGTTGAAAAAGAAATACAGCTACACTGGAATAACAAATTAAATGCCGATCTGGAAAGCTGGAAAATGTTTAAATGCATCATAATTAGAGCAGCAACAAAGATATGCGGGATAGTACGATACAAAAATAAGAAAAAACACACACCGTGGTGGAGTAGTGAAATTAAAACGGCAGTAAAAAGAAAGAAGGAGTTATGGAAGAAAAATCTTCAGTCGAAAAGTAATTATGATTACAAGATGTACAAAGACAAAAGAGCGCAAGTCAAGAAGCTAGTTAAGGACGCAAAACAGAAGTCGTGGGAAGATTTCGGTCTGAAAATGGAAGCACATGGACAAGGAAATTCCAAACTGCTTTATAGAACGCTAAAAACAATAAAGGAGAGAAAGAATAACAAACAACAATATATTAAGAGCAAGGAAGGAATGTTGATAACTTCGGAGGAACAAATAAGAGACAGATGGTACCAGTATTTCAGTGAATTACTTGAGTGTCCAAACTCAACAGAACAAACCGTGCAAGTTGAAAGAAATGATAGTGGCACAACAGTAACAAACACAGAAACAAACATACAACTCGAAGAAGTTACCTATGCCCTAAAGAAACTCAAGGTAGGGAAGGCTCCAGGGCAAGATGGTATTAAGCCTGAAATGCTGAAGTATATGGGAAATGCAGGTATAACGGTACTGCATTCAATAGTGAGCACAGCATGGGAAATAAAGCAAATTCCCGAGGAATGGAAATTGGCAATAATACTACCACTACTAAAAAAGGGGGACGCTACAATTTGTAGCAACTATAGGGGGATTCTCTACTGTCAGTGGTAGGAAAATTATATGAAAGAATATTAGAATATCGTTTACGAAGAGATCTGGAATCAACACTTCAACAGAGCCAAGCTGGTTTTAGAGCGGGAAGAGGCACACAAGATTGGATATTCAGCATAAGGCAGATTTCAGAAAAAGTTCTTAATGGTGACGGAAAGGTGTATTTATGAGCAATTGATTTGGAAAAAGCATTCGATACTCTGCCAAGAAAATGGATATGGAAAGCATTAAAAAAAACCGAGTGAGACAAGGGGGAATCCTGAGTCCATTACTGTTCATATTAATAATGGATGAAATATCTCGAAAAGTCCAAATCAGAGTAAAAGGATGCAGAGTGGGCACTAGGCATTTGTTTCCTATAATAGTTAGAGAGTTTCTATATGCCGATGACTTGATGGTAGTGGCGCATAGAGCAAAAGAATTACAAGCAGCTGTAAACATTTGGAAAGCAGTATTTGATGAGTATGGTATGAAAAAATACAGAGAAAACTGAAATAATAGTAATTACGAGAGGTGATACAGACGTGAAAATTAACACCGATGGGCATGATTTAAAACCAGCGGAGAGCATGAAGTATCTTGGGTCACTTATAGACTCCAAGGGAAACACGGAAACCGACATTAACAACCGAATTAAAAATGTGTCGCGCTTATACAGGGTGAGTCAATAGTGAGGGATCGGAACTCTGCTTTTCAACCGTTCAAGATAAGAAAAAAAAGTAAACGTCTCCCCACATAGTTTTTCGCTCTGCATCACTCAAAAATATTTTCTGTTGTACAGGATGAGCCATAACTAAGGTACGTATGTTAACTTTTTTTTTTCAAATGGAACACCCTATATTTTATCAGATATTCTTATTGGAGTTTGAAATAGGTTTATGGCAGTATAAAATGTTTGACGTTTTGGTGACACGTTGCCATTTTAAAAATTATTTATTAAAAATTTCTTCGAATACATGTGTTTTCTTTAAAAAATCCCAGGAGCTTAGTTTTGAAGTTATAACGTTAAAATTTTGGATCCATAAGGAGAAAGGCCAGTTCTATCCACCTGGTACAATAAGGTTTGGCTTTACTGTACAGGAGGGTCACAAATTAATTTTAAATTTCGCGTACTTCGGAAGGTCATAACTTTATTTTTTCAAATGGCACCCCCTGTATTTTTTTACACAATTGGATCCGTCTGTGATCTGGCTACATTTTTTATTAAGTATAACCTATACTGAAAATGCATAGTTTCAGAGATATTGGACGTTTTTCATTGCTCTGACTGCTAAAAGATGCCAACTTCATGTAAAACAGAGTGCTATGGAAAAAAGTGACATTCTACTTAGAATGCTATGTCAGCAGGTGTCATTTTTAGTTTTACTATTGTCACTGTTAGGGCATGTTTCAATAATTGCAATTTCTCTAAATGGATTTAAGATTACAAGAGCAAATCGACATGATTTATTGTTTGGGGGAAGGCGAGAGAAATGCTCTCCTTGCGGCAAGAATTTACGCGCAGAGATATCCCGAAAGGCGGCATCCGAGGCGAGTTGATTTTGAAAAACTAAGAGAAAGATTTGAGAGAACTGGGCACGTAGAATTTGAAAAAACTGAACGAAGAAGAAACATTTCCAACGAGGAGAATGAATTGTTGGTGTTGGCTACTATTGTGGAGAACCCACATATTAGCACTAGGAAAATAAGCCGTGAGTTAGAGTTCAGTCAAGCGTCTGTATCTAGAATAATTAGAAAAGCGAAATTTCATCCATACCACATACAACCTGTACAAGAGCTTAATCAAGACGATTTTGACAATCGTCTAGCATTTGCAAATTGGGCTTTGAGAAGAAAGGATGAACAAGACGACTTTTTCGATTTGATTTTATTCACCGACGAAGCGACATTCCACAAAAATGGATTTGTCAATCGCCACAACTTCCACTATTATGACAACAATAACCCGCATTTCATTAGACCAGTGGATCATCAACATAGGTGGTCATTGAATGTGTGGGGTGGTATCGTCGGAGATTATGTTCTTGGACCATATTTCTTTGATGGAAATGTAAACGCTGAGCGCTATTTGCAATTTTTAACAAATGAATTTCAAGATTTTATAGACGACTTGCCAATTGCGATTGTCCAGAAGATGTGGTTTCAGCAGGATGGAGCCCCACCCCACTACAGCCATATTGTCAGGGCATATTTGAATGCCGAATTTCAAGACAGATGGATAGGGAGGGGAGGTCCAGCGAATTGGCCAGCAAGATCCCCTGATCTCACCAAGGTCGACTTTTTTCTATGGGGGTTTGTGAAGGAAATTGTGTACACAGAAGCTCCAACAACAATCGAGAATATGAAAGATCGAATACTTCATGCTTTTCAAACAATAAATCAACAAATTTTGCGAAATGTTGGCAGTTCGTTTGCTAAGAGAATGCAAGTTTGTAGACAAGAACACGGTCGCCATATTGAACATATCATTTGAGTTAGTTAGGTTAGGTGTTAGGTGTATGTACCCACTGGCCATGTTGTGAAAATGTTTGTTCCACATTATTATTATGATGTATTAAAATTATTATTTCTTTTATTTTGTTTTATTCTCGTGAGAACCTTGAATTGTTATTGCGCTGCAAAAATAAGAGAAGAACTAGAAATGTCACTTTTTTCCATAGCACTCTGTTTTACTTGAAGTTGGCATCTTTTAGCAGTCAGAGCAACGAAAAATGTCCAATATCTCTGAAACTATGCATTTTCAGTATAGGTTATACTTAATAAAAAATGTAGCCAGATCACAGACGGATCCAATTGTGTAAAAAAATACAGGGGGTGCCATTTGAAAAAATGAAGTTATGACCTTCCGAAGTACGCGAAATTTAAAATTAATTTGTGACCCTCCTGTACAGTAAAGCCAAACCTTATTGTACCAGGTGGATAGAACTGGCCTTTCTTCTTATGGATCCAAAATTTTAACGTTATAACTTCAAAACTAAGCTCCTGGGATTTTTTTAAGAAAACACATGTATTCGAAGAAATTTTTAATAAATAATTTTTAAAATGGCAACGTTGCACCAAAACGTCAAACATTTTATACTGCCATAAACCTATTTTAAACGCCAATAAGAATATGTGATAAAATATAGGGTGTTCCATTTGAAAAAAAAAAGTTAACATACGTACCTTAGTTATGGCTCATCCTGTACAACAGAAAATATTTTTGAGTGATGCAGAGCGAAAAACTATGTGGGGAGGCGTTTACATTTTTTTCTTATCTTGAACGGTTGAAAAGCAGAGTTCCGATCCCTCACTATTGACTCACCCTGTATAATGCACTAAAATCGGTTTTCTTAAATAAAAGAGAAGTGAGTAAAATAACAAAGGTGAAAATTTATAATACGGTTTTTGTACCCGTGTTAATCTACGGAAGTGAGTCGTGGGTTTTAAATAAAAGACTAAAGAGTAAAATAACGGGCTGAAATGAAAATATTAAGGAAAATTGAAGGTGTTACAAGACTAGATAAACTGGAAAATAAAGTGATAAGAAATAGACTCGAAGTGAAACCCATTATGGACAAGATAACTGAAAGGCAGCTGGGGTGGTTCGGCCATTTGGTTAGAATGGGAAGTGATAACTTAGTGAAAGAAATATGGGAGGCAGGATCGGACAAAAAGAACAGGAGAGGACAACCAAAAAAACTTGGAACCAAGAAATCGGAGATATATTAAGGGCAAGAAAATGTTCATGGAAGGAAGCAAAAAAACTGGCCAAGTCAAGGAAAGAATGGAAAAGGTTTTGCTGCGGCAAAACAAACCCCAACACCTAACGGTACTTAAGGGGAAGCGGATAAGTAAGTAAGTAAATATAATCACGTCCCTTTTACCATAAAATGGTGTCGGGTGTTTTGTTTACACTACACTTTATTTACTGCGCACAAATTTCCACCAATGTTTTTTATTTCTAGCTATCAATTTTGCTTCTGTCCAGGTTTTTCCTTTTTTCTTCAGTATTTCTCCAAGAACTCCATCCCATGTCTGGCGTGATCTTCCTCGGTTTCTTCTTAATAGTATTTTGGCCTCCAATACTTGTTTGCCTTGTCTATTGTGGTTCATCCTTTGTAAATGGCCCCACCAACTTAGTTGTCTTGTTTCAATATACTCTAGCGTTGACTGTGTTTTTAGCTCTTCCCTAATTTGGACATTTCTGATTCTGTGTTCTCTTGTGACTCCTTTGACTCTCCATAAGTACTTCATTTCGATGGCTTGTATTTTACTCTTCTGATTTCTTGTCAAAACCCAAGTTTCGCACCCGAACGTTAGAATTGGTCTGAAGATTGTTTTAAAGACTTTTATTTTGGTTATCTGCGTTACTTCTTTTTTACTTATGAAGCTTGTTCATGGCATGGTAGAGTTTCATTGCTTTGTCTATTCTATTGTTTATTTCTATGTCCTGTTTTCTGTCGTCTTGTATGCTTACTCCTAGATATTGAAATGTATTTACTTGTTGTATCTTTACTTCATCTATTGTTATGTTCAGTTCCCTTTCCGTATTGTTTTTAATAGTCTATAGAATAACTTTTCATTTCTCTTGCTATCTCGCTTTATTTTTTCCCCAAATTCTTCCCAAGATTGCTGTTTCGCTTTCTTCACCATTTCTTTGACTTTTACTCTTTGTTCTTTATACTTTATACTTACGTTATTTTTTTCGCTAAGATACTTTTTCCATTTTTGTTTTTTCAGCTTTACTTCTTTTTTAATTTTCTCGTTCCACCATCTTGTTTATTTTTTGGTTATGTCTGTTTTGATACATCCGCAAGTTTCCAGGTTGCTTTGTATTCACAAACACAGCAACTATAAGGCGTTTCTCCTGTATGTGTCCTCATATGTCTAACTAAACGACTTTTTACAGTTGCTTTGTATTCACAAACAGAGCAGCTATGTATAAGGCGTTTCTCCTGTATGTGTCCTCATATGTCTAACTAAATGACCTTTCTGTGTTGCTTTATATTTACAAATAGAGCAATTATACGGCGTTTCTCCCGTATGTGTCCTCATATGTATCACTAAACTAATTTTCTGTGTTGCTTTGTATTCACAAATAGAGCAACTATAAGGCGTTTCTCCTGTATGTGTCCTCATATGTTTCACTAAATTACTTTTCTGTGGTGCTTTATATTCACAAACAGAGCAACTATAAGGCGTTTCTCCTGTATGTGACCTCATATGTGGAACTAAGCTACTTTTATGTGTTGCTTTATAGTCACAAAGAGAGCAACTATACGGCATTTCTCCTGTATGTGTCCTCATATGTACAACTAAATGACTTTTTACAGTTGCTTTATATTCACAAACAGAGCAACTATAAGGCGTTTCTCCTGTATGTGTTCTCATATGTCTAACTAAACTAATTTTCTGTGTTGCTTTGTATTCACAAATAGAGCAACTATAAGGCGTTTCTCCTGTATGTGTCCTCATATGTGTAAGTAAACTACTTTTATATGTTGCTTTATATTTACAAATAGAGCAACTATAAGGCGTTTCTCCTGTATGTGTTCTCATATGTCTAACTAAATGATGTTTCCAGGTTGCTTTGTATTCACAAACACAGCAACTATAAGGTGTTTCTCCTGTATGTGTCCTCATATGTGCAACCAAACTAATTTTATGTGCTGCTTTATATTCACAAATAGAGCAACTATAAGGCTTTTCTCCTGTATGTGTCCTCATATGTCTAACTAAATAAATATTCTGTGTTGCTTTATATTCACAAATAGTGCAATTATAAGTTTCTCCTGTATGTGTTCTCATATGTGTAACTAAACGACTTTTTATAGTTGCTTTGTATTCACAAACAGAGCAACTATAAGGCGTTTCTCCTGTATGTGTCCTCATATGTGTAACCAAACTAATTTTATGTGTTGCTTTGTATTCGCAAATAGAGCAACTATAAGGCCTTTCTCCTGTATGTGTCCTCATATGTCTAACTAAATTACATTTTTGTGTGGCTTGGTATTCACAAACAGAGCACCTATATGGTTTCTCCCCCGTATGAGTCCTCACATGTGTAACTAAATTAGTACTTTCGATGCTTTCTTGTTTGATGTCTAACTTTTTTTCATTGCCATCCATGTTCTGCAATATGCATAATGCAGATCCTGACGAACTACAAGACTTACTATCCATAGTTTCTTGTTTGATGTCCATTACGTTTGTTTAAATGTTAAGAGATCCTTTGAATGATATGTTAGACAACAGAAGTTAAACAGCTTCACACCTACAACAAAAACAGAGTGTAATTAACCTATTACGAATTTAGCAATATGGCAGCAGTATTGGGCATTGCAATTTTTTATATATTTTGTTATTGTGCTGACCGTTAATGTGATTTTATACTCTGACAATCCTATACACAGGGTAACTGAGGAGTAAATTCTAATATTTGAATCAAAATAAACAAAAAAGTCCTATCATTTATAGGTTAAATTTTAAAATGCAATTTTTGGGAAAATTACAGTTTGAAGCTGCATTTCAGTACACACTGAATGACTGAATGAATAATAATATCAACGAACTGTTACTATATTTTAAATTTCAAATCAGTATTCATGTATATCATGAGGTTATATAGAAGCGAACTATGGAGTACCACAGGGGAGCATTCTGGAACCCCTCTTGTTTATATTGTACATCAATGACATAAGTAACGCAATAAAAAACATTGTAAGTTTCTTCTATTTGCAGATAATACTATTTGTACAGTACAGGCACTAACGCGAGAGATATCCAAGACAAACTTAATGAAGATCTGGAAAACAGAGTAGTTAGAATGAAATAAATTAAAGCTTAACATCAATAAAATAAAAGCAATGCTCATCGAATGCAGGCTTTCACGGCCGTTGTCCATAATGGTAGGTTCTTCCGGGTTATGCTGGTCGTCGATTTGAACTTGACGTTTCGCTGCTCATGCTGTCAGCTTCTTCAGAAGTTTTCTAAAGACTGATGTTGGTGCCTTTTGCTCCTGGTTATATACCGAGGAGCGGTGGCTCGTGTAGATCTTGTATGTTATTCGGATTTGTCGTTTTTCCGCTTGGTTGCCCAGGTGAAACTTGTTTACAGATGGATTGGTTTTGCAGAGCTACCTTCCATGTGTTACTAAGGCGACAGCCGTCTTCTCGATTGAAATTGTTCGGATGTTTAATAATTTCTAGGGATTCCCGAATAACACTAGGGAAGTATTATTTAGTTCTGGCTAGTATGTTTACGGAGTCGTAATTTATTCTGTGGTCCCCTGGTCCTAATAAGTGTTCTGCGATGGCTGATTTTTGTATGTTTCCAAGTCGTGTGTGGCTCTGGTGTTCTTTTATTCGACATTGGATACTTCTCCCCGTTTGTCCGATGTAAGATTTGCCACAAGTACATTGGAGCTGGTAAACGCCTTCTGTCTGTAGTCTGGGCAAAGAATCTTTGTTGGAGGGGATCAATTGTTCGACCTTTCTTATTGTACCATAGCGGACTCCAATGTTCTTTTTATCTAATATATATATATACTAGCAACCAGTGAGACAAATGTCTCATTTAATAAAACAAAAAAGACCGTTTTTCAAATAGAACAGCGTCCCGGACGGACGGAAATCACGTGATTTCTCAAAAACCGGAAGTGTCACGTGACTAAAATTCGGTTCCTGACCTGACATGACCATTCCAAACATATAACTTTCATAACTTTTTTCTCTATCTCTTGCTTGTTGGAAGTCAGTGAATAAAAGGTAGATGTCGATGTCATGTTCATGGCCTTTCTCTAGTATCTGTTTAATTATGTGTAACGCATCTATTGTAGACTTTTCAGTTGTAAATCCTTGTTGATAGTTTCCGATTATTTTATTTGTGTATTTTGTCAATTGTCTGTGTAATAGTGTTGATAAGATCTTGTATGCTGTATTAAGTAGCGAAATCTCTCTGTAATTCCGACACTCTTCAGGATCTCCTTTCTTTTTATGGTGATTATCACTCCTTCCCATTCTCATGCATTTTTTCGTCTTTCCATATTTGTTTTATTATTTTGTAGATTCTTTGATAGAGTTTTTCCCCTCCGTGTTTTAACAGCTCTCCGTTTATCTCATCTTTACCCGGGGCCTTTCCATTTTTAATACTGCACACTACATTCTTGAATTCTTCGTATGTTGGTTCTGGGGTCTTCACCAAAAGATCCGCACCGCCGAGACGGAGATTTGGTATGGTGGGTTCATTAGTCGGTTGGCTCGAATTTTAGAGATATTTGACTCAGCGTGGTTTTCGATATGACGGAATTTCAATACTTCGTACACTTCGTGTCGAAGTATTAGATCATGTTATTGTTGAATAAATACATGCTAATAGTATTACATATGTTAGAAGCTATCGAGGTGCAAATGTAGGATCGCACCATTTCATGTTACATGCAAAAATGAAATGGTTGAAAACATAAAAACAGAAAAAGAACCAGAGCTTTCAACACAACACAGGATGGTCACAGCAAGACTAAAAGATAGAATCATCAGAATAAGGGAAAACAAGAAATACTATAAAATAAAAATAAATAAATTCAAAAGGGTTGATATACAAGAAGAATATAAAAGAGAAACTAATAGAAGATTAAGAAGATACGAGGAGACGAAAACAGACTGGTCGGTGGAAGAAAGATGGATCATATTCAGGGACAGTATAATTGAAGTAGCAGAAAAGATTTGTGGAGTTAAATGCAAGAATGGGAAAAACAAAAGAACCAGATGGTGGAATGAAGAAGTAAGGGAGGAAGTAAAAAAGAAGAAACAGGCATGGAAAAAATATCTAGCAACCAAAAACGAACAAGATAAGAATGAATACATTAGATTGAGGAGAAGAGTAAAGATAACTGTCAGAAAGGCAAAAAGCGAAACATGGGAAGAGTACGGAAAGGAACTGCAGGAAAGCTATTTAACAAACAACAGGAATTTTTGGGCAAGAATAAGAGCAATGAAAGGCAAGAAAGGAAAAGAAATAATGGGAATAAAAGATAAAGAGAATAATCTACAGGTAGACATCAACAACATTGTTAAGGTATGGAAGGAATATTATGAGGATAAGTTTGACAAAATAACAGAAGAACAGGAAATAAATAATGAGCAGGAGGAGGTAGAGGCACAAGTAGAAAATATAAGTCTAGAAGAAATAGAACAGGCAATAAAAAATATAAAAAGAGGGAAGGCAGGAGGGGAAGACAAAATTGAACCGGAAATGATTAAATACTTAGGAGAGGATGGAATAAACTGGCTATGGAGGTTATGTAGAAGAGCATGGGAAACGAGAGAAATACCAACGGACTGGGAAACAAATCTGATAGTACCTATATACAAAAAAGGGGAACGAGCACAATGTGGAAACTACAGAGCCATATGCCTATCACCGATATGCTTTAAAATCTACACAAAAATAATAGAGAAAAAAACGAGACAATTTGTAGAGGAGGAAATAGTCGAAGAGCAGGCAGCATACATGCCAGGAAGACAGACAAACGAAAACATATTCATTATAAGGAATTTGATGGAAAAGGTACTAGAAAACGGGGAAGAACTCGTCTTGACATTTATAGATCTCAGGGCAGCATTTGACTCGATTGATAGAGAAGTAGTATGGAAATGCCTGAATGAAACTCGTACCCCGAAAACACTCATACAAGTAATACGTAGCACGTTCAAAAATGTTAAAGGAAAGGTGCAGATAGGAGGAGAAAGGTCAGATGAATTCGCATGGAGGAAAGGAATTAAGCAGGGGGATAGTCTCAGCCCTCTTTTGTTCATAATAGTAATGAGTAAATTAATTCAAAACACAAGGGAAAGAACAAAACAACTACAAACACTAATAGGGTATCGAAATCTAGAGCCGGTAAAAGTAGATACACTAATGTACGCAGACGATATAGTGCTAATAGCAGACACAAGAAATAAGATGCAGAAACTAGTGAACATATGGACAGAAGAAATAGAACGAATGAAAATGGAAATAAATACAGAGAAAAGTAAGATAATGGTGATAAATAAGAAGCATGAAGACAAAACAACAGTAAAGTGCAAGGGCACAACATTGGAGGAAGTGACAACCTATGGATATTTAGGGAGTCTAATAACAAATGATGGCAACATAGACGCAGAATTAACAAACAGAGGGAGGAAGTCAACTAAACTCTACTATGCATTAAGACCACTGTTATCGAAGAAGGAACTGAAACAAGAAACAAAAGTAAGAATCCATAATGTAATAACTATCCCAACACTATTATACGCATGTGAAAATTGGACGATACAGAAGAAACACGCAGGGAAGATAGAAGCTATGGAAATGAAGCACTTACGAAGAATAGCTGGGAAAACAAAGTGGGATAGACTAACTAATAGAACAATAAGGGAAATGGTAGAACTGGAGTCAATAACGAGTAAGGTACAAAGAAAACAACTTAACTGGTTCGGTCACATGACAAGAATGAGCCCAGACAGACTGACTAGGAAAGTATGGGAAACAAAACACTATAAGAAAAAGAGAAGAGGACGACCTAGGAAGAAATGGATACAACAAATAGCAGAAATAGGAAAAGATAGAGGGAAAACAGTGAAGGAGATGAAGGAACTAGCTGAAAATAGAAAAGAATGGAAAAAATGGACGACTGGATAAGCAACCCAAATCCGACGCCCGCAAGGGTACAAGGAAGGGGAGAAAGAAAGAAAGAAAAAGTATTTTGTCAATTGTCTGTGCAATAGTGTTGATAAGATCTTGTATGCTGTATTAAGTAGCGAAATCTCTCTGTAATTCCGACACTCTTCAGGATCTCCTTTCTTTTTATGGTGATTATCACTCCTTCCCATTCTCATGCATTTTTTCGTCTTTCCATATTTGTTTTATTATTTTGTAGATTCTTTGATAGAGTTTTTCCCCTCCGTGTTTTAACAGCTCTCCGTTTATCTCATCTTTACCCGGGGCCTTTCCATTTTTAATATTGCACACTACATTCTTGAATTCTTCGTATGTTGGTTCTGGGGTCTTCACCAAAAGATCCGCACCGCCGAGACGGAGATTTGGTATGGTGGGTTCATTAGTCGGTTGGCTCGAATTTTAGAGATATTTGACTCAGCGTGGTTTTCGATATGACGGAATTTCAATACTTCGTACACTTCGTGTCGAAGTATTAGATCATGTTATTGTTGAATAAATACATGCTAATAGTATTACAGATGTTAGAAGCTATCGAGGTGCAAATGTAGGATCGCACCATTTCATGTTACATGCAAAAATGAAAATAACTATTGCCAAAACAAATAAGAAGAAGTACCTCTACAACAGGAGATGGGACAAGAAAGATTGAAATTAGAAGAAACAAGGAAAAATACATGCAAGAGAAGAAGAAGGAATAGATGAAGAATAGCAGTTTTTAAAAAAGTAATAAAGAATACAGCTCAGAAGACGTTACAGTATGACATAAAGCAAAAACAAAAAGAGTGGTTTGACGAAGAATGTAGAAGGATATTAGAAATACATAGGGTGATCAAATTAAAGTTGGTAAAGGAACATACAACTGATATGCAAGAAAGATATAAAGAAGTGAGAATTAACAAATATTTGTAGGAGAAAGAAAAGGCAATATCTAAATGAACAGATAGAAAATATAGAGTAAACAAAATAATAGAACTTCTTATAAAAATGTGAGAGATATCAAGAAAAGTTACCAAACAAGGACCACAGTCTTTAAAAATAAGAAAAATCAATTAGTATGAGAGGACAAGGAAGTAATGAAACTGTGGGCATTTTAGGACATTTTAAGTGGCGAGGAAGCAAAACAAAATGATACAGAAATAATACTACAAGTCCAGAGAAGCGGGATGAGGTGAGCCTAGAAAAGACGAAGTGGAAATAATAATTTGACAGCTGAAAAACAATAAAAGCCCTGGAAAAGACGGAATTGCAACTGAGTTACCGAAGAGTATCAGCGAAAACTTAGTACAGATGGTGTATAGACTAATCAATAAGATATGAAAAAAAAAAATCTGGTGTGATACACTCACACAACTTCCTTTTACAGTGATCTTATAATTAGTCAAAAATTTCATTTTTAATTTTTAAGCATTTGTCAAAAATTTTCAAAAATTACAAATTCTACCAAAACGGTACAAAAAAGAGCGTTAGTTGAAGAGACAAATTTTCTCTAAAATTTTAAGCTGAATTCAAAAATGTAATAATATACCGGGTGTTCTATTTAAAATAGGAGTTAATTAAAAAAATAGAAAAAAAAAACAAGAGAAGCCCGCTTTAGAAGTATTCAACTGGAAAATCACCTAGCTCACATCAATACACATTAAAAATTTAAAGCTTGAAAAAAATCGTTAGCCGTTTTTGAAAAAATCGAAAAAACTGAAAAATCACAAGAGTAAACACCTACTTCCGGTTATGCAATTTTCTTCAAAAGCTTGCTGTCTCATCTACATAGTATACAAAACTTATATATAAAGTTTCAACGTCATACCTCTTTTCATTTTTGAGATATTCTGTTCACAGACAGACAGACACACAGACAGAACAATGAAAAAAAATATGTTTTTTGGGATCAGTTGACAGCGATTCCACATCGAAACGAACCAACATGTCCTGGTCCGTTACTTTCAACTCAGCCAATATTTCCACAAAATGCTCAGAGTTCTTCACGTAGGATTCTGTTCTGCCTACGTCTGGTTGTAATACGTTAGCGAGGTATCTGGCTAGTTCATACGTAGGAGATCCGCAAGTGCTAACAATTGGCCTGACTGGAACTTCTGGGTTGTGGAACTTCGAAAGTCCGTTTCACTAATGTACCACTAGATAATTCAGTAAATCTTATACAACAATGCTTCGTTCCTCAAGGACTTCGAGAAGACATTCCAGAGTTAGTAAGGATGTGCCTCACGACGACCTACTTTCTTTGGGAAGGAATATACTACGAGCAAAAGGAAGGAGCCGCTATGGGATCCTCGTTATCTCCAGTCATTGCTAACATATTTATGGAAGCCTTTGAAGATGAAGCTATTCAGTCCAGCCATCTCAAACCTAAATGCTGGTTCCGCTACGTCTACGACACTTTCGTTATATGGCCCCATGGAAAAGCAGCTCTTGAAGCTTTCTTGGCACACTTAAACAACCACCGTGCCAAAATAACATTCACTATGGAAACTGAAGAAAATGGACGTCTACCTTTCCTGGTTAGTGAAACGAACCGCTAACAACAGATTAAGCCATACAGTATATCGAAAGAAGACTCACACCGACCGCTATCTGCATGCTTCGTCTCATCATCATCCCCAACAAAGGCGATCATTGATCAAGACTCTTATTCATCAGGCCAACGCTATCTGTGACGAGGACAGTAAACCACAAGAATTGAGTCATGTGGAAGAAGCCTTACTCAGGAATGGCTACATTCGACGAGACATCAAGAAAGCGTGCCAATATACCATAAAACCGAAAGAACCTAAACCTAAACCTATTAATTACGGCTGCCTTCCTTTCATCGCCGGAGTAACCGACAGAATAAGAAAGGTATTAGATAAACGACAATGGAAATAGACTGTGTAACCTAGCAACATCACTGGGTCTCATAATAAGTAGCACAAAATTCAAACACAAGAAAATACATAAGATTACATGGAGATGGCCAGGTGGAAATACCGATGAAGGAAATCAAATAGATCAGGTGCTCATTCAAAAAAGAAGGGAAACATTCATAAACAATATATGATCTTACAGGGGCGCGGATGCTAACACTAATCACTACCTAGACATTGCAATTATCATTTAATATTGATTTTGTTAATTTTAATTTGCTATTTTTATAAGAAAAAATTCATAAATTTTCTTATAAAAATATCTTGTGATACAAATTATGATGTTTTATTACTTTTGCCAAACAAATTATTAATAATAACCGATAAAAATGATTATTCTCTCGGTATTCATTAGATCAACCAATTGTTCCAGTTTCAAAATTTTCACACTTCACAACCTTCATTTTCTCTTCAGTCTTTCCTACCTTGTAAAGGGTTTTCCAATAAGAACGATATGATTTCTCAATGAAATAAAATAAAAACTGTTTCCGTTCCAACCAAACCTTTTATATTCCTTTGAAGTTTATTACATTATGTTTTGAATAACACATCATTCAAGTGTCCACCTCGACTTCGCGCACACGAACGAATTCAACTAATCCAATTTTCGATTACTGTATGCAATAACTCGGGCCTCATGCCACAAATGTAGCGTTTGATATTCAATGGTAATGCATCAAGAGTTCGTGGTTTGTTTGCATAGACCATAGATTGAAAATAATCTCATTAAACGTAATCTGATGGAGTTAAATCACAACTTCTTGGAGATCAATTAACAGTTGCATTTTTTGAAAATATCCTTTCACTAAGTTGTTCTTGCAATATGCCGATAGTGGGATCAGCAGTGTGACATGTGGCACCGTCTTGTTGGAACCACATACCCTTCAAATCAATTTCATCTAAATTTGGCCACAAAACATCTATTAATTTCAATCAGCCGCTCCCCAGTCACTGTAACTGCATCTCCTCCCTGGTTTTGGAAAAAAATGATCCGATGATGCCACCATGTCATAAACCACACCATATAGTCACCTTTTGTGGATGCAAGAGCTTCTCCTAAATCTCTTGTGGTTTGTTTTCACACCAAAAACGACAATTTTGTTTGTTAACATATCCACTCAACCAGAAATGAGATTCATCTGAGAAGATAATTTTTTGCCCAAAATTGTGATCCGTTTCAAGCTGATCTAAAGCCCAAGCAGTAAAGTCACGGTGCTTACGATGGTCTTGTGGCTTCGGTTCTTGCGTCAACACAATCTTATATGGGTGTAATCCCAAGTCTTTTCGCAAAATACGCTAAGTTGTCGTTCTTCTAAGCCCCAAATCGATGAATTTGGAACCTCTGCAACAATGTACTCTAGACTTCTTGCATTTCGACATCTTGTTGGTGTTTTCGCATCGTGAAGAGTAAAATTGCTTTTATAATTTTCAATGATTCGAGGAATACCAAGCATAGAAGGGCGATTATGTCGAGTATAGTTTTCGCAAAGTGCACGTTGAGTATTCACAAAAGAACGACTATTTTCATAGAATTTTTGGATAATAAGCAAACGTTTTTGAATCCTGGATTTAGCCATGATTATGTGTCAAAGTATACTAAAAACAAATGAAAACTAGTGGCGGTCATAATATTTTAATCAAGGTTGCCATTTAATTTCAAAATCAAATCATTTTTATTGGAAAACTCTTTGTTTCTTTTATTTTAATTTCCATCTCCAATTCCTTTTGTGCAAACTTTTTGTTTTAGATTCTGATTTGCAAACTGATCTTTCTTAGAAGCCATTCCTTTAATTATTATATTATTTTTCCGTTTGCACTACTTTTTATTGCATTTGGAAATTTATTATAATCTATTAATGTCTTATAGAATATTGAATTTTGACTTTTATATATTTCTCCTTATGCTGTGTATTTCGTGAGCTTTCGTACCAGTTGATTAAATCCACCGGCATTGCACCACTTGTAATTTTATGAATGAAAATAAGAGCTAACATTTCACAAAATTCTCTAATTTTAATCCAGTTTATTAATCTAAATATTATTTCTATGTTTGTAAATCTGTTGCATTTTAATATAATTCGCATGATAGGATTTTACAATAATTGCATTCGATCAATGCCCCTCCTCTTGCCAAATACAAGATTATAACAACAAAATAGAAATGCGGTAAATTATGCTATTATACTATAATAAACAATGTTTTTTTAAATATTTTGGTATAACATAATATACAAAAATACTCGGAAAGAGACAAAGTTCAGCAATAATATCCTTATGTTGGAATTCTATTCCAGTATAGCTCAATCATATGCCTATTATACATATACGTAAATAAATTAATAAATGTAATTGTTTCGTGTTCATTACAATATTTTCCCGCCTCCAAAACCCATGTGTCCAAATAAAGCTCCCCGTACGTCACGCGACACAGCTGCGCCAATCAGAAAAGGCCACCCCGTTTTTCCCCCCTCAAAAACACAAGGGTGAGAAGACAGACGACAACAACCAGTGGTGCAGATCAGTGCAACGCCTCGAGCCCCGCGCCTCACGAACTCCAAGAACCAGAAAGGGCTACGGCTCCAGCACCCACCCAGGGGTCCGCTCCAGGCAAGCTACAAGTACGTACTTCCGCTCATTTCCACGTAATTTCTAACCCCTACCTTTAGCGTTCCTGCCACCCCCGCTGTCCGGCCACGGCGCCGTCGCCCACCGGGATGCTAAAGATGCAATATTAATGTCGAATGTATTTAAAACCGTCTCATTAAATTTGATGTTAAACTCAACATTGTTTTATTTCACCCGACGACAGACAGACAGGTGGCTGGTCCTTCAACCCCCTTCATTTGGTCTTCGACCCCGATTTTGAATCGCTCTATGTTTACAGTTCATACATATATTGCAATCTGTTTGTGTCTGTCGAGGTTGAGATAAAACACTGTGCGCGTATTTTCAGAACGCTCGAAGCTAATTTACGCGGTTTCATTTATTTAGCGGCAACCCTTTGATGCACGTGCGGTTGCACCTCGCGCTTTACCGTCTGGCCTAAACTCGTTTATTAGGCGTTCTGCCTACCTGCGAACAGATGCAAGGGTCGTTCATGCGTTTTTTGTGAATTTATCGATTTTTCCCAGCTGAAGGCGAATATGTGCAGCTGCTATCTAGCCTGTTTATTTATGCCATTTTAGCGTCGCTTGCCTAATTTAACACTGTATTTCAAGGAAGTATCTTGCACAATACATTTCAAAAATCGACAATTACGTTTTCGAATAATAATTTATAAAAGTTTTTTGAAAATAATTACAAGTCATTGGTATGTAAAATAAATTGAGATAATTACGAAAGTTTCAAGAATTTGTTCAAATCTGAGTTTTTTATTGAAAGAAAAGAAATACCACAGGGGTCATTCCAGCCCAAGTGGTCCAGGTGGGTGTGCTCACCATCTCAGATTTTGCTGATTTTTTTTTTTATGGAATGAGTATACTAAAAAAATGATCCATGTCAAATATTAGCTTCCTAGCATTATTGGGGGGGCCTGTAGCCACCCCTAAAAATGGGCGTTTGTGGCCAAATAGGTGTTTCTTCAATAATTTTTATTTCAGGTTCTGGTTGACATAGAAACATGTTTCTTACATCAAATTAAAGGTAATTTCATTCTCCAACTGCTGGTTTTGAGTATATAGCTGTACATAGTACCATTTTAGTGCAAAAAAATCACAAAGTTTAGTGAAAATACTACATATTCAATAATTTATTCTGAAGGGGGGGGACAACTTCATAAATTAATTTTAAGTGATTAATGTTCAGAATTGACCATAAAATCAATTCCAAGTAGTTAGAAAAAATGAAAATGTCCCCCACAGTCTGTATAGCTCTTTGAATTTCACCATTTCCATGTTTTCGGCCATGTTTGATGGGGTATATCTCCTGGGGGGGTCAACATACAAAAAAGTTGATGACACAATTTTAAAGGTAATGTCAAGATCTTTCCACACAGAAAAAATCAGAATATGAAAGTTGCTCATTCAAAAGTTATGTGCATTTTTATTTTAAGAAAATTCTTGGTTACATTGTTTACAATATACAGTCTTTGCAGTAAGATTATTTTTTAAAATTATCTTTGCTTAACTATTAGAATGGTCTAAGATTATTATTAAACATTAAAAAAATGAAATGAGCACGAGCCAGATTTATACAACACATAGAACTGTCATCTTAGGTACTGTAATAGGTTTATATTTTGTTTCTGAATTTACAAATTATATTAATTAATTAAAATTTCTTGTTCATAGCTGATGCAGAACCTAAGTTGCAATCCAGTGATATAAAGGATTAAGTGTCAGTTGAAGACTTTGTTTCTTTTACTTACGACAATCAAGTTTATGTCGGCCAAGTAACAAATATACTGGAGAATGAGTACCTATCCATTGTTAATTAATGCTATGGAAAAATCAGGAACTGATTATTATCGCTGGTCCAGCAAATCTGATGAAATTGGTTACAAGTGGGACCAAGTACAACAAAAACTTGAACATCCAGTGCCTATAACAAGCCAGCGAGGGACCTTTAAATTCCCAAATTATAAGAAATAATTGTAATGTAATCAGAATATGAAAGTTGCTCAATCAAAAGTTATGTACATATCAGTAAGTGTATTCCTTTAGATGGAACGTTGTAGTACAAAGGGTGATATATATTAGTAAGAGCAGACTTCAAATTTCACAGGATAAAAAAATATAAATATGTTAAAGTGCAACAAAACTTTGCTGCAATTTAAACATATATTAAAATCTTTCTGTTCAAAGTAAATGAACAGTGGGTTTGGAAAAACAAAGAAACAGATTAACAACTTTAAGAGTACGATTTTGAAATATATTCTTGGCCTATAACACTGAAAATGTACTTGAAAACATATATATAGTGAAAAATGTACTTGAAAATTATATATATAGTGATAAACATTTGACATAGGATAATGTTTTAAGTGGAATATTATATAAACAGAACAATTATTTCTTATAATTTGGGAATTTAAAGGTCCCTCGCTGGCTTGTTATAGGCACTGGATGTTCAAGTTTTTGTTGTACTTGGTCCCACTTGTAACCAATTTCATCAGATTTGCTGGACCAGCGATAATAATCAGTTCCTGATTTTTCCATAGCATTAATTAACAATGGATACTCATTCTCCAGTATATTTGTTACTTGGCCGACATAAACTTGATTGTCGTAAGTAAAAGAAACAAAGTCTTCAACTGACACTTAATCCTTTATATCACTGGATTGCAACTTAGGTTCTGCATCAGCTATGAACAAGAAATTTTAATTAATTAATATAATTTGTAAATTCAGAAACAAAATATAAACCTATTACAGTACCTAAGATGACAGTTCTATGTGTTGTATAAATCTGGCTCGTGCTCATTTCATTTTTTTAATGTTTAATAATAATCTTAGACCATTCTAATAGTTAAGCAAAGATAATTTTAAAAAATAATCTTACTGCAAAGACTGTATATTGTAAACAATGTAACAAAGAATTTTCTTAAAATAAAAATGCACATAACTTTTGAATGAGCAACTTTCATATTCTGATTTTTTCTGTGTGGAAAGATCTTGACATTACCTTTAAAATTGTGTCATCAACTTTTTTGTATGTTGACCCCCCCAGGAGATATACCCCATCAAATATGGCCGAAAACATGGAAATGGTGAAATTCAAAGAGCTGTACAGACTGTGGGGGACATTTTCATATTTTCTAACAACTTGGAATTGATTTTATGGTCAATTCTGAACATTAATCACTTAAAATCAATTTATGAAGTTGTCCCCCCCCTTCAGAATAAATTATTGAATATGTAGTATTTTCACTAAACTTTGTGATTTTTTTGCACTAAAATGGTACTATGTACAGCTATATACTCAAAACCAGCAGTTGGAGAATGAAATTACCTTTAATTTGATGTAAGAAACATGTTTCTATGTCAACCAGAACCTGAAATAAAAATTATTGAAGAAACACCTATTTGGCCACAAACGCCCATTTTTAGGGGTGGCTACAGGCCCCCCCAATAATGCTAGGAAGCTAATATTTGACATGGATCATTTTTTTAGTATACTCATTCCATAAAAAAAAAATCAGCAAAATCTGAGATGCTGAACTACACTTTTAAAAAAAATTGGACCACTTGAGCTGGAATGACCCACAGGTGTTTTGTGATTAAGTGCAATATTTTAGAACTGGACATGTTTAATAAAATTAAAAATATACCGTTTACAAACACAGTCATAGGTGTCGTTACAAGACTAATTTTTAGGGTTTCCAAATAAATATTATACCTACATGCATTAAAAAAATAATAAAAACCACAAATGTGGATTATATTACCTTATACTATACAGTGAAATCTCCCTTACCGGACACCTCTAATAAGCGGACACCTCTCTTACACGGACATTTTGTTGGGAACCAACTTGCTTGCATTAACTTTACTAATAAAATTTTCTCTATTAAACGGACACTCTCTTAAACGGACACGAACACCATTTTGCGACAATTTTTAGACTGTGAATCTCTCTTGTACGGACACTTCAAAATGCAGGCCCAGCTAATGTCGTGAGGCGTCAAAACAATCCATAAATCCAACATTTAATGATCATGTTGTTAAAATATAGAATTCTTTTGCAATACGGGCGGTATTAAGTCAACTCAAGTTATGACAGCAGGAAATTCGACACTTTTATTGCCCTATGCACGATATTATTAGAAAACAATCCATGTCCCTTGATTTTAGAAGCCTGCAATTCAAAACTACTTTGCGTTTTGCGTGGGCAGCCCATTATGATAAAAATAAAAATAGGAAGAATTGTTCTTGCTTGCTTTTATGGAATGAAAGAATAAGAAAACTAGGCTCAGGGCCCCCCGCGACCGCGGAGTGTGCGGGTGTCAAGTTACGCCACTGTAATCAATTCAAACCCGAGGACGATTTATCCTTATCGGTAATGGCTGGACTGTATAGGAATATCCCAGAAATCGAAGACGTCGACCCTGACGAATTTGTAAACATTGACAAAGAAAGAACCCTGGAAGATGATGTAACCGAAATTTCAGGTTAATCAGCTGCCATTGATGTGCAGTTGACAGAATTAGAAAACGATGACGATTTAGAAATGTATGAGAATGTAATCAAGACCTACAGGGAAGCATTAACAGTGAAAAATTTTAAATGTTTTGGTAAAGAAAGTACGTATTCAAATTGTCAAAATATTTAGAAATACATGCGGAAAATATAATAAGCAGTCAGACAAAACCTTTACGTCAAACGAGTATTTTAGATTTTGTAACAACTATTACATAACTTTGTTACAATTATTTTATTATTCCTATCTGTATTGTTAGCTTTGCATAATACAACTTTTTTAAACATAAAAATGGATTTTTTCCTTAAGCGGACGCCTCTAATAACCGGACAAAAACTTTGGCACCGTGCGTGTCCGCTTAAGGGAGATTTCACTGTATTAGATATTGTTTTTCTACCATTAATTTTGGGACACCCTGTATTTTGAAGATTATTACACAAAACCCGCACACGAATTATGATTTAAAATTGATTAAATAACGCTGAATTATACTAGTACCTTGTTTCTTGCATTTGCATTTCTAGTTATAACACCATCCACAGGATTGATAAGTATCTCTAGGGCGCTTGGTCAATTTCAAAAAATGTATAATTCTCATCTTTTCATTGAATGATATCAATCACGTGACAGGTAAGTGTAAGTAATTAACTAGTTATTTTAAAAATTACAACCTTTTCATAAGCAACGTTAGAAAATACAGAAGCCATTTATAATATCTTTTTGAGGGAGTGAAGTGTTGTACCTATGACCGCTACTATATTTTCCTATATTTAACTGATTATTTTTTAAACAGTCCTATCAGCCAATAGTAATGAGAAATAAATTCAAATCGACCAATAGCATCAAAATTACACTGACTATTTGCTAGTAGCTAATTACACTGACTATTTGCTAGTAGCATCAAAATTACACTGACTATTTGCTAATAGCAAATTACAGCGACTATTTTTTCACAAACCATTCAAATCGTTCTTCTGCTCTAACACAATTAGCTAAAAGTGGAGTAGGTGAGCAGGAGTTGTTAAAAATAACAGGACACTCATCTGGAAGCTCCATCAAACCCAATCTACAACTTGAACTGTTTAAAAAATAATCACGCCGAATTACATTCGTGGTAATATTTTTTTTAATAATTTTAACTAGATTAGCACTCATCTTTGTTGCTATTAAGAAATCCCACTCGTGGACTTCGTCCACTCGTGAGATTTCTTAATAGCAACAAAGATTCGTGAATCTAGTTAAAATTATCAAAAAATTATCACCACTTATGTAATTACTGTTGACTATTCAATTCACCTGTCATCTGTCAAAAAGTGACCAATGAAAATCCATAATTCTGACGTTTCTTGACCAATCAAAAAAATATCAGTGGATATATCTTCCTAGAAGGTATTCAAATGACTATTTTAAACAAATGTGATTTTTATTAGAAAAAGTCAATATTTGCGTTCTGTTACTATAGAAATTGACTAGTTTGTTGCTAGATTTACTGAAAACTAATTTGAAAAAGTAGTTTGGTTCATTAAATAGTCCCTCGAATACCATTCTTAGTCAAAGTTAAGTAGATTATTTTTGCGGTGGTATCACTACTCATGTCCATTGCGCTTGGGATTAGGACTCGTGCTATCGCACTCGTCCTAATTGTACCAAAGCGCAATGGACATTCGTGACACCACCACAAAAATAGTCGACATAACTTTGACTACTCATGGTATTATAAGTGACAATTATTTATATGCTTACCTGAAGCTTATGATGTAAAATTGAAGAATCAGACAAGACACATCATTGCTATTGTGTCAGCTGCTACACTTCAAGTTTACCCATTGATCTGAAAGAAAATAGTATTCACAGTACATTCTTTTCAATCAGTTGCTTACTGAATAATACAAATTAACAAAAATTGTACCAGTACATACAATCCATACCGGACAGATTTGAAAGTATACAAGCCCTTACTATTTAGACCTAGACGGTTTGAGAATTGTACCGATAACGTATCTACCAGATGCACGGCCTTCCAAAGACAAGAACAGAAAAGATGGCTCTCTCTTTAAGTAGACCTCTGGCCCAAATCTTTACCGCCCTCTGTAGGGAGAGCTAGGTACTGAGCGTTATTGTAAATGAAATTCTGCAGTAATCTGTATATTTTATTTTACCGACGCAGAGCGGGCTATTTGAAATACTGTTTTATTTTGGGCGTAGCTAGATTTGATCTCTTGCAGCAAATATTTGAGCTAAAAATGCTTCTTACTTTACCTGAGTCATAGGCAAAGTTAAAAGCATACTTAGCTCAAATGTTTTCTGCCAGAAATGAGGACCGTACTTATAGGGTTAAACTTCAGGTATTCAAACATTCGAGTATGAGAATTTAAGTTTAATTTCAAAAATATTTCCGTTACAGTTGGTAAATATTATGAAAAAAAACATATACATTTTATACAGGTATTTTTATAACAGTATAATTATGTATCATTATACACAGTAAAAACAAAAAATTCAGAAAGGTACTTAAATATTAAGAGAAATAGTAAACAGTAGTCGCTCGGTGGAGTGAATACTCAATTAAATGAACAATTCATTTATACTAACAAACATTTCACATAATTCAAAAAAGCTCACAAACAAAAACGATTTGCATAAAATTAGCTACTTCATAAAGCATACTTAATTACATTTTGAACATATTATTGTTCATTTATAAAAGTATTTATATTAATAAACACAAAAAACCCTATTTTAAACTGTACATTCGATCAACTGAACATCTCAGCCGTATGAACAAGCTTCGTTTTAATTAATTCACACAATGGAGCAGCTATTGTATTAAGTATCAAGAACAGTAAGGCAGTTTACCACTTCACTCAGTCTGCAATATTGTCTGAGGCTAGTAAATCTTACTGTTCACGATGCCTGCAGCATTTTTTACATGATTCTTATAGTAATTTATGATACAAGTGCGTAAAGCTACGCTTTAGGCATGAGTGGGGTAGAATTAAAACGTGAGCGAGCGAGCGTTCTAAGCCCCGCGAGTGACTAAAGATGCTTTACGCATGTGTATCGTACAATATTTGATCTACGATATAATCTAGAATACATGGTAAAAATTAAAAAAAAATTTAAAGTAAATTAGGATTACCAGCAACTGGTCGTAATTTTGACAGCTGTATTCATAGTCGTTTGCCAGCGGCTCGCCGGAGTTTCGTTATGAATAGTATGTTGGCGGCACTGTACGTCTATGTCAAATTCGAGGTTAGCAGGTTAGATTTTGTGTCAATTTCTGTCAAAACTGACGGAAAACCTAACCTGATAACCTCGAATTTGACATAGACGTACAGTGCCGCCAACATACTATTCATAACGAAACTCCGGCGACTCGCCGGCGAACGACTATGAATACGGCTGTGAGTGTTCTAAAAATTTTAAAACACGTTGCTACTGATAACGTGCCTAATGAAATTTTTTAAACACGTAACTACTGACGACGTAAACTAATGAAAACATGTTATTAAACAGTCGTTTTACAAACTTAAAACTGCCAACTAAAAGGCAATTTTACACACTGTCGTAGATAAAAGTAGATTATGTTATTAAGAGTAAAAGTGATACTTTATGTGGCGAACCTGAAATTTATTTAGCCGAACGTTAGTGAGGCAAATAATTCAGCTAAGCCGCATAAAGTCACTTTTACTCCAAATAACATATATTATTTTATCCGCAAACGTATTCAGGTAAATTTGAGGCGTAAATTGTGACGATCATCAAAACAAAGTATTTAAGTTTATATCAATTTCTGTAAATTTACTATTACGTAGTTATATAAAAAATATTAATAGGATACTAAAAGGTAAAGATTTGAGACCTATGTATGATGATCCTCTCAAAACTATAGCATTTAATAAATATAAAAAGCACAGGGGAAAATAAACTGTAGAATAGGCGTTTTAACATTTGCTTTCAGAGTTAAAATTGTGATTTGTAAAATTAGTGATGCAAACTTTGCTGTTGTGACTGCACAAGACGCAGCTGAGTACGTGTTGATAACTGCTGCAATTTGCGCCTTGATGCCATTCGCTGTAAATTGCGAGCCCGACTATAGAACACTTTGGCTTTTGGTGTCAGCTCTTGCTGACGAGTTACACCACCCAGCTGCAGCAACGAAATACGCTTTTTGGCATCTGAAATAATCAATTAGTATTATGTAAATAGGAAAAAATTATGAATATCAAATTTTATCCCAAATAATCGACTGTGCAAGTGATTTCTTTCTTGAATTTTATATACTCAAAAAGTGGGACATTAAGAATTGATAACAATATTTCATAATTACAGTACACTTTTAACATTTGTTTTGTCTCAACGCAGTTTACCACTTTCAGATGCAAGTCTTCATAAAATGTGCAACGTTAACTGAAACTCCGACAAAGCATAGTAAGATGACATCAAATTACGAAGTGGTAATAATTCTATTTACAAAAAATTCAGAGCTCAATATTAAAGCAATAACAAAATGAAAAATAAAAGTTGCAAAGTCAATATAAAAAATACTTCAAATTTGATTAAGTAGAAATTGTATCAATAATTTTGTTTGTTAAAGAGAGAAAAATAATTCAAATTATTTAAATACATAAAACTACTGTTGAGTTTAATGTACAATAGTTATTTTTGTATTGTGAGAATTCCACTTTCTTGACAATGCACTAACTGAATTAAGTCATTCGAACGCAGAACAACATTTCGCGCACGTAACACATTCAACATTTTTTCGACAACCGTCAAAATAACATAAAAATTTGCAAGGTTAGTGTAGCTTTATGTCTAAATTAAGTAAAATAAAAAGCGTGAAAAAACGTCCCAAAAGGTGTTTGGCACAAAAGCGTTTTTTCACGTTGTCAGTGGTAACGTAAATAAATGTCCTATTTTTTACCACGTTAAAACATTGCTAACTTTGCGTATCGATAATGATGCATGAATGTTCTTTTATTTTGATGGTTGTCGAAAAAACATTTTTTATACAAATTTTAGTTCAATCACTAGCAAAGAATTTGTTCGTAATGTTTGTACTATTAAAAATATTGAAAAAGTACCGCACGAATACAAAAACATGAAATATAATTACGTTTTGGTATTTTCTCCTCTGTAGGTGATGGTGTTTTTGGTAGAACAGTTACACCTAATGTCTCTGAGGCAATCTATATCTAAAAAAAGAAAACAAAAATAACGTAACCTTTAACAGTTCTAAAGTTGTTGACGTACCAGTTTCCACATGTTCTTGGGCTTAAGCAAAGCCGTACGATCCTACGGCTTCGATTTGAGATGAAACAACAGAATATGATGTGCCGCTAGTACTGGGAACACCTAACAAGAACAGTTAAAATTAGATATACATACTGAATAAATTAATGGACAATAGGATATTACCAGAATAATCTTCAAAAGGTTTAATCTTCTTGGAAGGTGGTTGATAAACTTGTTCGGGAACTTGTAATTTTAACTCTGGAGTTCTTAGGGATGTTGATGGCAAGGACTCTATTTGTTGAAATCCTTTGAGCAGATCTAAATTCAAAACAATAATCATAATTCTATTGATCTATCATTATTATTTACAATAACTACCTTTAACTTTCTGAGGCGTAACATATTTCTGTTCTTCCGGCGGGAAACTAAAACAGCTCTCCTCCGTAGATGCTTCATTGTACTCTAAAAGTAATTTATATCGTAAGCAAGTTTGTACTTTTTACTTAAACTAAATGCTAACCTGGTAAATTTAATGTAGGTAGTGAATTTTTTTTTCATTTGACAGGTCTCTCTCTGCACATCTCAGCAAAATGTGTATCACACACCTTGTAACGACTGACCAATTAGGGATTATCTTCCGCAACCAGTTACTGTTTGCCTATACGGTCAATCCAAATACTCCGTATTCGCTTTTCTGTTGGTATCGCGTACCTAATATGAAATTATAATAAATAACAATTGTTTTAAGCTTTATAGAAAATATTTAACATTGTTAACATACAAAAGTGGCAGCCGTGAGGAAATAGCCTACATAACTTGCCCGAAAGTGTATCATATGATCGTGTTTTTACACGTTGACAGACACAACTGCAATAGCAATAAATTTCAGTTGATCCACTGGGGCACTACTGCCATAGCAGTCAAATACTACTGCTCAAATTTCACAAAAATCCATCGAGCCGTTTAGAAGTTACATGTGTGCGTTTTTGAGGTTACCCACAAATTTTCCACTTTCCGTCAACGTGTTAAATCGATCGGCTTTTTCTCAAATATACTCGTACAATATATGCCACTTTTGCAGCTTATTATGTTATATGCTAAATGCTAGTACTTGCCTGGTAGCCGTTTTATTATTATATATTTAACACGGTCTCATGGTTGTAATCACAAAGCAGTGGTTGCAATTGTACACAAACAATGTCACAGAACACAAACAAGGCTGTGAAACGCTGGCTTGGCTGGCTACTTACAACCGAAACAAACAAACGAGTTCGAAAACGGAAAACTACAAGCGTTGTCCATGAACGGTAGCCATTTTCGACTTTAAAATGAAGCGTCACCCCCCAGCGTCCAAAACCAATGCGCAGCAGAGAAAGATAGACGTTTCTCTGTCGCTGATTCCAGCGTCATCTGTAGTTATCGTCCGCTAAGTTAACTTAGGCCAGAGGGCGTAAATAAAGTGCGCGTAGCCTGACCCGTTGCCCATATAAGAGTTACTATTTTACCGTTGGTAATCATGCGCAGATACGCAATCGTTTATTTTCAGCCCATTTTTGTCATTTATTTCACAGGCGTAGAGACGTTTGCTCTTACAATGTCAAATTTTGTGTTGATTGCTAATTATAGCAGTGGCTTTGATTGTCGTAGTGTTATTAGCGATGTAGTGTTATCATTATAATATCAGGTAACTTTAGCAATAGTTGTCAAGAAGAAATAATTTGTCCGACTGCAAAAGTATCCCTAGTGATGTTGAGGTTATGTTTCAGAATCATAGCTTTGGGAGGGAAAAGTCAATATTAGTCCCAACATTAAATACTAGCAAAACTTGGCCCGAACCCATATACACGATGGAGGCTGGTATATTAACAGAATTTATGAACAAGACTGGATGTGATTCTACAACAGCACATATGTTCCTTCAAACGCACAATTGGGACTTGAAGGGTGCCTTAGATGTTTGGTACAAAACCACAGTTCAAGACAAGTGTGAAGGTAGCGTAATTAGTCAGGTTTCACAACTTTTATAAATAATGCTCTTCATGTTATTCAGCCAAGAAACTGACTCGTGGTATCTCTAGAGCTGCTGATAATGAATTTTTGGTGGTTAAAGCCCGAGATGCCATTGCTAAAGATTTTGAAAACAACCGCCTCTGTAGAGTAAACAACTTTAGCATTGAAACTCCAGAGACGAGCTTTTCTTTACCGGACATCATGGTATACCGAAAAGACTTCAGAGAGTTCATCGTGAAGGACATCATTGAAAAGTCAGTTATGCAGTCATTGGAGAATAGTGGCAAACTAAATTGGTGGTGTAACCAGCTGGGCCACAATAACAAGTAAAGAATTTAGATTTTACTTTTTTTGTAACTTTAATTGGTTGCTTTAAATTAATGTTATGTTCTTAGTGTCATATACCTACATTGGGAACTGTAATTATGATAACAATAGTAATTTGTATACCAAGGCACTGAAGTTTTAACTTTTTATCACGAATGTGATTTAGTTGTCGAGGCCTGTCGGGCCTAGGCAAATAAGCCACATGAGGGATAAAAAAGAACTTCAGTGCCGAAGGGTACACTATGTTTTTTTGAAATCGAGAAAACTTGAAATTACAACATTTTAACCAACTTTTGTAGGTTATGTTGACGTTTATCTGTCGCCCCGCCACCTACAAAAAGTCATAAAACAATTGGTTATGTCACTACCGATTTCTCGTATTTTAATGACTATTTCAAAGAAAACAAATAATTTGCTCATATTTTGAAATATCAAGGTAGTTTACTCATCTTAAGGAGCGTTTTTCTCCATATTTGCCAGTTGCTAACGACCGAGTAGCCGTGACCGGTTTGGTAAGATATCTACAATACATTTAAGACAGTCTGTTTTCCTACCTGCTACTGAGTCGTTACTACCAAAATTCATTCGCGTGCGTTCAGTCGCCACTCGCTTGACATCTCTTTGAGCAGACAAATGACTTATTCGTTGACGAATTTTGATCTTTTTGCATTGTGTGTCTGACTTGTTCTTAAATAATGTATTTTAAATTGGTAAAATCAGAAAAATAGAACTAGAAATTAACTTTTGACAGGTATCTAATAGTTTGTACTTTTCGGTTATAGCTATACCAAGTATTTCAACATATACAGTCTTTAACAAAACATAATTCTTGTGAATAAAATTATTAATTATGATAAGATCACTTTCTATGATTCGAAAAAACCTTTAAATTTTATTTCGCTGTCTCAAATGTGTTACGAAGAGGAGCAGTTTTTTTTGTTGGGCCTGGTAACTTAGCAACATTCAAATTCTTGTTTATTTTTCATAAATATTCATTTTCTAAATTGCAACTAGTGGCGAGCGGAGGCTTGTAATACCACTGCGGGAGTAAAACAGTTAGACATATTGACGAAACTGTCACGGCTACTCGGTCATAGTCATTAGCAAGTGGCGAATATGGAAGAAAACGCTGCTTTAGTTATAAATATCTTTTTGATTTCCCGTGAACACAAACTAAAATTGAATTTATTTAGCAATTTCATAGATTTTAAGCCTAACAGGTTCAATATCAAATTATTGGCGAAAGCCAGCAGAAAAAAGTTTTTTAGAAAGGCTGTATGTTTGTTAATTCATTTCTAATTATTTCTGATTTAAACTCCTGCAATGACAAACAAGTAAATAATAATTCTATTACAATGATTGTTTATAATGAACTGTATTTAAGTTGCTGATATGTGGAATTGTTTAGATTTGTAATGCACCATGTGTTCATAATTCTAGGACTAAGGTGTTTTCTAGTTTTGTATATATTCACTGAGTTATACAAAGGCTGCTCTGCATTATTTTTTTGTACTTCTTAATAATAATATAACCAAATGTGCTGTTATTAAGTAGCTTGTGATTTAACTGTAACTACAAGGTTATTGCGAAAAGAATTGAAAATCAACGACATGATACGGCTTTGTCCTACACCCACATTACATTCCTGCTTACCCCTTTAAATAGAGCACCCTATTTAACCCTACGATCTCTGAGGCTGTAAGAACGTTTCCCTCTAGTCTTGCAACTTTTTTACTTCATTTAACCTTGTTACATTCTTTTCTATTACCATTATTCTGGTTGGCATCCCCTCAGAAATAATTTTTTTTTTTTGTAAAGAATAATATTATATAAGTAGCTCTTTTTAGTATAGATGCAAATCCACTCCTCGTCGGGATTGTAGGACCTCTACAAATCATAACAAAAGTTCCTCTAGAAACTTTCAATTTTGCTATTTCATGGAGGTGTGATTATTTCTGTCGATTTTACATCGTATATCTTTGCTTTATTGCAAACTCGACTGCTATAAGTTCCTCGGGGAGATTTATTTTGTGGATAGTCATAGTTTATGTGAAAAAACTGTATCGTCAAGCTCATTAAGAATAAATAAAATAAATACCTATTGTGAAATTTGCGATATATATGTGTGAGAACTAGCAAACTTATGTTGTAAAGTTAACAAAGAACACATCTGAGTGTCGCAGCCAGTACAGAACTATTTAAGAGCGGAGTGCCGAAAATTTATATGATTTAACGGAAATTAAGAATGTGTAAAAGTAATAAATACTAAAATGTTTGATTAAAACTATTCTTTATCATTATTGCGGTAGGAAATAATCAGTTATAAATTATTTAAATTTAATGTCCCATAAAGTTTATTATACAATCTACAGTGTACAGCGTAAGCCATAGAAGTGTTTCCTATCAAATTACAAAATCGTAACAAATACAGTGACATTAGACGATGCTAGCTAATTTAATATTTATTTTAAGAAATATGGTGTTTTTTTTATTTGTGTGGCTTGGTATATAGGCAATTACAGATACTACGGAACCCACCTGTTTCGAGTGAATATAAAACAATTTTTTTTTTTTTACTACCTTGATTAAAACGAACCCCTGTGGTATGGGGGTTAGAATTCAACCACGGTACGTCCTGCCTGTCGTAAAAGGCGATTAAAAGGACCCATCTCTGGGCCAGGCTAGCAACCTTCTGGAGATGTAAAACCAATGATGCTCACAGGAACGGCACAAAAGCCTCGGATGCTGGACAGAATATAACGAAGACGAACAAGGCGAGAAAATGGACACGAAACAATACCTTAAGAATAGCCTGCTGGAACATTTCCTCCTGGACAAAGAGAGATCAGGAAGTCGTCATCGAGATGAACGAACATAAAATAGACATCTGTGCTCTGTCGGAGACTAAGAAAAAAGGCAAAGGTACAACAAAATACCAAAACTACATCCTTGTGTACCAAGGCAAAGGAAAAGATGAGAGAAGTAAATCTGGAGTAGGGCTGCTGATACACGAGAGGTTCGAGCAGCACATCACTAACATAGAGTATATTAACCATAGAATAATAGCCATCTCACTCAAGTTTGAAAACAACTCACTCCATGTAATATCGGTCTATGCACCAGACTCAGGGAAATCATCAAATGAAACGGAAGAATTCTACACGAATCTGCAAAACACCATAGATAAATTCCCAGACAGGGAGAAAATAATCCTACTAGGAGACCTAAACGCAAGAGTAGGTAATCATGCAGTAAATGGAGTGAAACAGAGGTTTAACGAAGATACGTGTAATGAAAACGGATGTGCATTAATCGAGTTCTGTGCCCAAAATAGCTTAAGGATTAATAATACTTTCTTTCCGCACAAGGAACAACATAAAAGTTGCGGACAACGGAAATGAGAGTTCTCAGAGCGATAGCAGGTAAGACTCTAAGAGACCGGATTAGGAACGACGATATGAGGGAAATGTGTAAAACACAGGATGTAGTGAGGTGGTCGCGACAAAGGAGGAGGGAATGGAATTCGCACGTCGATAGGATGCACAGAAACAGGCTAGTACGCATCGCCAGGGATGGAAAACCAAGAGGAGAAAGACCGCCAGGAAGGCCGCCAAAACGATGGAAGGACAGTTGGCAGTCCAAATCTCGGGAGTGACAAACCGTTAACTACAGGCCTTAAGGCCTAACATACGAAGAAGAAGAAGAAGATTAAAACGAACAATCTTCTCAATTTGGATATTTTACGGGAAATATTTTAGTGGTGACAAGGACTATTATCAAGATGGCTTTGCACAAAAGGGCGTTATCTCAAGAGTACCTAAGCAAATTTTGGTTAATCTGACAGGTGGCACATGTTTTTATTTCTCAATCACTAATAAGTTAGCAATGCAGGTGCACAGTGCAATAAAGGCAGCTCATATTTCGTGTACCACTATTTAAACATGAGTTAGATGTGGGATACTTTTGACTTTCAGCGAGTAAAACCATTGGTCATATGAATTTTGAGAGAGTGACTCGAATCGTTTAGTTTATATTTGCATCAGTTATGAATGAGTGCAATTAATTATAGTCGTTAATTAGGTAGATAGGTATTTTAACACGTAATAGATCTCGCTAATGTGAACAATTTCTCCATATACCATTTTTTCGAAAACGCCCTCAAACTGAGTTAAAACTCAAAACAATTTTACTCTAAAAATGTATACCCGCCTATGGAATACCATTTTAACTTTGGCACATTCCACAAAAACATTTCTTTGATATGCAAATCAACAAAAACTGCATAGGTACTGATAAAACCTTTAGGCCCTGAACACACGGGGATTCCGTATTTGAGATTCAGTATGCGGGATACAGAATCTCGGTTTGTTCAGACGCGGCGACTGAAACTCAGTCGCGGGCCTTCAATCACTTGCAGTGCCGTGCTCTTAAGCTAACATTCCACCAAATCCGGCGCCGTACTACGGATCAAGGCAGCGTCTTAATACGGCGCCGTATACATTGTGACTTCTATGTTTACTTATCTATTTAATTCCACTCAATACGGCGCAGAAAAATTAAAGCTGCACGGCACATGCAGCACTGCATAAAATAAAATTTGTATCAGTTGTCCGGCAAATGCCGTACGGTCAGCGGCTTCAAAACGCAAATATTGCTTTAAACTTCAGCATTATAGTACTAGTAGCCTGCCTATAATTCATATTCTCTTTGGCTAAATCCTCTGTCAACGTGTTCTGTAATTTCTCAAAATGATTCTGAAATAGGCATTGAAGATATTTTTCAGGATATAACTTTAGTTCTTGACAAAGACTAAGTGGGTGCACCCAATATTTTGCACGCCGTTTTCTTCTTCTCTTCAGTAGCAATAAAAATAAAGTTCCTCTTGCAACTTTCGATAATGACACCTTTATAGAAAGAATGAAGTATGCATTGAAGATTTTAATAACTGCAGCAATGCAATATTTGCTGTATTCAGTGGAATGGCCAAATGCGGTATTCTACCGTACGTCATAAAACGTATCGCAGTATACGTCGATGCAGCATACGACGCCAGATTTGGTGGAATGTTAGCTTTATGGACCTAGCATTGCAGTTCTTTGTTTCTGTCGAATTAGTCTAGATGTGCTGTATTTAAAGTCAGGGATTGGGCTCTACTAAGCTAATAAATTTTTCATTGTCAAATAATGTACACTCTATGATCGTTGTCTAGTAAGGAACGCCCTGCTTATTCGATTTAAATAGAAGTTGCAGAAAATCTGCTACGCCTAAGAAAGAACAACAATGCTAGGTTCATAACAGCACGGCACTGCAAGTGACTAAAGGCCCGCGTCTGAGATTCAGTCGCCGCGTCTGAACAGACCCAGAATCTCGGATACAGAATCCCCATGTGTTCAGGGCCTAAGTTCACATCTGGTTACCAACGTACCTTATCAATTGAGCTGGGTAAGTTATTGACCGCATTTTTTTTGCAGTTTTAATGTACTTGTGTCGTTCACCTTTAACTTAAATTTGCTAACCAAGCAACTCGTCAAATTTAGAGGAGGTAAATGATTGAGAAAATATGCAATTAAATGAAAAACGATAAATAGAAAAGTTGTTCATTTTGGTGAGCTCTATCACTGGTTAAAATATTTGCACTCGTTTCCATAACACCCTGTATTTTGACACCCACCTCTAGAGTTTATTATTAGAGATAGAAAAAAAACTTTGAATACAGAAGTTGTAGGGTTTATCTGAACCATTAGTATCTGACATTTCCTGAAACCATTGTTGAAATATTCACATTTAAACATAAATTATAAGCTCGAAGGTCTTGGTTGCCTTTCATACATCAAACTAATAATTTCAAAGAGTATTCAATCCAGTCTTCGTAAATCATCTCAGTAGTCAACAGCCAGACATTAACTTTACCATGGAGATAGAAAGTAACGGCTCCCTTCCTTCCTTAGATGTACAGGTCTCTCACCAACCCAGGGGCAAACTCTGTCATTCTGTATATCGCAAACCCTCTCACACTGGTCGCTAAGTAGATGCCGATTCCCACCATCATCCTACACAAAAACTTTCTGTTGTCAATTCGCTTGTACACCGGGCTGTTTCCATATCCCAACCCAATAATATCCACGCTGAATTAAACCACATTCGGAAAACTCTTAGGAATAACGGTTACCGTGCTAGGGATATACAGTCTGCCATCAATCGCCATCTTCATCCACGGCCACCCAAACCTCCAAAACCCGATCCTCCTGCAGCAATAGTCTTTCTTCCCTATATCCACCAAGTCACCGACCGCATAGGAAAGTTTCTTCGAAAACAAAACATTAAAACAGTACTTGAACCCCCGACCAAAATCTCGCAGGTTCTTCCTTCATCTAAAGATAAATTAAACACTATGTCATCTAAAGGTGTTTATAGAGTCCGTTGCTCTTGTAATGCTGTATACATTGGTGAAACAGGTCGTTCCGTAAAAACTCACATCTCTGAGCACCAGCGCTGTCTCAAGTCAGGTCTCGTTTCATTATCGGCCATCGCCGAACACCAACGCGATACTGGTCATAAGATCCTTTTTGATGAAACTTTCATCATCTGCAAATCCCCATCCTTCTTTAGCAGAAAGATTCGCGAAGCCATTGAGATTTGCAAGCACCCTAATAATCTCAATCGGGACGAAGGCTTTCCCCTTCCTTCTATGTGGAAAGTGCTAATTCCAAAGCCCCGTCTTCCGCCACTAAACCGCGACTGCATTTGCTGAACTGCGACGGCGCTTATCTTATTTTCTATAAAATAGGTACAGCATTTTAACTCTTTTAATTTTTATTAAAAGTTTATTTAAAAATAAATAAAAAAATTGAAATATTACTTTCATTATTTTTAAAATAAAATTGTTTCATAATATTATTAATTGTGATATAGAATCTCCCATATATGTACACAGCTTCCACACTTCATGATTGTTTTAAAATATATGCAAGAAAATGTTCAGGGTTTTTGTTTATGTACTGTAAATTATAACTTGAATAAACAAATGGCACATTTGAGCTCTAGATTCAAGTGGCAGACTTATGTTATGTATGGAATTTTAGTTCAAACTTTACTGTCTTCTCGAGCGTTTCTGCCGAAAATTAATTGAGTTTAATTTTTAAAACACTGAAAACCATGTCGTCAAAGCGTAAAGTTTCTGCTTCAGATTAGCCAGACAAAAAACGCAGAAAAGTTTTGGTTTTTTGAGGTTGCATAGTATAAATAAATCTAGTTAATGGAACTGAAACAATAAGAAAGCCGACCTGCGATTAATTAATAAAATAAGCAATGGTAGTAAAATTCGCAGATCAACCCCCCTACCATTTATACACCACGGCAGCTCTGAAAAACTGTTTCTTACTCACCGCGATGGCCGACTAGCTCAAATATCGGCGGCCTTAGATCGTAGGTTCAGATCATCAGCTATGTACGCTGGAATGTCTTCAAAAAAGGAAAGGAAAATGGAAATGGGCGCCAGAAATCAAAAGATTTCAAATAACAAGAAGAAAAATAAATTGCAAGTGACTAGCGTTTAATTAATCAACAATAAGAAGTTTTGAAATGTCAATAATCAATAATCAGGACAATTAAAATGTAAATAATGTAATGACAAAATTGTGTATCTTAACTGAAGGTTTCGACACGCATAAAATTAAGAACCCCTTTCGGGTTATTATAATAATTTACCAAAACCACTCGTGGGATAAGCTTATCACAGTCATCTAATAAAACCTTCTGTTAGGCTATTGAAAATAAATAGCGTGACTGTACCTTTTACATAGGGTCGAAACACACATCAAAAATAGCAACTTTAAAAACTGAGCATAAAACTTTAAATATTAAAATAACAGGATGTATGAAATTGAACATTACAGGTTAATAATGGCAAAACGTATGAATTTAAATTTTAAATATTGACGGGTTTAAAATACACAGATGTAAATTTCTGGTATTGAAAATTAAGTCGAAGTAATATAAATCTCGGAGTAGCACTAACTAACCTCGAAACGTAAGCTGGACGTGAACGGCAATAATCATTGTTGAAGTCGCCGGGGAAGCGCCGAAAATTGCTGCAATAGCATCTTCAAACGGCAGCAAATACGCCGGACCCAGCAGGTGTCGAAAATGCGATAAGACTTGGCCTCCGAGATAAACTCGTTGTTGAAACGGATAATTAAGATTAAGATTAAGAGCTAAGAAAGATATAATTAGTATGGAGATAATAAAACAGAAAAAGCGCAATCGTACCTGATTACAATCAGCCCTTAGAAAATACACTGCTCATTGAAATTGGTTGAGCGCACGTAATTTGGCTTAATTAAAAACAAGGCTTAGCCTCGCCGGTATCGGCGGGCTCAAGCGAAGACAGCAAAATGCCCGGACGAAAAATTTCGTGCCCGAAAGAAAGCTTGCACTCTGATAAGAGATAGCGCAGGTCAGAAAGGGCATTGCGCAAACGATAAGAACTTGATGCAGGTACAAAATACGTTGGTTTGGAAAATTGAAAAATTTTAAATGCAAAAGGAATTATAATTTAACTAAAAATATACAGGTTAAGCCTGAAATAATTGGATAAATGGCGAAACAATTAGGCAAAGCCAAAAAATTGTTTTTATCATTTATGTATTTACTTGCGCATCGAGGTTTTGTGCTTCGCGCCCTTCTTCTGGAACGTAACCCCCGCGAACGGCGAGGTCAGACTGTATACCATATAGAAATTTTATATAAATTACTATTGCTAGAGAAAATGATATTTTTAAAATAAACAAATCTTTTCTGAATTTGTAACCTGTATTTTGAGTAAAAGCAAATTTTAATAATAAAAACCCTTTATTATAATGGTATTTACTTTCTGGATGGTGTATTAAAGGGTGTGATAAAGTAAAATTAAAGAAACTGAGAATAAACAGACTGAATAAATAAAGTTACAAATGGTATGAAGAAGAATAAGAACATTTAATAATGGTAAATAGTCTTCATGGAATAAATACATCTGTAACTTGCATTTTGTGTGTTTATTTGGAAAATAATGTTACACTATGTTACACAACAGATGAAATATGTACGAATGGTTTTTCTAGATTTTCTTATCTTCTCTTTTTTCTTTAAGCTTTCACCGCCCCCTAATTTTTATTCGCCGCCCCCTTATTTTTATTCACCGTCCCCTAAATGCACCTGAGGCTACTATCGCCCCCCCGGATCGTTCCAGCGCGTCCCAAGGGGCTATATCACCCACTTTGGGAATCACTGGTCTATACTATTAACGTGCTCGCATTTCGGTGCGTCGTGGGAATGGTCCAGGTGTGCCCAAGCTTGCCGAGCCACGTGCTACTCGCCGAGCCATACGCCGTGGGAAGGCGGCTCTATGTACATGCAGTTTTTTTTCACCAGCTGATAACATGGTTCGATTATTTGGCCTGCAACTGATGTAAGTGTTTTTGATGCCCTCAGAGCCTTATAGTGTGACCACTTAACCGGTAACTACAGACATATACTTTTTGTTTCATTTATAGACAACTGGTCTGCCAGGCCAATACTTTTTAATTTATTTGTTGATAACCATTTTTTAAAAATTCTAATGTTGATAATGTTTAAACAGTGTGTTCCTAAATATCATGTACATACGGAAGGAGGTAATTCTTTGGCTTATTTCATGACTAAAAATTCATATAACCATAGGTCCGCAAACTCTTCGTTACCGATCTACAGGGTGTTGAAATTTCAAGATTTTTTTAGTTTTTTCTTTATAGCCCCTGCAGTTTTTGAGATATTTAGCTTACATCATTGGGCATGCCAAATGGTTGTGAGAATCTACAGGGAGATATTTTTTCAGGAGTCATGCCCCCTTTTCTCCCCTTGAACTTTTTTGTGGTGCGCCGCTAGTAGATTCTAAAATACAAAATCAGTTTTCTGTTTTGTTTAGAATCTTTTTGTTTTCTTGTAGTTTTTTCGTATCTGCGACCGTAATCGAGAAAAAAATAAACGATTTTCTGTAATTTGCTAGTCGAAGTTACAATTTTTAAAATGGTCTAGTAGGCTCTGGCTTTATTTGGATAATCTCTTGTTTTCATTAATTTTGACAGTTTAGTCGGCAGTACCTGTTAAAAATTAAAGCTGGGATGACCCGGTTTTTGTAGCAATGATTTATTACAATACAAAAAACCAAAATAATAATCATAACAAGGAAACTACGTTCCAACAGTTGTTGAAAGTGACCTCCTCCAACTCTTATACAACACCCCCGGAGAATTTCTTAAGGTTTGAAATGCATCTAATATTCGATTTCGTAAGTCATCAACGGTATTCACTGGTGTTGTATACACTAGAGATTTCAGATGCCCCCATAGGAAAAAATCTAGGCTATTTAAGTCAGGGGACCTAGAGGGTCATGACTGAAGCCCATCTCGTCCTATCCACTTGTTCTCATACTCTTCATTTATATACTCTCGACCCAAAATAGAAAATGTGCTGGGGCGCCATCGTGCATATACCACATTTGATTTCTCGGCAAAAGACGTAAGTCTTCGAGTAATAAAGGCAATTTGTGTTGCAAAAAATGCCTGTCTGAGTGACCAGTAAGTCCACCAGGCAAAAAGAAAGGAGCAATTAAATGATCCCCAATTATACCACCCCATACATTTAATGAGAACTGCTCTTGAAAATGCGTTTCCACAATTCCATGTGGATTTTCTTGAGCCCATATGGGGTTGTTATGAAAATTTGTAATAGAATTCCTTGAAAAATTGGCTTCGTCGGTAAAATGGATTTTACAATCAAAATTGGGATCTACTGCTAGCTTATTAAGGTACCACAGGCAGAAATTAATCCTTACGGGTGTTCTTCCGCTTAAAGCACAGTTTGATTTGGAATGGGCGTAGCACTTTTTCTTGTGCTTATTTAGTAGAAAAATACGTTTTGCTATCTGAATGCATTTTTATATGCAAGGAAAGAGGATAGAGGCACGAACTCATCACTCAAACTTTTCCCTTCCTAATTTATGGCCTTTTAAGCTCCAAAGGTTGGTTCGAATATCAGACTGACAGGCGTTCGTCAAGTCCACGTGGCTACTTGAGAGCAAGAGCCATAAACAACTTGCCCGTAAATTTAGGAAGCATATCCGCTCAGTTGTGCACTAACCATTTCTACTAATCTCGATATTATTTTAAAGTAATGCTACAGAAAGCATATCAGGAATACGCCGTATAAATTTTTAGATACAGAATTTTCTGACATGATATATTGGGTAAAAAATACTATTTATTTTCCCCTGGATGTTTTGATTTATACGTGTGTCAAATTAATTTGAGAAAATTGCATGTGCGAATATTTGGCTATAATTTTTATATACCATATAGGAGCGATGCACTGTGCTGGTAACTAAAAGATATTCGACCAGATTTAATGATCTTGCGATAACATTTTTTTGTGTGTATAATATGGACGTATGATTCAGAAAAATTACGTAGTTTGAATAATTTTTATTTTAAAAATACATTACTTAATGTACCTAATTATTTTATTTTATTATATGGCTATTCCGTCCCTGGTTGCAGTTGCTTTATAAGTAAGAAAAAAACACAAAGGTTACATATTCCCTGGACCAGGTAGGGCGTGATGTGCCATTGTACATGAAAATAAAAGAAACACTGATCTGAAAAATAACGGAATATAGTAACTCACCCGGGGTTACCCCCTCCCCCTTCCTGTCGTGAATGGATAATAAAAAACGAGAATGAAAATGATTATCTATTTTTCAAAATTTTTGACAAATTGCAAACTAGTTTCATTCGAATCGACTCGTGTGCGGTTCCACACTACTACACGTTGCCGAGGTTACAAAAGAGTTGCAAGATCAACTGATTTGCAACGTTTGTCTCAAAACAGTCGCACCGTGGGCGGTAGGCCTTAATCTAATTTTTAATTGTTTTGCCAGCGTTGAACAAGACGCACGAACTTTTTGATGATCTCGTAACAATTCTAGTGATAATTGTTCCAAAAATTTGTTGCGCTTGATTTTCATGTTTTGATTGTTCGCCAGGTAAATTACGCTTGCGTGTATTGGTGCCGCATTCAGCAAACTATAAAACACCACCATGGGCCAACGTCGCTTATTACGGGCACAATTATATTGAGCACAAAGTTTATCAACTACGTCAACACCTCCTTTCGTCATATTGTAAGTGTGGATCATTTCTGGTTTACCATCTTCGTATAGCGAACCACTTTTGTGCATTGTAGAAATCATCAACACATTTTTGTTCTTCTTTGGAATGTAGGAGGTGAATGTACAATCTCTTTCAAATCCAAACATACTCGAACCAATTGGCCGATTTGGTCCACTTGTAAATTCAGTTGGTAGTTCTTTTTTATCCTTTCGAATGGTTCCGAGTAAAGTTAATTTATTGGTTTCCAGAGATTTTGACAAATCTATACTGGTAAACCAGTTGTCAGTTGTAACATTTCTGTTTGTAGCAAATAAATGTTGACAGCATCTCTCCACTGCCGATTTTGCACTGTTGCTAGTTTTATAACAACCATCTGGTTGCTCTCCCATATAGACCTCCATATGGCTTGTGTAAAAAACTTTTGCATCCGATAAAGCGTATATTTTAATTCCATATTTGTTAGGTTTACTTGGAATATATATTTTAAATCCACATCGTCTTCTAAACGCCTCCAATTTTTTGTCCACGGTAACGTACGCTGAGTGGCTGTAATATTGTTTGCAATTCTCGTTGAAGTTGTCAAATAGCTCTCTTATTGGGGCCAATTTATCGTATTGCTTCCTTTCTTCTCGTGTTTTCATGTCATCAAACCGAATGTATCGCAAAAGAAAAAGGAATCTATTTTTACTCATTGTCAAACAAAAGACTTTGATCCCTGTTCCATTGGTTTGCCACAAATCATCTGTGTTCAAACGGTTTGCACGACGTACACCTGCCATGTATAAAAGTCCCAATAATGCCTTAATTTCTACAAGGTTTGTAGGTTTTGCATCCCTCTCTCGTGAAAAATTGTTAACAACAGTACTTATCCTCTGATTTGTACATTCTACGATAATGTTCAGCATCTCGTCGGAAAAAAAGATCTTCCAAATTTCCAGAGGCTCTTGTAGAGACCTGGCTAGTGGTTTTACTCCAGGTAATTGAGTTAATAAATTTTCTCGACGTGTTCGAACGTTTTTAGGGGGTACATGCTTCTTCCACTCCATTTTCCCATCTTTTCCAACAAAATACGGCACTTTATTTGAATCTTCTTCATCGCTATCTAGTTCTTGTTCGGTATCACTATCGCCTTCTCTTTCTTCAATCACATCTTCAATATGATCGTCCTCGTCTTCTTCATCATCAAATTCGGATTCAGTTTCCACTTCCTCTTAAAACTCTTGGAAACGCTGAAGTTCTTTTTCGTAGCTTTATTATAGGCAACTTGCTTTTACCTGTCTGCAAATCCAATATCAAGAAAATACTTTAAACAGCGCTAAAGAAACACAAGCACAACTAACAAACCACCAACCTGTTCTCACCGTAGAAACAGTAAAACGGGACTACTCGCACACGGAGCAGCGGTTCGTGTTTCTAAATATTTTGGTTATTGTTAGTCATACACAGTAGACTTTGCTACCTAAAGCTAAATAGCATCTTGTCGAGAGGTAGATAAAGGGTCATTGCCTCTAACCCAGTATTTACAGAAATAAGCAAACAAATTCACGCCACCCGGACTGTGCCTCCGTGCGCGGGCAGTGGAGGGTTAAAGAAAATTTAAGAAGTATTTCTGCAGCAAAAATAAACGTATTTCTAGTAAAATTTATTTTATGTTTAGAAATTATTATTTCCTAGGAAGCTGCAACCTGTTTGCAGCAGTCTTTGTATATCTTCTCTGCGCACTGAGAAATATGGGTTTCTTTCATGTAATACAGAAATAAGATATTTTTTAACACTTTTTCTAAGAACAGAATGCACATAGTATTCATTTCTGTAATTTTCCCACTAGTACAGTCTATTTCGTCAAAAATTCATCTGAATTTTACTATCGCGTACAACATTATGAGTAGTATGACAGTTATCCTCAACTTTCCTAACCATTGTAACAATATGGTTTTTTCATGATCAAGGTTACTGTCTGTTACTTTAGTTTAGGTTGATCAGGTTATGCATCCATTTTACCACTAAATAAGAAATTGAAAACATCAAAAATGGGTGTTATAAAAATGTAGTAGCAGCTGCACTTTTGCAAGCCAGATGTGTAGACCAGCTTGTCCAAGGGTACACAAAAGGACCTCTCCCAGAAAAATAGTAGGAGTAATAAATATAAAATTTTACGATTAGGTTAGTTCTCAGAGCAGTCCTCTCTGGTCATGGATTAACTAAATAATGCTTATGATCTACACTTGTGTGCGTTTTTAAACCTGAAACTATCTAATGCATTTTTCCAATTTTTAAAGCCTGTTCTGACAAATAGCCTTGACAAACAAACAGCCTGGACGTCTCTATTTACAGAAAAATTCCTATATACAATTTTTATTAAAAAGGCGTCTGCTACTAAATTTTGTCTTTGGATAGAAATCTAAAACTGGTTGTTTGGGACCATCCATAGTGGATTGTGAAATTTTGGATGGTCCAGGTGATGTAACAATACTCGATACTTTAACCTGTAACTACAGACGTCTACATTTTGTTTCATATACACAGATAACTTGTCAGCCAGACCAGTACTTTCAAACTTATTTTTCTGGTAACTACTTTAAACATTTTCTTGGATTAATGTTTATAATGCTTAATTTCCTGAAATAATGCTAAGAACATAATAGCATAGTAATCAAAGTAAAATACTGTTTATATAAAATCTAGCAAAAAACAATAAAAAATTGCAAGGTTGCAAAGAAATGTATAGTAACTTATTTTGGATCTTTAAAGAAAGCTTAGCAGCTATTTCTGTAGTAAAAATAAACATAATATTCTAACAAAATGCATACTAATATTAGAAATTATTTTCAAGAAAACTACAACCTATTTACATCAGTCTTGACAAATTTTCTCTTCGCGCTATAGACATACGGGTTTTTTTGCATGTAATACAAAAGTAAGCTGTTTTGCGAATTTTTTTGTAAGAACAGAATGCACATAGCTTCCGATTTTTTCCTCTCTCTCTTGTGCATTTGCTGGATCTAATTCTATTCGTGTGAATGTCACTTATCACGCTCAACATTATTATTGTTACTCTCAACTTCATCTTAACATTGTAACAAGGTTTTTTCATAATCAAGGTTACTCTACCGTACTGTTTGTTTATATCGATTAGGTTGTGCATCTATTAGGTTGTGCATCTATTTTGTCGCAAAATTAAAAACAAATGTAAAAACGTTACATCAGAATTATGCAAAATATATCCCACTAACACAGACTACTGATCTACCAAACCACCCTGAAAATTAAAAATATCTAAAACAAGTGTAATAAAACATTAATAGCAGCTGCATCCTTGCAAGCCAGATGTAGATCAAGTTGTTGAAAGGTACACAAAAGGGCAAGGGCATCTTGGAGAAAAATTGTAGACGTAATAAATATAAAATTTTATAACTGCACATGGTCTCCCAGACTAGTCTCGTTAAATGAGATTGATTGTACTTCCTCCTCTTCATATTATTGAAACCACTCTTCAAATTTCAGGGTGGAATGATCAGTTTCCTCTTTCTCTACCTCAAATGATTGATTTAACTCTATTACTTTCATCCTCAATGATGGGCATTACAGATGCTGTAACAAATTATACAGGCCATTACATTACCATGTAAAATTACAAGCATTTTTGTATTAAACAATAGTACTCAAAAAAATTGATGAACTTATCAAATTTTAAAAAGAAATTAGCATGTTAATTTTTCACAATTCCAAAACGAAACTTTCAAACATATATTTAAATGCGTACTAATTTTACAAAGAAACGAAGTAAAATAATTCTGCGAAATCCTAAAATTTGAGGTTATCCTCAATAGAAAAAAATTATGTGTTATATAAAAATGTAAATTCTAAGAGCTACATAAAACGAAAAGAAGTTCACATTCAGTATTATATTTTAAAGAAAGTAAATTCAAATGTATTACTAATGTTTGAAAATATAGGAATTTTTTTAATTTGAGGAAAATTACGCTAAAGTCTATTTTGATTTTAATATCTGGCAGTTATAAATAATTCAAATCCTCAAAAATTCAAAGTAACCTTATTTTTAAAACTAGAGCTTTAATATCTTTTTTTCCCCGAAAGTGTGGGACCTGAAAACCCGCTTTTCCTTTGTAGATCCCCTGTCCCACTGTAAAAAAAAATTATAAAAGCGTTCCATCAAAATATTTTTAAGGCAAAACTTGATCAGCTGTATGACACAAACCTGAAAAGTGAGGTTGGATTGCAGTGTTTTGGTTTGCAGTTGACGCCCTTTTTGCAAGCCTTTATGCTTCTCCATTTTGTTGTACACTAAAAAACAAAAATACACGTAAATGTTGGGTTAGCATTACGTTTATATGTGAAATCACATATAACATATATGGTGGATTCACCCCGATATAATTCCACTGATGTGGCGGTTTGTCAGTTAGACGACGTGTCTGTAATTTTTAATTAAATTAAATTAAATTGAAATGAAAATTACATGTTAACCACAATACAAGCGTCTATGGCATGCCATTTCAAATCTCCAGTAGGGTGGGCTTACCCATCAACATCCAATGAAATGCCTACTTTTATAAAAGTTCTAGAAACCGTTCTATTCCAAAAATTTTTATAAAAAACCTTTTATGTGACGTGATCAAAGTACAGATGCCATAAACAGATAATTCTGTGACGTCATTTTTATAAAACGGTGGGCTGTCACACTATTAAAATCTTGTTTATAATTTTTTTATAGTAGGACAGGGGCTTAAAGATTTTTCCATCCCAATAAACAAAAATTCCAAATGATATATCGATTACTGTTAAAATATGAAAATTAAGCAAAATTGGTCTAGTTATTTGGACTGTGGTTCATGTAGATATCAGGAGATCTTTCCAATTTTATTTTTGAAAAAAAGATCGCAGTAGCTGTGAAAATCCGATAAACATACTAAAGGTCTTTGTACTAAATTCAAACAATATTTAAATTCACGTAAAATCTTCTAGACTCATTTTTAAATAAATTATATAAAAATATGCAAAATAAAGTTGATAACCTCAACCTTCAAATTGAATTGTCAATTGTCACATCAGTGTTACCAACCGCCACAAAACTCCCTAAATTTTATAACTGCGATTGTTATAGGAAAAATAGTACAGCTCGCCCAAACTTAGAAGACACTTTTAGAAATGGGGAATGGCACTACTGTTTATACTTTGAAATGCCAAAGTACATTCTGAGAAAAATCTTCATTAAATTTATATTCACAGGACTGTCACTTAACATACAAAGTGTTAATAATTGGAAAATATTGTGAGGTTATTCACGTCCATAGTTGACTATAGCAATGACTTTTCGAATATGTTTACTAATTATTTTTTTCTTTTTAAAAACAACATACTTGATAGAAACGGATGATACAATGACAGTGTAACACTTTCTTTGGAATGTACAAACGTCATCTCTATGGATACTTTCAAATTTCTCTTGTTAGTTAAAAAATTTGTCAAGTGCCTTTTAAGCTTGGGCACTCGTTCTTTAGTACACTCCATGCTGTGCAGCTGACGTTCTAAACTCGTACAATAAAACCTGCCTTACGAATCTCTTTCTTTAATGTACTATTAGTTAATTGTATGTAAACTCACTTTGTAATAGGGACTAGTTTACACTTTTTTATTATTTCAAGGCAATTGTGATTCAGATATAAATAAAAATAAAAAGTGAAAGACCTCAGTTATTTTCTTCACAAACACTCAAAAAAAGACAGGATATTGTATTTAAAAACAAAAAGTTGATATCATTTATTACTAAACCAGAAGAACCAGAAATGACAATATTCTATATTTGTACCTACTACTCATAAAAAAACCTTACGCTTTCCCTATTTAATCTAATTTGTAACTTCAGAAATAATAAATTACCAATGGTGGACAAGTTGAAATTGGCAGCTTGCATACTATTCCAATTACAACTGCTTTTTGCGAAAAGGCCTTCAGTAAACTAAAACATAAAAATTACCTTGAGTGATCTACACTGCCTTCATAAATCATCGAACGTTTTTGAATGGTAATTATTTTTGCGCCATTTATTTATGTTGGTGGCACCGCGAGTCTATGTCAAATTCGAAGTTAGCAGGTTAGGTTTTGCGTCAGTCTGTATCAACACTGACGGAAAATCTAACGTGATAACCTCGAATTGACATAGCCTTACAGTGCCACCAACATAAATAAATGGCGCCAAAATAATGACATATTTAAAAAAGTTCGATCATTTATGAAGGCACTGTATATTTCAATGAAACCTCTCAGTTTAACAAAAGTTAGTTTCTCTTTTAGATTTATAGAAAACAAGCGTTTTACTTTTATATTAAAAAGACGAAAATGTAATAATTTAAGCTCTTTCATCCTTCTATCTTGTGATGTATTAAACCAAGCTTCTGAATTTAGAATTAAAAAATATATTTTGCTACGAAAATAGCAAATTTACAATTTTTATGTTTCTCAACCTCAACCAGAAGAGTTAAATGCCGAAATGGAAATGTTTCTTAAAGAAAAGCTCAATATAGGCGCTAAGACTAAAATAACATATAAAATTGGACCAAAATCATATCTAGTTAAATTAGAGAGTTTCGAAGGGAAAATGGAAATAATGAAGAACAAGATGAAACTAGCTGGAATTCAAAGTGATGGGATTTATATAAATAATGATCTTACAAAACAGGAAAGAGATATAGAGAAACAAATTAGGAAGAGAGCTCAGGATGAAAGGAAACAAGGAAAAATAGTGAAAAACGGTTACCAAAAACTAATCATAGACAGGAAAATGTGGAAGTGGAATAAAGACAAGAGTATGCTAGAATAGAGAAAGGATAAACTACCACAAGATGATGAAGACTCAAAAAACTAAAAAGCATAGAGGATGGACATTGGATGACAGATGCGGCAATGAACTCGGAAAGAAATAAAACAAAAAAATAAAATTAAGAAAAAGAAAGAGGGGAATATTAATGAAGAAGCAAAAAAGGAAGATATTTGGAAAATAGGTACATGGAACATTTGGAGCCTATCAGGAAAAGAAAAGGAACTGGAGGAGGAATTTGTGAAAGCAGAGTTAGATATACTCGGGATAACGGAAGCCAAAAGGAAGGAAATGGTGAACTAGAAAGGGCATTTATTAATTTACAGTGGAGTAGACAATAGACAATGAGCAAAAGAAGGAGTAGGATGCATAATAAAGAAAGACAAAGTAAAATACATCAACAATTGGATAGGGATATCAGAAAGAATAATAAAAATAGAAATGAATGTAGACAAGAACCTGAAAACATCAATAATAGTGGTATATGGACCGAATGAGGACGAGACAGCAGAAAAGAAAGACAACTTCTGGGAATTATTATCAGAAACAATAGAAAATGATAGGGGAAGACTGATAATGATAGGAGACCTCAATGCAAGAGTTGGTAAAAAGAATGAAGAAACTGGAGAAGTAATTGGACGATACGGTGAAAACTGTAAAAATAACAATGGAACAAGACTGATTGATTTCTGCATATTAAATAACCTAGTAGTAACTAACATCTTTTACGCTCACAAAGAAATACATAAATTTACAAGAGAAGTAAGTAGTAGGAACGAAAAGTCTGTAATAGACTATGTAATAGTGAATAAAAACCACAGGAAAGAAGTAAACGACACAAGGGTGAAAAGAGGACCCGAAATATATTCAGATCATTATCTAGTCATGTCTAAAATAAAGATACAGGGAATAAAACAAAAACAAATGCATAGAACTGGGGATAAGACAAATATTTACACAGAAAAAACCAAAACATACAAGCTGAAAGAAAGAGACACGGCAAAGGATTATAATTTAATGGCAGAAACAGAGATAGACAAAATTAAAGAAACTGTAGATGGATTAAACGTGGAAAAGCTGTAGAAACTTCTAAAAGAAACGTTAAATAAAGCAGCAAGAGAAATTTGTGGAGTAATAAAAATTAGTGAACACAACAAACAAACCAGGTGGTGGAATGAGGAATGAGCAGAGACATAGAGTAAAAATTATGGTAAAACAAGCAAAGTAAGAATCATGGGAAGAATTTGAGGTTAGGATGGAGAGTGACTATCTCGAAAACCAAAAACTGTTCTATAAAGTATTAAAAACCCTCAGACACGGAAAAACACATAAGGCAAAACACATTAAAACTAAGGAAGGAAAAATACTAGATGAAGATGACGACATTATAAAGAGGTGGAAAGAGTACTTCGAGGAACTTTTAATGACAGAAAAGACCAAAGATACAATAATTGGGAAAGAACAGGAGAACATTATAGAATATAGTGATCAAGACGAAGATATAACAAGAGAAGAAGTGTCGGAAGCCCTGAAAAGATTAAAACGGGGTAAAGCAGCAGGGCATGATGGAATATACACAGAGATGATCTCGAACCTCAGAAGGAAGGCTTTGCATGTGATAGTAAAGTTAATAAATAAAGTTTGGAGAGATGAACAAATACCACAAGATTGGGAGGTAGGAATACTGATGCCAATATATAAGAAAGGGGACAAAAGGGACTGTTCTAATTACAGGGGTATCACTTTGTTGTGCATAGCGGCAAAAATGTATGAATGGATCCTGGCTAAAAGACTAGAAAGGATAGTTGAAAGACAAATTAGAGGATACACAAAGCAGATTCAGAAAAGGAAGAGGAGTTCAAGATCCCATTTTCATGATGAAACAACTGATAGATAAAAATGCTAATAACAAAATATATGTGGCTTTTATAGACATCAAGAAGGCGTTTGATAGTGTACCTAGAAAATTAGTTTGGAACAGTCTACGTAGAAGAGGAGTGGGGGATAAACTAATAAACTGTATTAAAACGTTATACAAAAACACAAGGAATTACGTCAGAACTAAAAACATAAGATCAGAAGAATTTGCAACTAGGGAGGGGCTGAGACAAGGAGGAGTCCTCAGCCCAATACTATTTAACGTAATTATGGACGACGCAATGAAGGAAGTGAAGATGAAAGTTAAGAAACTGAAGGTGGGATATAGGAATATGGAACCAGTTGAGATAGCAGACAGTGCCTTTGCAGATGATTTAGTGGTTTATTCAAAGAACAAAGTTAACCTACAATAAATTAGATATATGGGCTAAGGCTTTAGGGGCTAGAAACCTAAAAGTAAATACAGAAAAAACAAAAGTTATGGTGATAGGAAAGGAAGTGGAAGAAATAATAGTAAAACTGGATGGCATAGAGATAGAGCAAGTGGAAATATTTAAATACCTAGGGGTGAAGATACAGAGAACGGGAACGATGGAGGCGGAATTAAATGACAGGTTAGAAGCAGAGGCAAAAATATACTATTCCTTAAGCAATGCTTTCATAAGGAAAAAAGAAGTGTCCAGGAAAACCAAAACCACAGTTTATAAGACCATATATAAATCTGTATTACTATATGGAAGTGAAAGTTGGACATTAACGAAGAGAATAGAGTAAGGGATACTAAAATAAGGGAGGAACTGGAAGTGGAATCAATAATGGGAGATATCAAACGAAGACAGTTAGGATGGTTTGGGCACCTGATAAGAAAGGGAGAGGAGAGAACAGTTAAGAGAGTATGGTAAGCAAGAACACAGCCGAGAAGACCAAGAGGCAGGCCAAGAAAAACGTGGGACAAACAGTTAGAAGATATATTAAAAGACAAGGGAATGACATGGAACGAGGGGAAAGGATTGGCACGCAACAAGAAAGAATGGGCCCGGATGATATATGGAGGAGAATAAAATAGAGTAAAATAAATTAGGAATGAATTGTACTTATTATCCATTCACAAAACTCATGAACTATCAATGTAAATTTTTTTAAATATTTGCTGAGTGTACCTGGAATATACAGTTTTTTTGGGAAGGTACTTCGGATCTAGTGATGTCTAGTAATATTTAAAGTTAAGGTTATGTTACATGTGTCAAAAGTCACAACTATTTTCTTCTAGTTTTTCCTTGTAATAATCAACTGTAGCCTTTTTTCCCTTTCCAATAATAAAACCCACTTTCGTTTCTGTTCCATTGCAATTGAAGTGTATGCACAAAAATTAAAGAATTTGGAAGACATTTCAGTGCTGCCAAAATGAGCAAGCAAAAGTTCAAAAACAGAATTCAAACAAGGTACCAACTTGACAGCGTTTTGACAGTTCACGAGTTTTGTGAATGGATAGTAATTTACAGTACTGTACTTGAATTAATACTTTGTTTACTTTGTTTATTTTGTATACTACACTTTAACACCTAACGGTAAATAAGGTTATGATGATAATAATAATAATAATGTTTCTCAACATTATATTTTGTTATGTCGTAAATTCTACCTCTGTAATTGAAATTGAGAAACTGCAAGAATGTGTAATACTCGATATTTTTTAATAACTAAGATCGTAACGGGTACAAGGGGGCATCAAAATGTTATTCTGCCGTGGGCACCAAAATTCCTAGATTCGGCTCTGCCACCTATTTGGCTATCAGTATCTGATTCAGAATCTTCTGTATATTCAAGTGCAGGTGTTACAATGGCTAGAAGAACTTGTTAATTCCGCCGAATTAAAAGTGCTTGCCTGCTTTAAACTTCACTAGTTTTAAATTTGTTGGTGCTAATTGAAAGTAATCCAATAAGTAATTAATTTTTTTCGCCGGTCATTTTTACTCTTCAGAGAAGAAACGAAGAAATAATAATTATTTGAGGAAATAATAATTATTTGAGTACAGCCCACAAAAATTTAAAATTACCCATATTAACAACGGGATATTAAGATTTAAGAAACTAATCTACTGTAATCTGAATGAACAAAAAATCTTAAACCAGCTGAGACCATACATCCTGTGAAGAAAAAATATTTTCAAATATTTCTGCAAGCCCATATAATATTTAAGCGCCCCCTCTGAAAGAACAAAAAATCTCAAATGAGCTGAGACCACCTATCTTAAAGACTATAGCTATGCTGATATTACTAAGTGTTTATGAACACATATTTTCCAACTCATTAAGACAACCGAAACAGCAACAACATTCTCCAAGTATCTAATTTATTGTGTTGTCCCTTCTGAAATGATGGGGAACCCTTTTCAAGCTAGACAAGACCCTATTGGGTCAATGTCACACTAACTTTTCTGCAAGTTGAGTTATTAAGGCATCCAATAGAATTTGTGATATTTTTAAATGCCTGGCAGTTGTAACTATAACTGAGTGCTATTGTTTCTAGCAACAAACTAATTTACTGTCTGCTTGAGATCAACAAATGCTTGTAAAAATAAATTAAAGGGCCTGAATTTTTTCTCTTATATTGATTTGATTATTTATAATAAGAGTAATTTTGTTGAAGTTAAGGTTCTACCAATTTTTTGAATAAATTCATTAATTTTTCTCATTAGTTGCAAATGATAAAATTGGTTTGATTTATGTCTTATACAGAGTGTTCCAGAGATGGGAATAACATGCAAGGTATCCATGTAGCCTGTTTGAAAAATTCTAATGAAACAAAATTGTGTGGTGCTTAGTGTTACTCACAGAGATTAACAGAAGACATTTAAATTGAACAACACTCTTAGAAGATCTGCTATTTTATTGTCCTATAAATAATAAACGTAACCAGTACAATAACTCATACGTAACCACTAAGTACTGCTTGATTGTACACTGATTGAAATAGCTGACAAAATAAATAAAATTTTGGAAATCACATAAACTTGGACTGGCATTGTTACCATATTTATTGTAAGTGTGAAACTCTGGTTTTCAACAAATGTTACTATAATTTTATAATTACTATATTTTACATTATTTGTTATACTTATGTCCTAATTTCTGTTACCGAAGATGGCAAGGTAAAACTAACCATCAAATAGAAAAAACGGATTACAAGTTTTCATCCAGAATTAAGGGTATGGGGACAAAAAATCCATACAAATCTTTTTATGAAAGTTTAATATACAGTAGTGCTCGGATATAGCAAACTTGAAGGAGAATTTAAGAATGTTTCTTATAAATGAGCATTTGCTATAAAATTCAAAACTAAAAAAACATTAAAATGCTCGTTAATATACAAGAAATCGAGTAATCCATCCTTTTACAATTTTTTTAAGTTAGCAGGGTTACAAATAGTTGACAGAAAATGTCAACATAACCCACAAATGTTGGTTAAAAAATTGTAATTTCATGATTTCTCGATTTAAGAAAAACAATGTGATCCTCGGCAGTGAGGTTCATTTTCAGCCCTCTTGTAGTTTTTATATCTTAACCCTGCAGGCCTCGACAACTAAACTCCATATTCGTAACAAAAAATAGAACTTTAACGTCTCGGTATACAATTAGCTATTTTTCCAGTTCATTAATAATTTATAATTTTTGTTTAACAATAAATACTTTTCTGAATATATAGGACGGGGAGGCCAATACCTAAGAAGAATTAACAATACAAATTCAAGAAAAATTGCGGCAAACTCGAAATTCGACCTTTACTAATTTAATGAAAAATTTAAAAACAAAAATTTGAAAGGCGAGAGATTCTATTATTTTAAATTAGTATATTTTTAACATTGAAAATGTTTAACAAATTGGAAGTGTGACGGTAATACAGGGCTCCAGTAACTATTTGTGTGATGCCTGGAAAGTGCGCAGTTTTCGTCAACTTTTGCAAGCTGTACGCATTGCAGGTGAATGTTGTTGGTGACATTTTGAAGATCTTGTCAAGGGCGAACTTTCTGGAGAGGTTATGAAAATGTAATATTTGAGGGAGCGAAAATATATGTGTTAAATGATTTGGTGGACACAAAAACGTTTGGTGCTATCATATATATAATACACATATATTGCTGGTAGGGCCTGGAAACTTCAGAAAACATTACGGCGCCGACATAGTCTCACTTAGAGTATAACGCGTCTCGTGCGCATGCGTGAGAATTCGAACTCCGCCTTTAGAAGCGAATTTTAAACTTGACCACTTTCCCATTGGGCGGACGACGCCGCCTCGCTTGCGCACAGCCCACCGTATACATGAAGGAGTTGGTTGTGTGTCTCACTTCATCGGTGAGTTTCCCACTCATAGCCGCTAGCAATATAGTAAGTATTAGATATATGGGTGCTATTACATCGCATATTTCTTGAAAGATCCAGATGCGATTTGGGGTTATTTGGAAAGAGGATGAACCAACGCTCGTCATACTGGCTGATTTTTGGTGTCTGCGATGCATGGGGGCGAAGTCAAAGGGGTGCAAAGTGGGAAAAATGTTATAATTATCAGAAAAACCGTAAAATCAATATTTGCGTGAAATTCGTTGTTCGGAGACTTTCTACTGGTTGATTATATTTTTTAAGAGAAATTGAGATGCAGTTGGTAATTGGGGGGGGGGGGAATTTTTTGCCTTATTTTCTCAATTTTTAAATAAAGAAAATGTGCAATTTGTGAAATTGTAAATTTACAAGTAAATATTAAATAGCGAGATGCTAACGGAATGTCGAATTGTATTTTTCTTAGTGATGGGCATAACCGGACAATTTTCATAACCGAATTATTTGCATTCGAATCATATTAATAACCGAATGATTATTAGAATAATCATTCGAATAAATTTTGGCTCTCGATTCGTTTCGATTAAGTCAGCCGGTTTGCCGGTTGGCGGTTCACCATCATCTGCATCGACATCTGTTCACCATCATCTGCATCGACATCCTAACTTGCAGATAGCAGAGGAACCAAAACATAATATGTACGGTCGGCGCCTTAGAAATCGGGACACGTAATATGTTCTTCTAGTCTTTGAAGTATTCTTGCTCCGGTTACTTCATTAATGTGAGATGGCATTTCATAATTGACAAACAATAAACAATCTGACGTAACAATTAAAACCATAATAACTGTAAAAACCCAGTTTATACACTTAAAAAATACATGCAAAATATATCATAATAGTGTGTAGTGCCCGATTTCTAAGGCGCCGACCGTACATTATGTTGTATGTATTGGAAATTAAGAGGTATTTATTAAGAAGTGTAGAAAGAAAGAAATATGCGAGACTGCTTGCTAATCTCAATAAAAAGTGGTAAAACGTTTATCTTTATCGATCGGGCGGATTAAAGGCGCCGCCTCTTGTTTTAAACCTTTAGAGAAGTAAGCAAATAAAAAATTGTTTTATAGCTTGATGCGTTTGCAGTCTTCAGGCGTTCAGGTTTCAGGTCCCCAGAATTTGATAATGTTTATGATAGGAGGTAGTTAGGCGATAACCAAATGGTGTTTTCAATACAACCTGCTTTGTTTATGACTTATGAGTTATGACGTATTTATATTTACAGAATTTTGAGCACTGCGTAGGCCGCTGAGATACGGCACGTAGTACCTTTGAATAGAGGTTTTATATTCAAAGCGTAGTACGTATCAGCATGAGGTTATTTTTCATTCAAATAGTTGAACGAAAACCGAGTTACATAGGTTATTTCAATAACCGGATAACCGGTTATTTTTCATTCGAATAATCCCATCACTAATTTTTCTCTAACATGAATAATATTTCGTGGGGATAAGGTCATTGCTGTGCTGCACTTATTGGTAGACGGTGGAAGAATGGTAAACGGCCACTGGCAGGGTTGGGATGTTAGTGTCAGTTGTTTGTACTAAAACTTAATGCGGAATGATAATAGAAAAACTTGTGAGGACTTTAAAAATATAAATATATGTATATGTACGGAAAATGCAAAGTTAATCAGTTTAGACAATGTAAAAGTTCCCCAAACAACAAATCCTTTTAAAATGTATTTATTGAATAATTAATACAAAACTAAAGATACAGATCGACTAAATTTTATCTAACTTTGTTAATTTGCAGCTTCAGCGCTGATAGTCCATTTCCATTGCCTTCAGTTTTTGTACTTGTTTGTTTGTAATGCTCCAGGTCTCTGCCCCATATGTGCTTACACTTTCTACAGTGGCTTTATATATAACTCGTTTAGTATGCTTACTTAACTTTTTGTTCCATGTTATTGGTTGCAGTTGACGTATGGCTCTCTTTCCTTGTGCTATTCTGCTTTTGATTTCAAGCTCGTTATCTCTTTTTTCACTTACAACTGTCCCAACGTATTTGTAGGTACTTTTGTTTTTTAATTATGTCTCCTTCAATTTCTAAGTCTTTGCCTTTACATCTTGCTGCCATATATTCTGTCTTTTCTATATTTATGTAGGCCCCATTTTTGGTATTTCTCTTTAATTTTCCTTGACATATATTGGGCATCTAATTCATCTTTAGCGCATGTAAGCTGGTCGTCAGTGAAATGTCGAGTGTATAAGAATGTTTTTCTGATTAGAATTCCTATATTGTGACACTTAGTTCGTCATACCTTTAGTGCTTCATTCAAATAAATCTTGAATAAAGTGGGTGCTATTCAGCAGCCTTGTCGAAGTCCTTTGGTTATTTTTCATTTTTCAGAAAATTGGTCACTGCCCCCCCCCCCCCCTCTTGCCCCTCCCAAGTTACGCCTATGTTAGTTGGGTTTTAAAGTTATGCTAGGCGTTTCTCTAGAAGTTGTTGGAAGCAGAATATACTATCAATACAAGAGCAGCTTGCTCTGAATCCGTTCTGTTCTTCAATTTCTTTTTATCTCGGTTTAGATATGTTACTTAAGGATTTTACCATACAGCCTTCCAGTTGTACTTAATACAGAGATTCCTCTGTAATTAGAGCAGTCTTTTTTATCTCCCTTTTTATGAATGGCTGTAATAAAGCCATTTTTCCAGTCGTCAGGTATTATATTTTCGTTTATACATTTGTTGAATAGGTCTGCTAGTTTTTCGTATATCATGCTTGGGACACTTTATGAGTTTCATAGGGATTCCCCCTGGTCCTGCAGCGTTTCAATTTTTAAAATATTTTGCCGTTATCATTACTTCCTCGACTGTAATTTCATCTACTATTGTTTGAGTAATCTGTTCATTATGGATTATTTCTGTTGTTTCGCTAAATTATTTTCGATTTTCTGTTAACAGTCCCTGGTAGTACGTTTTCCACTGTTTTAAGTAAGCTGATTAACAGTATATTGTATTTATTAATTTCATTTGTTCTAAGACTTTTTACTACCTTCCATGCTTCATTTAAGCGAGTGCCACATATCTGCAAATTTATTTCACCACGTTTCTTCTCCCAAGACTGGTTTTGGGATTTTATTACAACTTTCTTTAATTCACGTGTAAGCCTTGCATAATCCTTCCTACTTTCATCATCTTTAGTTGTTAACCAGTGTTCATAGGCCTGTTTTTTGTTGTACTATATATATATATTAGCGCTATGGGCCTTGGAGGCCCTTGGCTTGTTGCACGATTGATGCCCATTGATTCCTATCCCTGGCTTTCACTTCCCACTCTCGGATATTTAGGTAATTCAGATCCTCTTGCACCTCATTTCCCCATTGCGTTCTGGGCCTTCCACGTCTTCGTCTTCCACCAAGCTCCGCAGCCCATATTTTTTTTTTGTCCTCTGTTTGCTCATTCTTGTTAGGTGGCCCAACCATCTAATTTAAATGTGGAAGCCAAGTTGTATTTCCTATGTTTAATATTGTATTTTATGTAAGCAAATGCTCACAAAACCGGTCCTGCGCTGGACGTGTATTGTGAATATTTACTTCCGCGAGTGTAGCAAGAAACACGCGCTTTACGCGGGATGCGGGGATTTTCAATTCATGTAAATTTAACAAAGAAGGCAGCAATCGCACGCAGCTTCTTTTGAGAGCTGCATGGGTTTGTTAGATTGAAAAGTATGGTACTTGAATTCGCACCATGGATATATAAGTTAATTTGAAGCGGCCTACAGGAGCTTGGCAGCCAACGTTTGCTGCAAATAGAGTTAAAGTGCAGGCAGCGAACCAGCATTTGCAAATTCCATAAACGCATTTTCTGAGTGTACATGTAAGTAAACCAATTGTGCTATATTTAAAGCGGCAATTTCGAGAGGCGCCAATTCAACTGCCTTTACGAGGCCTGCACGCGATCAGTGGTTCCCAGCATAATGTCCACCAGGAGCGCGTCATGCAATTAAGGCATACCATTTCCAGGGGTATTCAGTAGTCAGCTCCCGGTAAATTATTTGCACAGCGGAATAAGGTTGCAAGCTTTTGCAAACGCGCAAGAATGTGTTTTATCAGCGACTCAAATAAGTATCGGCTTTTGACATTTGCGTTCTTTTAAAAGATCATTATTTCATCATTATTTTTGGAAATGTTTTACGCTGTTGATGTATGTTTGCAACACGCTTACGAGTAGCCTCAATCTATATCGCACGTAGATTGTTTCAGAACTTATTTCCTGTTATTTCTGTTGTATTTTTATGCGTGTTTTTTGTTTTTTTTTGTTTTTATATGTGTTTTGAAGTCAATAGATGATGTAAACCATTCGGCTTCTTTGTGCATTGTTTCAAGTTAAATTTTGTCCAACCAACATCAAAGGAGAACCATATTTCGGTTTTGGCCTATAGTGATCTTGCATAAGCGACTAACTGAGATATTAATAGAGATTCATGTTCACTGATCTAGCTACGGGATAAAATGAGAAAATAATTATTTAAATATTAAGGCGTACGAGACGTCTTGTTCAAATTTAATGTATCCACGGAGGGGTAAAGAACTCCCGCATTTCATATGCTACTTACAAAAATATTAAATTATTTTAGGAATTATATCTTTATAATGTAAAAAACTATTCCACCTTGCCCTTTTTATTAATTTTATCTTACTTTTTTCTCTTCCAAAAATGATTTTCTTCGGGTCAGCATCGATTCAATGTTGGTAACCCTACATATTTAATTTACAAATTAGGTTCTTAGCAACTCTGCTAGGCTTACTAGATTTAGACCGTTTTGAAAGTTAGGTTCCGTTTTCTGTCATATTATAGCTGAACTTTCCGACTAGTAGTAAGTAGCCATTTTCATAGCTGAGTAAGAAAAATTAGCTTTGTGAAGACAAATTGGCGTTATTATTGCAAGTACTTCATTTAAAATTTGGAATTACGTTTTCAAATGCAGTCTTAACGGAATGAAGCAAAAAGTTTCGATTTATCGTTCGACGGAAAATATTAAAACTTCCATTTTTGCATGTCATTTTTTTTCTTTAATAGTTGGAATTTTGATTTGAAATTTGGTCATGCCCTAATTAGATATGTGCTTTAACAGAATATCACGTTCCGATAATTAAACATTTAGTGAAAATGCATGATTTGTCCGTTTAAAAATAGACCTGCATTTTTCGTCTGCTGCCATCTATAAGTGAATATCGCAGTGGGCATCCTCTTAACTTAATTCTGTAGGTGAATGTCAGATTGCAATGTGTTTATGGAAACATTTGTCACTGTGACAGGTAAAAGTTTACACTGCATTAAGTTTAATTGTATAAAGTAAAAATCTGGTGTGATACACGCACACAACTTCCTTTTACAGTGATCTTATAATTAGCCAAAAATTTGATTTAAAATGTTTTAAGCATTTGTCAAAAATTTACAAAAATTACAAATTCTGCAAAAACGGTACAAAATAGAGCGTTAGTTGAAGAGACAAATTTTCTCTAGAATTTTAAGCTGAATTCAAAAATGTAATAATATACCGGGTGTTCTATTTAAAATAAGAGTTACTAACAAAAATAGACAAAAAAACAAAAGAAACCCATTTTAGAAGTATTCAACTAGAAAATCACCTATCTCACATCAATACACATTCAAAATGTAATAAAAATATAAAGTTTAAAAAAAATCGTTAGAGCTGTTTTTGATAAAATCGAAAAAAACTGAAAAATTACAAGAGTAAACACCTACTTCCGGTTATGCGATTTTTTTCAAAAGTTTGCTGTCTCATATACATAGTACACAAAACTTATATATGAAGTTTCAACGCCATACCGCTTTTCGTTTTTGAGATATTCTGTTCACAGACACACAGACCAATAAAAAAAAATATGTTTTTTGGGATCAGGGGACTCTAAAACGTGAAGATCTGTTGAAAACTCAATTTCGAATTTTTGGGGTGAATCCAATACTTCCTTTATCGTAAAAGGAAGTAAAAAGGAAAATAAGATGGCGTGTACATAACAACAACGAGTGTAATAATCGTTAACGGTCAATAAAAATTGTTTTTGTTAAGTGTTTTGTATATTTTTAGGAAAATAGTCAAGATGTAATTTAGTTCTCTGACTTACGGTAGTTCATTTGCATCAATGGGTATATATCAAGTTACGGCAAACTTCAATTTGATCATGGCATGCTGCAATGAGTTTTTTTTTAACACACGATATAATCATTAATAATTCTGTTACAGATTAATCTGTCATTGGTATACATGCCTATGGTCCAACAATACATATTGTATTCATAGTCATAATTACATAATAAAACAAATCCATTATGTATGCTAAACAAATTCCTTTAAACCCAATCTAAAACATATTGTATAATCTGCATTGTATTGTCTAGAACAGTTTTTCAAACTTTCTGTATGGGCGATCTCCATTTCATTAGCTGTAACCTTGGTGACCACCCTATGCCTCAGCAAAGGTTAAGAATGGACGTTTTCCGCTTAAAACAACTCTATATTCTCACTGATTTAATTTTTTCACACCTAAAGATGTTACCTATATTGCAACATTCTTTCTGCGTTTTGCGACCCCTTGGCACATCCCTCGCAACCTCCCTGGCAGTGACGACCCCGAGATTATGAATCCCCGGTTTGGAAAGTTCTAGTTAAACAACATCTGGACATTGCTACCACACTTATTTTTCACTCAAACGTGACCCAATTTGATGATGTACAGAATGTCATTTTACAAGCATTCTTACAATTACTGTGGAAATATTATTTCCATGACACTTCTAATGATAATTCTCTATCCAAAAAATACTTAGTACAGTAGTGTGACTACTGACAGTATTTATAAATAATGTTATTGAAAATTTAGACTAGTACTGGGTTTAATTTAGAACAATAGATCTTGTGTTTTTTTCAATTAGGTCTCCATTTTAATTGTTAAATCTAGGTGAATTAGACTGAATCTAAAATATTTTTTTGTTTGCTATTTACAAGTATAGCATTTTAGAAACAACGCCGTTTTAAAAGTATCGATACTATAGTACTTTATATATCATTGCAGATTATGGCCTCTATCCACAACTGGTGACGGCAACTGTTTACTGCATGCTGCCTCGCTCAGCATGTATGGCTTCCATGACAGGATGTTGACCCTCCGTCATGCTTTGTATGGGTACATCACCAACAGCTACTCTACAGATGCCATCAAACGACGTTGGAGGTGGCAGCAGACCAAATCTAACCTTCAGAGTGGCGTTCAGTATTCAGAAGAAGAGTGGGAAAAGGAGTGGGACTCCATAGTAAACATGGCTTCAGCTAAGAAGCACCCTCAAGGCTCGTATGAAAGCTTAGAAGAAATTCACATCTACTTCTTGGCTAATGTTTTGCGGCGTGTTATAATTGTAATCTCCGAAAGTGTTCTCAAGGACAGCTACAACCAACCCTTGTCTCCAATTAACTTTGGAGGTATCTACATCCCCTTCGAATGCGACCCCAAGAAGTGCTACAAAAGTCCACTACTCCTAACTTACGATATGGCTCACTTTTCCGCGCTAGTTTTTATGGAAAAGGAAAATACTCAATTGGATAAACCTTACGATGCGGACAAACCTGCTTCCATGCCTAGCTCGAGTTTTTATTTACCGATTGTGGACTCAAATGATGCGTTACTGCCTATTCAATTTTCTATAGATCCAGGTCCGAATTTTAGCTGGGATAACTTTCAAAATTCTGAGATGCATGCCATAGAAAACAATAGAGAAGAACAATTAAATCTGCTCAGAACTTACATGGATATTGTAGACGTATGCAATCCTACGAGCACTCCGGAAAATGAGTCTGAGGATGAAATCGAGCGTCATTTTGTGGAATATGCAGAGCAAATGGACAGCGATGTTAATAATATATTTGGCAAGAAAAATAGATTGGAAATTTTTGGTAATAAAGTTGGAAGCCTTGGCAAGTCGATGGGAAAAAAGCTTAAACAAAATCTTGGTACATTGACCAAAGCAGTCACCAAGCCTAAAACAAAAGACAATACAAAGGGGAAGTTTCTCTGTGTCGAGATAGTTATAAAGAGGCATCCTTACCAACAGGAAATGATTAAAAATTATATATCATTTGCCAAGGAGAGGTTTTGCAGAATACTTTTAGATCAGTACCCTTCCAAATCTCCTACTGATATATTGTTAAAGGAACAGGCTGTTAAAGATGGTCTTGCTGTGTGTATTAATAACTGTGACTGTTACGCGACATCATATACTGTTTATTTATGCGCCAAATGTTTTGAAACCCAAATAAAACAAGAACAGTTAGGCCGCATACCTACGGATTACGGCCATGGTACAGGAAAATCAAAATTTTATAGGGAACCAGATTTGGCCAGTTACGGAGCTGTAAAAAAGATTCCTAAATCGATTTTAAAGAGTGACCATACTCTCTACTTGTCCAATTCGACTTTTTTTAATGATACTGATTTTCCCTTCCATAACAATAATGCTTCAACCGATTTAAATCAAAATTTTAACGGCTTTGATGCATCTACTGATAAAGAAAACCAATCTCCACGCCCACGATCAAAAAGCGCTGGTCAGAAAGCTCTTCTGGACAACCTAATGAGATTACCTAACAAAAAAGAAGTTCCTGTGGAGAAATTGATTACCGAATTTGATTTTGGACAAATTACGATCCCAGAAGCTAGTAGGAAGTATTTAGATAAGCAGAGCACTGTAGCTACTAAAGGGCAGCTTTACGATGCGAGCTTTCCTAAAGTAAGCACTCCTACGAATGTAACTAATCGACCTCCGGATATTAATTTAAACATTTTAGCTAACGAAATTCAGACGATGATTAAAAGATCCAGTGAACACCCTCCAATGCAGCTAAACATAAAAGCTGAGAGTGACTTGTGAAATGTTGTGTTTGTATTAACTAATTAATACGTTTTTTTTGTGTTAAAATGTTATTGTTTTTTGTTTTGAACTTTTAGATAGTATTTTTTTAAAGATGTAGAGGCGGGGGAGTTCGAAAGGAAACCCTTGGGCTAGCAAACACTGCCTATAAACGATGTAAATATTTCGTCGGATAGTAGTAACTAGTGATGTGCAATTTATTATTAAAATTGGAAATGTTTGCATGATAACGACGAGTTTTGCTAACTTAATGTTTGTCTTTGCAAAGAATCAGCTTTGAAAAACTGGTGGTCTTAATCCTATTGGATAGTTCTCCATTTGGCGTGCTGGTTCTCTACAAACATTGTGTAGTTTCCAATTCTTTCCATTTCCAGCTGCATTGCTAACAACTCAAAAATGCTCTCTTCGGTTTTGTTTTTGCAGTAAAGTTTCAAAACATGAGTCGCATGCAGTATTATAACTAAAAATGTTCCTGACTACAATAGGCAAGTGTGTTTAGCCATGACTATGTTTATCAAAATTTAAGAAGGGTAGTCCATGAGTTGAACGTTTCTGGAATCGATCAACCGGCATGAAAGTATATTTTTATTATTGAACTCGTTTTTCTTAACATTTTGTTTATGCGTTTGTGTTAATAATAATACAAGCGGAAGGCTTTTTTTTGTGTTGAATGTTCATTTAGTAGTAACAAGGTAAAATCAGCATGTACCTGAATTTTAAAAAGTTGGACGGAAGTTTAGATGTAAGATTATACTTATGGACTATAAAAACGTGATAGGTATTTGTCGCTTAAAAAAATTACATTTCTGAAGAAGTTTACCATTTGCATGCATAGAAATGTAATTTTAAAAAAATATTGGTTCATGTATTTAACAAGATTAATTCCTCGAATTATTGTTACTGCGTGACTCTTTGGAGTGTTCTGCTTTATTTAACGTCATATACAGTATTAAACTTTTGTACTGTATTGCACTAATACATTGTATGTGATATATTATAAGTTAATTATACTTGTCCGAACTTTGCTGCTGTTTGCTGGTAAGAGCCAGTTAGTTATTGTTTTTCAGTTCATAGTGTTATATGTTCCTTTGTTCGAAAAATGTGTTATTGTTTTCCCATTCATTAGATGTTTTTTAGTGTAGCAACATTTTATAGTTTACTGTAACAGTCAGTTATTTACTTACTGAAACAGTTGACCACATATTTGGTAACCTTTTCTCTGCTTCAATGAGATTCTTGTAGCAGTAAATATACATAACGGCTAACAGCATCAAATAAAATAGAAACGCCGACGTGCCTTATTATTTTTGTTATATTTATGAAATAAACATTTACAAGAAACGTGTTTTTCATTGACTTAGTATAATAATACTTTGAAAGTGAATTTGCTGTATTGTATAAAGCATTAACTGATGATAGAGAAAGTATGCTCAATCGTCCAGAGCGTCACATTAGTGAAATAACTTTTTTTTTTCACTTATCAGCAATCGGAACAATTTACATATATATATATATATATGTGCACGGCTATCTTACTTGCCTCCGAACATATGACAGGCACCCACGCCTCCATGTCAAGGAACATGTTTTTCCATGTGTATTCCTCGTCAATCTCTTAAATAAGGTTATCGTAACAGAAGCATTAAGAGAGGGGTAAGGAATTTTGATATTTGAGATATACAAAAAAATGGTGCACACAAAATAGCAGCACAGCTCCGACTACACTGCTACAATGTGGCCTCCCATTGTATATCGCCGTGTTACACAATCGACATACTCACCTCCAGCAACGTTGCCGCTCTGTTGCACCTTTTGCCGAGGGAATAAAAGCAGCGCGTCGTTTTGTTTTCGGATTTTGGCACGGCGAACGTGATAACGTATCTAAACATCGCGCGGATGGCATTCTGCGTGTGTTAATAATTCTTGTGGGTACCTAACATAGCTATATTCTACGAGGTACGAAGGCGGTGCACATCACACAGTTTTGATTATAAATGGTAGGTCAAAAAGAGTGGCGACCTAAACTTACTTTTTTAAAATAGAAGGCTCGATATTTAGGTAGCTTACAAGGAGTTTTCCATTGAAATGCTAATAATTTTAATATAAAGTTGTATGGATCTACCGCCAACGGTTCTGGAGATATTAACGATTTTATGCAAAAAAATTGCTGAACTTTAGGAGGCTGTTGTACTAAGTAACAGGAAACAATTCAATGAAAGAGAATGTTATCAAAATACACCGCCGTTCATTTGAAGTGGATCACTTAAAGAAACTAGTTTCTACGACATTTTTCTAACCTATTTATAGCAAAATGTAGTTTGTGTTGTAGCTAATAATTGAGTTAACTATTGTTTTAAAAATATTAAGTAGCCACATGTAATTTTTAATTCATATCATTTTTAATAATTACGCGAAAAGCCAACAATGCATAACTTGTAGTAAAGCTTCATTGACGTCGTGGCATTGTTTAAAGCGGTAATAATCGATAATTAATTAATAATTCATGCATTTTTATCAAAAAATACACAAAACACCAAAATCTTCAAGTTTCTTCACTGCAAGTTTTGCATTGTTAACTTATCGGCTACTTATTAAAAGTGATATTTTTTAAAAATGACGTGTGGCTACCTGATGCTTTTAAAACAATAGTTAATTTGCTTCCTAGTAATAATACAAACTACAATTTGTTATGAAAAAGTCGTCGAAACTAGTTTCTTTAAGTGATCCACTTCAAATGAACTGCGGTGTATTATGGGGTAAAAGTTTATTCACGTTTCTAATAATACTTAAACAATAAAAGGAAACAATTGCTAATGCGAATTGCATCAACAACGGTGATGGGATTCGAACTAAATCGCCTGCAAATGCGATTTCAGTTCCACGCGTTTCTTCCACTGATCCGTGAAGGATCTCTCGGATCTGTACAATGCATGGCTGTATTAAACAGAACACACTATTTGTTGCCCCTTTTTGACTCTTACAATATTTATCTTGTATCTCTTGGCTTCCATCTTCGTCAAGTGGAAAGCCTGAGCTATGTGCAAATTACTGATTTTATCTGCTTCTAAGTTAAAGCAAAATAAGCAACCATTTGTTTAGTGCCCACTTTGTACCTATATGTTGTGTCCAAATATGCCTTTTTTCTACAAGTGTAAAAACCTGAGACTTGTGCAAATTATTACTTTCATTTAAGTAATAGGTCTCGAGTTAAAGCAAAAATAGAAAGAGTTTAATTTTTCTTATTTGCTCATCCTGTATATATTTCTCCGAAATTTTTTCGGCTTTATGCCAGGTAGACATAGAATATGCATACAAAGTATCGTCTTCCTCCAAAAAATAGTTTTCGAGTTATACCGGCAAAAGACAGACGGAATTGAAAGAAACGGTTCTTTGATATCTAGGGACCCTGGAAGTGAAGATCTGAAGAAATTTCAGAAGGTAATTTTTTATCGATTACAATACGTTCTTCGTCTTTTAGACGAGGCAAGTAAAAACTAAAAATTAAGATGCTTTAATTCAAGGGATAACAAAAACCACCGTTAGATTAATAAATTTAAATCTCTCCGAACAGAACAAAGAACCAGATTTAGACAATACAAATCCGGTAATGTAGATACAAGAAATAATGAACTTGAAAAAACGAAAAATTCTGAATACAGTGAAGTCCGGTTATAACGAACCTCAAGGGACTGTGGAAATTGGTTCGTTATAGCCGAAGTTCGTTACAAGAGTTACAACAACAAAAAATGTGCGAGTTATTATAAACTTACTTTATTTTCCATAATGGGCCACATTTGTACAATAAGTATAGAAACATTTATGTAAGAACGATAAACACGTATTTAATAGATATTTATTTAAAAAAATCAGATATTTTTGTCTGCTTAGTATTACTAGCCGAATAAAGTTTGTCTATGTAAGCATCTACTTCGGCAAAACTATTTAATATACTATCCGGAATATTACGCGATTGCAGAAAATAGCGGATATCATTTATTTTCTTAATTGCCTCATGTACTGTTGGAATGGCAAGATCCTTCCCCGAAACCGATTCGTCGTCATCTTCGCTGCTAATTTCTTCGACTTGCTTATTTTTGGTTTATCGAATAATAGCTTCGTCGCTTAAAAATTCTGTAGTGGCAATATTTTCGTCCACAAGTATGTAAGCTTCAAGGTCGCAATCCTGAAATCTGCCCATATCAATCGTTGAAATAAAGACAGGCGAGTCATCACTTTCTTTGTTACGTTGTTTATTCAACCACTCGGACAAGGGCAACTCGTCATCTGAATCATATTCTTGTACTTGTTCTGTATTAAAAAATCCCCCATGTCTGAAGCAATTAGCTATCGTTTCTGTTGTTACCTTTTGCCAGGCTTTATGAACAAAATTTATAGCATCCAGCAAATTTACGTGCGGTTGATTATTCGTAAAAGAAGAAATTGTCTGTAGTAACTTTTTAGGGAATGTATAACACCCTGATCCATGGGTTGAAGTTTTGAGCTTGTATTTGGAGGCATAAAAACCAATTTAATAAACTGTAAATGTTGGACATCCGGATGTGCAGGGCAATTATCAACAAGTAATAAGATGTTTCGGTTTTTCTGCCGCAATTCTTCATCCCATTCACGCAATTCAGTTGTAAAAAGGTCCGACGTCATCCAGGCCTTCTTGTTCGCTCTGTAATTAACTGGAAGGCGTTTTATATTTTTAAAACAGCGTGGATTCTTTGCCTTGCCAATCACGAGTAATTTCCTTTTTTCGGTACCAGTTAAATTTGCACACACCAATACTGTACTCCGTTCCTTAGATAACTTTCCTCCAATGCACAACTCTCCCTTGAATTTTAGTGTCTTGTCGGGTGTAAGTTTGTAAAACAGGCCCGTTTCATCTGCGTTAAATATATTATTGTCGTTAAAGTTTTCCCTGATTTTCGGCCATACATTTTGCAGCCAGTTTTCCACGGTATTCATGTTCACATCCGCAGCTTCTCCTGTAATTTTTCCACTACAAATATTGTATCTTTTTTTGAATCTTTCGACCCAACTTCTACTGCAAGAAAATTCTTGCCCATCGTTTAATTGCGTCCCCAACTCATCTGCTTTTCTGTTTAAAATAGCACCACTAATAGTAACGTTAGCCTGTCTTTGCTGTGTAAACCACTTTAAAAGTGCGTTATCAACATTTTCGTGAATTGATTTACGCAATTTTTTAGTAGACGAATTTTTGCTTTCAAATGCTTCAATAATTTTTGTTTTGTCTTTCCATATGGTAGCAACCGTCGATTTGCTAATATTACGTTCACGGCATACTTCACTTTGTTTTTTACAGTGGTTGAGTTCATGTACAATTTCGTATTTTGTTTTTAAAGTGAACGACAATCGCGATTTTTTTGAACCCTCCATTGCACAACCGTCTTCTCTGAATACTCAATTAAAACTACTACATACCTACAAACTTCCGTCATCAATTCGCACAATCTGCATTCCTTACACAATCTGCTTACCTAAACAATTCACTAGCCATAATAAATTTGGGACTTCACACCAGTTCTTGCAAGCAGGTTCGCTATAAAAGGAAACTTTTTTCTTTTTCGCGTAAAAAATGGACCGTTATAAGCGAAAGTTCGTTATATGCGGGTTCGGTATAACAGAAAAATTTTAGCATTATTGTAATGGGAATTTTGGCGGGACTTTTAATTTAGTTCCTTATAACCGGTAGATCGTTACAAGCGGGTTCGGTATAAGCGGTCTCTACTGTAAATTGATTCTACGAGTATTATCAAATGAAATCAGATTTTAAAAAAAAACAAACGAACACATCAAAATTATACAGTGGCCGCCAAAAAGTCGGGCATCATATGGGAGTTTTTTATTATTTATTTTTGAAAAGAACTTTTTACGACAATAATTTGTGCTTGTCCAAAAACCTCTTTAGCCCCTATCATACATACCGAGTGATTTTAACTTATTTAGAACTGGCGTATTTCGAAATTGTCAAAATCTACAAAGTGCTATTTTTCGGAAATTAAGTAAGATTTCAATGAGATTCCTTTAGAGTGTTAGTTTTAGCTAACTGAACAATCTCAAGTCCAGAAAACACACATTTTTCTTTAACTTTAGCTAAACTTTAATTTTTCAATTTTTTAAATATTTTTCAAAATTTCACATACCAACAGCGTGTGGCCGGCTGGTGCTTGCGTGGCGCCAGCAGTGAAGTGGGTTCAAGCCCCACACCCGAGCATTGATAACATCGTACGCTCTCCGGCCATCATACGAACACCTTTGATGGTCGCGACCCCTGCGAGGGCATTCTTCCTTAATTCAAGGGGTTAGGCTAGCCACCTACCCCGGCCGCGGATTAATATGGCTTATAAAACCGCACTCAAGTGTGTGAAAGTAACAGGCTCTCAGCCTATATTAAGAGGAAGAAGAAGACATACCAAAACCAAAGAGCATATAATGAGAAGAGACTCAGCGCTGGGCAGTATTAGCGTATAGCTTAAAAGCTCCCGCCCGCTAGGCTCCCAGGTCTTATCCCTCTAACGGGAGGGATCCCAGTTAAACAGCTCAGAGCAAAACCATGATTCTAGAATTCGTTGGTTTAAACTGCAGTGCGGTGTTGCCAAGGTTAACACAACCTTCGAACGATAATCAGGCCTATTCCCTAACTTTCCTTGAATCGAATAGAAGTGGTCAAATCGGATTGGAATGTTTACGAATCGAAATTACCGACTTCTACTGCGCCTACAGTTTACGATTAGTGGTATTCCCTAACCGTAATAGAAGGCGGTTACTGGCGCTCAGACGATTTCTATCGGTGGCTGTTTACATAGATCTGGCAACGCTGCATTAGCAAGCAATAATAAGCTTTAACGCAGAGTCCGACAGGCGCCACAGAACGAAAATGTACAGTTTGAAAAACAGCTGATCAAGCAAAGGTCTAATCTAACGGCCATTTCAATTTATTTGCAGTGTTACGAGGATGAATAGTTCCAGTTGGTGGTAGAAATTACAGTGATTATTCCTTCATATCCATAGTAATGCGTAATCGCTATGGTTTCTGTCAGTTTAATAATGATAAAAATTTAACCGCTGTTAAAATGTGTCAAAATTTAATCGGTTGTGAATAATTTTAGCCTGATTATTAAAAGTGCTTCACCAACTGAATTTTATCTATTTATTCAGGAAATAATCACGCCGAACATCCCGCGTGCATGTAAACTAGCCTGAATAAATTTTACCAATTTTCTGTCAGAATGTTTTGCTACTTTATAATGACCTTAATATAATCTGGAACAGCAGTAGTTCTTTGTGGTTCTACCAAAAACACGCTAATCTGTTTTATAAGATTGATAACTAAATGTGTTGGTAACCGATATAATTTTATAAATAATCCTTCTGGAATTTTAAAGGGATTGCTCCTAACTCGCATGGAACGTCTTCCAACTGAAACAGCTGCCTGCAAAATCAAATTAATTAAAACAAAGTTCGTACAGGTTCACAAAGTAAAAACATTTTATAGGTTAACTACATGTGATATACACTTATAATTGAATTCACCGTTTAATTTCTCCTCCAAGAAAAATGCCTGCATTTACCTCGTTCGCTGTCATTATTTATTTCATAAACATAAGTAAATAAATGTTCAAACGCAAAACAAAAACAACTGTCTAAACTCATAAAAACCGCGAAAGTCGTACTGACAGCAGCACTGCGCAGGTGTCACAGCAATTTCGATGCGTTTTCAGTAACTTCGATGAGCTCGTACATATCGTGTTCGATTTCTACCGACGCGGCTTGGGTTATTTCTACGATCGAAGCCCAGCGGAGTTACGGAATACGAATTGCAAACCATTTCTATTCGATCGCCCTACCTCTATTCGATTTGAGTCACTTCTATTCGATTTGAAGTTAGGGAATAGGCCTGAATAACTTGGGTTACAAAACGCCAATTTTATAAGTACATAATCAGTGGCGTAACTTCAAATTTTGGGCCCGGGGGCCGTGATCGTCACCGGGCCCGGGGGCCGTGATGGTCACCGGGCCCCTTAATTGCCAAGTGTAAGTCCTATTCTTGCCAAAGCATTTTTGGTTATCATTTTTCAATATTTTTTTAAAATTCATAAACAGAAACATGAAAGCAAAATGAACAATAGCGAGATACGCGTTTTTTATTGAAAATAATAATAATAATAATAAATATAAATCCTGTAAGCCTACGCACTAAAGGAACAAACAAAAACAATTATTTCCGCAATTCGGCACTTCCGTACGTTTCGAGTTACAATTCAAAGTATAACTTTGCTTTAACTGCTGATCTGCTAATCAAGAAGATATCTTCTATACCTTTTCAACTTCAAGTTGGGACTAATCGATTTCAAAATGGGAATAAACAAATTCAAAATGAAATAAACAATTTCAATTTGAGAATAAACAACTTCAAATTAGGACTAATCAACTTCAAATTGAGAAAAGCTTTTTGTTAACGGTAGTCTTTGGAAAATGACAATTACATGGTTGTGACAGGACGGAACACCAGTAACAACTAACAATAATTAGTTGATGAGCTTCAACTTTGAAAATGATCTTTCTGCACTAGCCACACTTACAGGTATGGTCAGAAAAAGCACACAAGCAGTACATAGATCAGAAAAATTAGATGCCAATAGATTTTCAACAATTACACCCGTATTCATAGTCGTTCGCCAGCGGCTCGCCGGCGAGTCGCCGGAGTTTCGTTATGAATAGTATGTTGGCGGCACTGTACGTCTATGTCAAATTCGAGGTTATCAGGTTAGGTTTTCCGTCAGTTTTGACAGAAATTGACACAAAATCTAACCTGCTAACCTCGAATTTGACATAGACGTACATTGCCGCCAACATACTATTCATAACGAAACTTCGGCGACTCGCCGGCGAGCCGCTGGCGAACGACTATGAATACGGGTGTTAGAATTGCTTTGGTATTTTCTACGACCATCTCCATTTCCTGTTCAGATTCTACGAGCTATACTTCTGTAGACACCTCACGAGAAGATAAGGTCTCCATAGGTGTAGATTTACGAAAATAATCGGACACCTTTGGTAGTTTGCTTAATTTCAATTTGCTTTCCTTTTAAGTTCTTGCGCTTTTCTGCGCCGATTAGAGGTTTACTCATGTTGCAACGTTGCAAGACCTGTATGTAAGACCGTGACCGAAAATGCTTTGTTAGCACTATTTATTAGGCACCTGTATTATTAATTTATTAGGGTATTGGGTATCAATTAATCTGAGATGACTGCGAAGTACGTGCACGTGCAAGACGTGGTGCATCGCGTGTACAGAAATTATTTAATTTTAAATTTATACCAAACAGATAACTTTTTGACATGTTTTAGATTTCTCCGGGGGTTTCTTGTGTTTTTCCCGGACTCATTGAAACTTAATACGGGACCGAGTTTGGACCTGCCGGGCTTTAAACTTCAGGAGGCCCGTTAAGGCCCCCTGAAGTTCAGGGCCCGGGAGCCGCTGCCCCCTTTGCCCCCTCGGTAGTTACGCCACTGTACATAATTCCTAATACGTTTACATCAACCGTTGCTTTGAAGTATAGCAATTATTTGTATTTATCGTGGTTTTTGTTTGTATACCTATTTCTTTGTAATTGCAATCGCAAAACAAACTAAAGCACTCTATAATGCGAAATACGCGCGAAATATGCGTTGCCACGTTTGCGATTTGTGGATTTATATCATAAAGTTAAGGGCATTTAAAATCTGTTAAAGGGTTGCTGTAACCTCATGTCGTCAAACGTTTCCACTGAACATCTGGATCCTATTTGAGGTCAAGCTGTCTTGCATACAATGCTTTGGGTTGCAAGAGCCGCTCTGTTCCTTGTCTCGCCCACGCGTTTAAATGACAGGAAATGTTTATTTATGACTGTAAATTTAAACAGTAATCTAGAATAAGATAATTGTGTGCCATTACATGAAAGTCGTAATTTTTAATGAAAAATCGTGAAGAAGGTAACACTTTTTTTAACGCAAAATCCTGAAAAACAACACTTTTTTAAACTAATTATTTGATTGAAATTGTGAATTGTCAGTTTGACAGTTGAAAATTCTGAAGTCCTTTTCGACACCATTTGAGTTACAAGAGATCACTATGCAATAAACAACATGTACAGTCGGCGCCTTAGAAATTGAAACAATGCTATGATATATTTTGCTTGTATTTTTAAGTGCAGAGACTGGGCTTTTGCAGTTGTGATGGTTTTGATTGTTATGTCAGATTTTTTATTGTTTGTCAAATATGAAATGACAGCTCACATTAATGAAGTAATCACAGCAAAAAAATAATAATAACTTAAATATTACAACACATGTTACGTGCCCCGATTTCTAAGGCGCCGACACGTATGAAAGCAACTATTTTTCACTCATTTTCTTGCGTTAATCGCACTGCAAATTCATGAAAAAAAAGTATGACTTCCAAAACTAGTTGCACACATAACTATTTCAATTTTTTATTTGAATAAGTTTCAACGCTCACACTGACAGTCATAAAACGAAATTTGTCTTCAAATTTTACTGCTAACTTTAATAAAACTACGTCTACTGTTTTTGTAAATTAAAATGCGAATAATTAATTTTTCGTTGACCGCTTGTTAATTCCTAAAAAAGGATGGATTAATAGATGTCATTAATACACTGTTTTTGATTAATACACTCTTTTTCATTAATTAACTGTTTTTGTGATTTTGACGTTTTGATGATATTTTGCATGAAGTTAGTTGTATTAATCAAATTTTTCACCACAAAAAAGATTTTGTGGCCAACGAAAAAAAATTGTAATCAACTCGTTTGTTAATGGGCGATTAATAATCTCAACTATTAAAGGCACTCACATCGCTCGTTCGTGCTTTAAACAGTTTCGATTATTAATCGCCTTCATTAACACACTTGTTGGTTAAATAACTATTCCTACAACAGTTATACAAAAAGTTGACCAATGGTATGTTTTAATAAAAAGTGTTACGAATACAAGAAAAATTAAGTAGTTCTTTATTTATTAGCTGTAACTCGCTAGAACGGGTAGGTCAATATCTATAAATAAATACGAGAACCGAGACAAATTGTACTTCTGGCTAAAATAGGTACTCTGTTCTTTGCTTTTGGGTTAGCCATAAATACTTCAAACTTTATAGTTGGCAAAGAAACATGTGATCTTTACAACAAAATGAATTAGGAAATTAGGACAAGTAATTTGATTTTAGTTTAGTTCAGAACAAGTTAGCTGATGGTACAGTACCCTACAGTTTAGTAAGATCTGGATTTAAATCCTGTATTCAACGTATTTACGTATTGAGATTGTGTTTTAAGTATTCTTCGGTTTAATAATTGGTGCGAATCAAGTCATAATAATAAATTTTCAATGGCTCCTTAACATGTGCCTATTTTGGTTGTTTGCGAAATCGCAAACAAGACTGCGATTTAAGTTTCTTTCGTTTTCCGAAAGATACCAGACGTGGGAAGTGGTTAACTAATTGTGGAAATCTGAATCTTTATAAACTCTCTTCTGAACAATTACGTGAAAAGCGAATTTGTGCCGTGCATTTTAGTGAAACCATTTTATGAATTCATTAAAAAATAGATTAGTTTTTGATGCAATTCCGTTGCATTACAAAACGAATAAGGTTACCAGTATCCAGGGCTTGACTGAACAATGTGTTCCTGTGTTGCCGGAGAAAATTTTGTTAAAAAAAGAAATTGCTCCGAAAGTGTATACGAACACCACAAACCGAGGGAAATTGCCAATTGAAGAACATCTCTCACCGTCACGCTATTCTGGTTCGGAAGAAGACCTTATTTTATTACACGTGAGTGCTATTGTACAATAATTAATGATAGACAGTATTTTCAAGGGTAATACCACACAAGGTGAAACTTTTGAGAATTTTTTTCGTTCATATGCAAAATATTGCGTTTAAATTTCTCGAAACCAAGAGCAGTTGAGCAGTTTTTGTTCAGAGAAATTTGCAATAATTTGCATGCTGACGAAAAAATTTCTCTTAAAAAATGCTGCCTTGGTGGTATTTGAAAAGATTATTCAACAATATTGGTAGATGACTTTTACCGTGTTCGACAGCACACATTTTAACGATTTCCACTATTAATTCAATACTGGAGCTTCCAACATAATTATTATGAGTTTTTAGAACGAATATGATTTGCAAACTTCATTTTGACGTTTTGGTGAAATGTCCGTCAAAGGCTACTCACTAAATTGAAATCATTAATACGAATCGGGCTCGCGTGAAAACACTGCGACATTAGGTGTTTTCCAAGATAGTCAATTTTGATTGGCCGTTTCTGAAAAATTGAACAATTTTTATTGGTTCGTTCATTATAGTGTTGAATAATCTATATAAGTGATCTTTGTGTAAGTCTAATAGTTTTAGAAATATATTCCAACCTCACATAGTGGGTGGACCTTGTACAGGGTCCGGCAGGATGACCGACCCTATTTAAATTGTTAATAACTGTTTCAAATTTTAAAATATTCATTTTCACACTAATACAGATTTACCTAATCCCTAATTTGATTAAATTCATCAAGTTGAGCAACTTGATTAAATTCATCAAGTTAGGTCTATCAAACAGAACTCTTCGCCGTATTTTAAAGGATTTAAAATGCCATCCTTACAAAGTTCAAGAAGTCGTGCACCAATTACTACCATGAGATTTAGAAGTTCGGGTTACGTTTTGTGAACAATTCCATCAATTACTGAATAATAACCAAATTAATTTGGAGCAAGTGCTAATATTTTTAATAAAAAAATTATATTGTAAATAAAATTGGCAAGTTTTTACTTTACATTTTTGAAAAAAAAATCAAAAATATTTTAAAATTTGAAACAGTTAACAATTTAAATAGGGTCGGTCATTCTGCCGGACCCTGTATATTCTATAATCAAAATTATCTGTTAAACAATTACAGGCAATGACGGATATGTCCACCCCTACTAAAAGACGAGTTCCAAGGTATCCATCGTCTCCCATATACAAAAAACGCATAAATAAATTAAGGAAAACCATTGCCTTAAAAAATTCTCGAATTCACCGCATGCAAAAAAAAATACTGAAAAATCCTTTCGATATGAATATTTTGAGTGTGCAGCCGAAAAAATGTACGAGTATTTATTAATATGCAGCTTTTCCACAAAAGAGGCCACCCTTGGACAAAAGAAGAGAAGGAACTGGCTTTGAGTATGTATTACAAGTCCCCCGCGCTGTATCTTTTTATGCTGGTAAATTTAAAATTTTCATTGCCTTCCAAATCCACGATAGAATCTTGGTTAAGAATAAATCAATTATCTACGGGGACTGAAACCGAGCTTCTTCAGAAGCTAGCGAATAAAGTCCGATGTATGACAACCGACGAAAAGCAGTGTGTTTTGCTCTTCGACGAAATTAGGATAAAGAAGGGTGTTGACTACAACTTTCGCCACGATAACATTGAGGGATTTCAAGATTTAGGTCATCTCGGACGGGAAGATAAAGTTGCAACTCAGGCATTAGTTTTTATGGTCAGTGGACTTATTAAAAATTGGAAACTTCCTATAAGTTACTATTTATCTGCAACAAGTGTTAAACACGAGGCTCTGCGTGATTTAATAATAAAAAATATTGAGGCATTGCAAAAGATAGGTCTTCATGTACGAGTTACAACTTGTGATCAAGCAGCTAGTAACAGAGCTGCATTTGCGGATTTGGGAGTAACGGAAGATAGACCATATTTTTTTATTCATGACGTAAACATTTTTGCCATGTATGATGTACACTTAATAAAAAGCGTAAGAAATCATTTAATTGCTAACGATTTTTTTGTTGAGGATAAAATGATCTCGTGGAATGACGTAGACAAAACTTACCAAATTGACAAATCTTCCACTACAGCTAGAGCCGCAATAAAAATTTCAGACATTCATATTAATCCCAACTGTTTTCAAAAAATGAGGGTGAAATACGCTACGCAAATTTTTTCCAATTCAATGAGTGCAGCAATGAAAACGTGCATTAAAACTGGCCAGTTGCAAAGTTCTAGTGCTATTAACACAGCCGAGTTTCTGTTAAAAATGAACAATCTGTTTGACACTTTAAATAGTAGAATTTTAAATGACCCCAACCCTTATCGATGTGCCCTGTCTATTAGAAGAAAAAATTTGGAACTTTTTTTAACTCAGTCGAAGAACTGGATACAGAGTTGGAAGTCATATACAAAGAATCACAAACAAAGGGAGGGGTATTTACTGTTTTAAGGGTTTTTTGTTGACCATTGAAGCTGTTTTAGAACTGTGGCGAGATCTGAAGAGTGAAGGTTATGAGTTTCTATTGACGAGTAGATTAAATCAAGACCCCATTGAAAATTTCTTTGCTACTGCACGGCGTAAGGGTGGACACTGTTCGAATCCTACAGCCAAATCGTTTATTTATTTATTTATTTATTTATTTAATTCGCACTCAGCCAACAGCCATTCGACAAATTCTACAATTTAATATGGACGTAAGGCTTTTAAAAGCCCCTAAAAATTTAAATTGCGAAGTTGATGGAGACAATCTTATCGATTTAGAACAACTGCAGTTTGACGAGGCATCTCTGCCAGTAGTTGAAATTAAGCGTACTACAGCTAATGAAGACAACTTTGAAACTGTATCAGACAGTATAAATCAAGAACACTCATTATGCATCCAACCCGCGATAGAAGAATCAACTTTAGAGGAATGTTCTATTGTATACTTCGCTGGTTACGTAGCACATAAAACTTTGAAAAAATATAACTGTGTAGCTTGTTTAAGTTTCATGTGTACAAAAGAGCTACTAAGCACTGCAAGTGAACTACTTTTATTAGAAAAAGATTACAGTAAAAATGAGTGCGTGAAATATTTGAAAACACCTACACAAATTACAACACATGTTGCAACGGTTGTGTTACAAATATTTTCAAAATATTTTTTAAGTTTCAAGAGTTCATTACATTTTAAGAAACAGTAGTTAGTGTTAAGTGTAAATCAGATAAAAACATTAAAGCCAGAATGGTTCAAGGACGATAACGGGTGCTACTAACATAAAATTTTTTTCGTAAATCATTTAATAATGTGTAAATTATATAAAACACTTAAGTGGTTATCTCGCGACTTGCGAGTAGCAGGTCAATATAAAAGTGCAAGTAGCAAACGGGTACAGCATTTAAATAATATTTAGAATACACATTTTTAGATTTTTAAGCAAATGGTGTTTTCGGTGCCTATGTACGAGTAGGTACGTTCTATATCCTCGTTTTTAAATATATTTATTTTTTACACATTAGTCTTGCCATAACTAGTGTTACAATACTGTAGTGGTTTACCTACATGTACCTAACCTGGTTGCACATTGCTAGGTTGCAAAATGCTATATCAGCAAAGATTTGACAAATTGTACAATGTGTTCTTGCGTAACAGTACGCAAACAAAGAGTCTTTAGCCTACATATCTGGACCCTTTTAAAGTAATTAAAAGGACCGATAAGTACTTTGTTTTGCAGGGTGTTAAGGGTACTGTAAGCTAAGATCGCATTAAGCTTGCTTACAGTATTACGTAATGCAATGCTGCTGCTTTGCAAAGTACCTTTTAGTTCGTTGTAGGTATTACATGTTGTAAGTTTCTGCTGTTCGCATTATATGCTCTTTGGTATCACGCTGGGGCTTGAACGCATCTGCATAGCGATCGTGACCGCATCTGCGTAACGATTGTAACTGCATCGATAAATGAAACTGCGACATCAAGCCTAATTGAAATGAGTGCTGCTCATGCCTCTATTTAAGGGAACGGCCTTTTTGTTGAATCGTTTCGACTCTTGTGACATTATCCTGTATCTGTTGAGTCCTATTTTCGGCAAGTGTAAAGCCTGACCTATTTGAAATTATTACTTCTTTCGATTTCAAAATTAACGCAAAATTACACAAACTTTTATTTTTTAAGGTGCTCACCCTGTATATATTTGTTTGAAATTTTCACGGTTTCATGCCAGGTATATATATAATGTGTATGCAAAATATCATCTTCCTTCGATAAATAGTTTTTGAGTTATACCGCCAACAGACAGACAGACGAAATTGAGAAAACCTGTTTTTCGTCATCTAGGGACCCTGAAACGTAAAGATCTAAAGAAATCTCGGAAGGTGATTTTTTCGTGATGGCGTAACATCAGTGATGGTTAAATTTATGGACCAAGAAGGTAAACAAGTTCTACTTCAATTGCTAAACTTAACTACCCTACGTCAAATAACCAAAAAATTCTACAATCAACAAAAATCTCTATATTTGTTTCATTGACCTATTCTAAGCTTTCAACAGTGTAAACAGGGTACAAATATGGGAAGCCTTACGGAAACTAGAGGTTGATGAAAATTTAATAAAAGGAATTCAAAGCATCTATCGAATGTGTAGGAACTATGTTCGTTATAACGGCCTAGCGTCGAATTAATTTACAACAAAAAAACGGGGTTCGACAGGGTAGAATCCTGAGTCCCCATCTCTTCAACATTTTATTGGACAACACACTTAATTGTGCTAGATTGGAAATGAAAAAGTGTATTTGGGGCTACTACAACTTAAACTCCATAAATTTTAACATGCAGATGTTAATGATAATGGCTGAACATAAAGAACACCTACAACACAACGTAAACTTAATTACTAAATATTTAACAGCAAGCGATCTAACAATAAACAGCCCCAAGACCAAGGTAATGTTAATAGCAAAACCCCACATCAATACTAACATAACAGTCAATAATAAGCCAATCGAGCAAGTATCAAGTTTCAAATACTTAGGATGTGTAATACAAGAACAAGGTCAGTTTGAGGAAGAATTAGATGCTAGAATACAGGGTGCAAATAGCCTCTATCACTCCGTACTAAGAACTGCTCTGAAAAAAAAAGAACTGAGGAAAAGGACTAAAACTCAGATCTAAAGGGTGTTTTTTTTAGAGGGATACAACTTTAAATTGAAATAAAACACAGAAAGATGTTTTTAATATACATGAAATTGGCTTTATCTGAAAGATAATTTTATGGCATTTATGTTTGAATATGATTTCGGGCATGTGACCGCCGCGATTGGCGTATACATGACGTAATCTGAATGTACAATTTTCACACACTCTTTTCGCAGTAAATCAGGCTGTATTTCATTTTAACAATAACGCGTCGAATTTTGGCTTTCAAGTGCTCAATTGTTTCCGGTGTATCGGCATAGGCATGCGACTTTACATATCCTCAAAGAAAATAATCTAACGGCGTCAAATCACACGAAAGAGGTGGCCAGTTAACAGATCCATTTCGTGGATCCATTTTGAGGATTAGATTATTTTCTTTGAGGATATGTAAAGTCGCATGTCTACGTCGATAAACCGGAAACAATTGAGCACTTGGAAGCCAACATTCGACACGTTATTGCCGAAATACAGCCTGATTTACTGCGAAGAGTGTGTGAAAATTGGACCTCCAGATTACGTCATGTACACGCCAGCCGCGGCGGTCACATGCCCGAAATTATATTCAAACATAAATGCCATAAAATTATCTTTCAGATAAAGCCAATTTCATGGATATTAAAAACATATTTCTGTGTTTTATTTCAATTTAAAGTTGTATCCCTATAAAAAAAAACACCCTTTATGAATCCCTGTTTAAACCTACCTTGATGTACGGATCAGAATCATGGTACCTCACAATTAAACAGAAATCCCATATACAATCAGCTGAAATGCGCTTCGTTTGGAGTATATTAAGAAAGACAAGACATGATAGGATCCAGAACGAAACTATAAGAGAAGAATTGAAAGTTAAGCCCATCCTATCTGAAATACAGACAAACCAATTAAGGTGGGCGGGTCACGTTTGGCGAATGAATAATAATAGACTACCTAAAATTGTAAGTGAACTGGGCGTGCTAGGAAAAAGATCTAGGGGAAGACCACGGAAGTCATGGAACTCTGATGTTGCCGAGCTACTCAGAACAAAGGACACCAACTGGAGCGAAGCAAAAAGACTAGCTCAAAATAGGGGAGCTTGGAAAAAATTTATCTTCTAAACCTTACACTGCTACACGGTAGAAGAAGACAGATAGTATTATTTTACAGCAAAAGTCCATTTAGGTTTTTTAAAGGACACTACATGATGCCCTAATTGGTAAAAGTTGGCTCAACTCAAAAATTCTTTTAAAAGTGTTGGCTAAATTTTGAAATTTTAAATCAAAATATCAAATTGGCTCTGCTCATGAACCATTAAAATTTGCCAGGTGACTGATAAACCTATTTGAAAATGGCCGAAAGAATTAGTACTGAGGATGCAAAATAAAAGAAATTGACTTAAGCACTTAACATTGAAGTCGTTTTACATAATAATAATAAGTAATTGTTTACATTAATTATTGTTTTTCTGTTATAAAATATTCGTTTGTGGCACACTTCACAGGTTTTTATAATGTTCCACTGCTTCATCTGGTCATGAAAAAGTTATTCCACACATTTTATCTTAAAATCAGGTATATTTGAAATTACACGAACCTTCTACTAGAAAACAATGGAATATTAAAAACTACTTTGGAAATTGTGAGTTTCTGCTATAATGTAGTCTAGAGCAAAATGCCATGATCTACAACCAGATCCATGTTAAACCAATCTTTAACTAACGAAATTTAAATCGCACAAAAATAACCGTTTCTTGCCATAATAATCACAATTTTTTTTAAAATAAGAAAAGCGGTAAGTAAATAAATTACTATTTTCTATTTTCAGAAATAGATGACAATCTTAACTACTTAACGTATGTGCTAGTTTAGTTCTACTAAGATCTGTAATAATAAAAAATGTCTAATGGGTTGCACATACTCTGGAAATTTAATGTATACTATTTACATAGCTATAGTTTTTGAGATAGGGTGATCACTATGAAGTTTTTTTTTACATTTAAAAAAACTAGAACTTTTTGGGAACAATAATCTACTCAACTGAATCGATATATTGACCTTATTTCTATAGGCAAAAATAAACTGTTTATGGTACTCTTAACTGTTGCTATTTTTAAGTATTTTCAACAGAGGAGCAGACAAGTCTTAAGCCCGTGTCCCACTATAAAAGTTTTTATAAATTGGTTTTATAAACTTTTTTATAAAAACGTGGTGACGTCACGCCCCATCAAAATATTTTTATCTACGACCACTACTAAAAGTAGGCCTTTTAGCGCTAGCTTGTTTCACTAAAAGTGACGTTTTATAGTTTACCATGGTTAAAGAAATCAGCTGTTTACTTTTAGCCCATGTGCTAAAAGTGAAGTGAGGTTATAAAACTACAATTTCGAACTGGAAGTGAAGTTGTAAAGTTATTCTAGTTGCTTCTTGCGTTACAGGTAAAGTGTTTTTGAAATAATTAAAGCGTTATGTAATGAATACAGTCAGATGTGGAGTATTAATAATTACATTTCGTAACTGACCATGACTACTGTCATTCGCAAACATTCGCCCCCGCGGCATAGGCTACTGTTTATTATGACATAAATTAGAAGTGTCGTAGATGCAAATCTTTGTTAAATCGATATTTATGGATTAATAACAGTAAAATTAAGGTCGTAGATAAAATATTGTATGCAACGCGTGCTAAAAGGCGTTTATGCACGAGACATGTTATGAAACTCAGCCTTCGGTTTCGTTTCATAATTTTCATGTCTCGTGCATAAACGTAAACTTTTAGCACTTGTTGCATAAATAGCTATTAAGCCATGTCCCACTGTCAATATTTGGTCCAAAGTTTTTATAAAAACTAGATCAACTGTTTGCAGTAACACTGAAAAGTGAGGTTAGATTGTAGTGTTTTGACATATGGTTTTGACTAAAATAGCCGCCTCTTTGGCAAGCCTTTTATTATACTGTTGCATTCCTTATTACAATGAAAAAGTTAGTGTATATAGAAAGGAACTTTTGACAGGGCTTACAAGTTTAATTGGTTATGCCCAAATTCAGCAACAAAAGAAAAAACAAAATGACCGTAAAACGTAACCTCAACAAAACAGCTTTGCAGGAAGTGGTGGCCAAGAACACAAAATAATACCTAATGCCAAGAATGAGGTTAAAAAATTAAAATGTTAAGCGTGAACGTATTAAAACGGAAATTTCGCGCGCCTTTTCACATTCTCAGTAGGCTGGGCTTAGCCATCAACATCCAATGAAATGCGTGATCTCATCAAAATTATAGAAACAGACACCCTCAACGTAAATTTCAGTGACGGCATTTGTATAAAACTGTGGGCTGTCACACTATCAAAATTCTGTTTATAAAACTGTTTATAAATTTTTTTACAGTGGGACGCGGGCTTTTAATCAATCATGACAGTGGTACTATAAAAAAAATTGTTGATAAACAGTAACAGATTGTTCATTTAAAACTTATATGGATATTTACTTCTCACAATGAGGGATTTATTGAAAGTAAAATGATCTCACTTTAAACTTTTATAAAAATAATCGACCTAATAGTTTAGACCAGGGATGAGCAACCCGCGGCCCGCCAAACTTTCTCGTGCGGCCCTTCAAAGATTTTACATTTTGACTTTTAAAAATTCCTACAGTGTCCCACAGCCTCATTGCACCCTAGGCGTGTTAACTGAATTTTTGGAAATGATGCCGACATCATAGGCACTGATACCATCATTTCCAAAAATTAAGCATCGGCATTTCTTGGTATAAAATGTTACGCGGCTTCGTTTGACGCTACGCATATGTGCCGTAACCGCTGCATCGGCAAGCGGGTTAAAGTCAAAGCTCAAAGGTCATTTCAACTCCTTCAGAAACCCGAAAATATGCCCAGCATAAAATTAATAACGGAATTTGAATTGCGATTTAAACTATTTAGATCAGAAAAAAACGTTCTTAGTTTTAACATATTTTCTCCACCATTTGATATAGAAGTGGAAACAGTTCTGGATGAGTTACAAATGGAATTAATAGATTTACAAAACGACACGGATTTAAAAAATTAATTTCAAAATGTTGACATCATTTCTATCAGAATTACATGAATTTAGAAAACTTCCCATGATTAGGCGCACATGCAAAGCAAATAATGACACTTTTTAAAACACCTATGTTTGCGAACAATTATTTTCCGCAATGAAAATAATTAAAAGCTATCACCGATCAAGATTAAATGATGTACGGTTAGAAAGCTGAGTGGGAGTTGCTGTGTCGTCTATATCTGCAAATATAGACCAATTGATGGCAAAGAAGCAATGTCAAATTTCTCATTAAATAATCTTTTTCCACATATATCTTTCGCCGTTTTTTAATAGTATTTCTATTAATAAGTGTTTTATTTCTGTAATTTTTTATGCGAGATTTGTTTTGTTAAAAGAGATAATTTGAGTTCTTAGACACTACATGAAACGGAAACAAATATTGAAAGTTGTCAAAATATTATAATTCCAATTCTAAAAATATAAAATTTACACTGCGTAGTACCTACTATGAAACCCATTACTACTAAAATTTACAAACCAACCCATTTTGAAATATTTTAATTCAACTGACATTAAATTAAAAATTACACTTTTACTAGGACTTACAAAAATAATTTGCTGTACGTTGTTTAGTCTTTATTTCCCGTTAGTAGGAGTTATTTTGTATAATTGTATTATAAACAGAAGCGAATGAAGCCGCTGTGATACCAGAAAATTTCCCGGTGGGCGGTCTGTGCAAAGACTTCTTTTAACAAAAATGTTACGTCTAGGTAATATGAAACATATAATAAAATGTAAACCGATGGTTGAAATACTGAAGCTAAAAAAAATGGAATTATGAGTGAAACTGAAGCTTTCGTAGGATGGGCAAAAATCGATTTTGCAAGAAAATCATTTGAATTTATTATTAAAGAACAATTGACTTAAAACTCATTTGTAGAAATGAAATATTCTTTGATGGGAAACCATCTGATGAAGTTTCGGAATGTAAGAAAGACCAATTCAGGATCGGTTTTATAATGTCATCATGGATCTGCGGTAGAGTCAATTACCAGGAGACTGTCAAACAACGCTGAGTTATGTAGGGATCTGAACAATCTGGACCCAACTAATTTTGAGGAAACTTCCAAGGGAGAGCTACCTGAAAACTCTCGGAAAAATTTGTCGGCGAAATTGACAAAGATTGACTTTACTGCAAATTCAGCAAAATTAATAGAAGACATAACAAGCTTTGCAGGTAACTGGGGAAGACCATCCTATTAACAATTGAAGATTCGTATAAAACTGATTACACTGGATTTGATATCGATTCAGATGTTTTCTCAGTATAATCAGACATTGAAGAAGAAGGGACTGAAAGCAATGAAGTTACTCTTGAAACATCAAAGAAGAGTTCGAAGTCAAAATCATGTACAGAATCTTTGAAATACCAAAAAACTGCATCATCTGCTGTTACGGTGCAATTCTAAAATATAATTTATCCCAAGGAATTTATTCTAGATTGGTGCTGGCCTATCAGTTCTTTAATATATTTCAGACCAGCTCAACATACAGAATGTTATACATGGTTTTGTTGATATATTGTATAACATGAAGGGTCCGTTACTAAACATCCCTGTGACTTATTAATAGGATAAATATTTTTTAAATAACATGTTAATTAATGATTGTAACAACATATAAGTATATGACTATTTAACTATACATAACAAAGGTATTAACAAATATAAAAATATAATTTGCAAGCTAGTAGTTCAATTTCATTTCAATCGTTATTGGTTAGTATATCTTGAGGTAGTCTCTTTTTTAGCCGAGTGTGTTGTGATTTTTGGCCTAAGTTGTAGTAGGTTGCTCCAGTACTGTTTTGCAATTGCTCGAAAAAGGTTTCCGCCGATGACTTAATAAATTGTTGAATAGTGGATATTCCCAGTTCCTTGTGTATTTGTGTGTTGCGGATATACCAGGGACATTTCGTTGCAATGCGGAGCACTTTGTTTTGAAACGACTACACTTTTTTAATTTGAGTACCAGAAGCCGTGCTCCAAATAACACACGTATAAGTCAGGACGGGTCTCAGGATGCACATATATATTAGCATGGCGCACTTTGTTTTTAAAGAGGATTTTTTATTGATTATGGGATATAACTGCACTAGTCTCGTATGGGTTTCTTTCAGTTTTTTTTCGATATGGATTCTCCAAGTTAATCTTCGATCTAGCCATAGTCCCAAGTATTTTATTGCCGCGTCTTTTGAGTTCCATGGTATAGGTGTGTCTTGTATGTTAATTTCTGATGGATCTGCTGGCCTTCTCAGAGTGAATATTTTTCCTTCGCATTTGTCAGCATTTAAAAATATTCCCCATTTAACGAACCAATTATTTAGGTCCGTTATTGCCATTTGCAGATTATTCCTAGTTATGATGATATCGCTGTTCTGCGAGATTATTGCAGTATCGTCTGCGTACATGGATAGGGTTGTATTTTGATAGCTCGGTATATCACTCATATATATATTGAATAAAAGAGGACCGAGAATGGAACCTTGGGGAACCCCTTTCTCGAAGTTTCTAAGGGTTGATTTTTCCCCATTTATTCTTACAGTAAAAGTTCTGTTCTGTAGAAAAGATGTGCAGATGTTATATAGATATGCAGGCATTCCAGTTCTTAATATTTTGTATTGTAGCCCGGTGTGTAGAACGTTATCAAATGCCTTGGCAGCATCTAAGAAGGCAATCAGAGTATGCAATTTTTCTTCGAAACCTTTGTTTATTATTTCAACTAGTCTCAATAGTTGTTGTGTAGTGGAATGTTTCGACCGAAACCCGAACTGAAATGGGGGGATTGTGTTTGACTGTTCCAAAAAGTTATTCATTCTGGTGTAAACGACTTTTTCCAGAATCTTAGACAGTGATGTCAGTAGGCTTATTGGCCGGTAATTGGAGACGAGCCTTTTATTTTTTCCTGGTTTTGGGGATGACTATGATGTTGGCTGTTTTCCATTCTTTCGGGAAATAACCTGTTCTTAGACAAACGTTGAAAAACGTGCAAAGGTGTGTTACAGCTTTACTTCGGAGGTGTTTCAGTATTGTGGTGGTAATTAAATCATTTCCAGGTGCTTTTCTGTTCTTTCATTGTTTTATATACAATTTTAGCTCTGCCGGACAGGTGGGAGTAATATTTGATAAGTCTAGTGGAGGGTTGTTAGATATTGTATTTAAAACTTCATTATGCATCTCATTATCGATTATTTCCTTTGGTGTTTTAAAGACGCTTTCGAAATAGTCTGCGAAAGCGTTCGCTTTTTCTGCATCACTGCAGTGGATTTGGGAGTTTGCAGTGATAGGAGGAATTAAGGTTGACTGTTTTAAGATTCGCTTTGTAGCTTTCCACATCTGTGTGTCACTAGGTTCTATATCACTTATATATTTTTGATATTTGTTAATTTCGTTATTATGTAGTTCCCAATTTATCTGGTGTACCAGTTTGTTCATTTTAATTTTAAGTGCCTTGATTCTGGTGGATTGCCATAACCTTCTAGTGCGGCTTTTTTCTTTAATTAGGTCCAAAATGTGGTTCGGAGTTTGTGCCAGATCATATTGTTTCTGTGATTTTTTACTGTTAGTTGCTTTTTGTATGGAGTTTTTGATAGCATTTGTGTAGTCTGCGATTGCTGAATTTATGTCCTCAGGTGTTTCTATAGCACTACAAGGTTTCAGAGCCAAGCTTAGTTCAGTTTGAAATAGTTCCCAGTCTACTTTACCTTTTATTAAACTTTCTTGGCTGTTGATTTTTATAAAATTGGTATGAAACCATATCACCAGCGGGAGGTGGTCAGAATTTAGTTCACACATTACCTTTTGACTAATATGAAAGACACAATTTTTGTAGAGTACGATATCTAAAATATCGGAGCGATGATCTATTCTGTGTGGGTAGCGCGTATATTCAGCTGGAGGGGATAATTGAATGGCGTGGTTGTTAATAATTATAGAAAGAAGTCTAGTGCCATTAGGGTTACCTGCTCTGCAACCCCACTCAATGTGTTTACTATTTAGATCTCCGCACAGAACAGTAGGAATGTTTTCATTAAATAGCGCCATTATGTCTTCTTCCCGGATTCTTTTGTTTGGTTGATTGTAGGCGGATATAATTTTCAGTTTGGAGCAATTTTCAAGTTCCAAGATAATAGCTGTAGCCTGCATATTAATGAGATGTGGTAGTTCAATTTGATAATGTTTAATTTTGTTTTTAACCATTATAGCTGTACCTACGGAACCAATAATTGTACTATAACTTCGATAAATTTTAAATCCAGATATTTTAAATTTTTGCTCGGATATGATGTGAGTTTCAGAGATGCAAGCAAGATCAATATTATATCTTGACAGAAAATCTACGAAGGCTGGTCGTTTTGCTTTCAGCCCATCAGCATTCCAGTTGACTATTTTAAAGTTTTTTATTGTGTGTTTATGGTCTATTAATGGTGTTCGTGAGCAAAGATGACATAATTGATTTGATAATACCTTCTATATGAGGTTTAATATATTGAATAAATTGATGGATTAAAGTTTTTATGATATCACCTCCATCATTATCTATATTAGTTGGGGACAGAGTTACATTTGTTTGTGCATTTTGTGTGTTACGTCTTACACTAGCTGCATAAGTATTTGGTTAAGTTGACGATTGGTTCCATACGGTCGTACCTGGGTTAATATTAATCGCGCTGTTTACCTGAGGTCTGGTGAATTTTGGGTGATTTCTTTTATTTTTAAGCTCTTGGTAGTATTTGCAGCCCCTGTAGTTTGCAGTATGGTTTTCCCTGCAGTTCACGCAAGTTGGTTGAGTTTGTTTGTTCCTGGTGCATTCTGAATAGTGATGATTTTCCCGACACTTTACGCATCGTGGTGTTAATTTACAGAAGTTTTTTGTGTGATTAAATCGCTGACATCGAGTGCACTGCGGTATATTGTGGTGTTTACGCCTGGGCTCGACGGATACAACGGCATGCATTAAATATTGTAGATTGAATATTTGCATGGCCTTTTCGTTTTTCTCGAGTTCAATGGCACAGAGAGGCATGGGCTTTTTTTCTCGGTTTAATAGTCTAGTAACTTTTTTAATAGGATAGGAGTTGTTTAATTCTTGCTTTATCTCTTCATCAGTTATAGAGAACGGTACATTTCTTATTATTACTGATAGTTGTTTATCGTTTGGTGAGCTGAATGTATGGTATTCTAGATTACAAGTATCGTAATATGCGGTGAGTTGTCTGAAGTCTTCAATTGTCGTTGTATTTATTTTGATAATATCATCGCCTTTTTGTTGAGTCGTAAACTTGCTTTTTAGAAGTTTATTAAGGTCCTTTAGGACTTCTTGATATACGTTTGCTTTATGTAAGAAAATGGGAGGAATTTTTTGTTGTTTTAATTGTTCACTGTTTGCAGTTGCCGATTCTTCTACGATGTTAGCAAGAACTTCAAATCTGTTTTGGGTGGAAATATCGGAAAAATATCTTTTATTTGGCTCATTATCTGTGGATTCCGCTTGACGTTTTCTGTTTTCACTGTTATCTCGTGTGACTTTGCTTGCCTCTTGAAGTGCAAGCGAGGTTATTTGTTGATATGCTGTAGGAAGGTCAGCGCTCGGAAAGTTGGTATCCATATCTATATCACACGTGTTAGAGGCGGCCGGGGCACCGCCTCTATGTAAGAAATTTAATTTATTTAAGGAGGTAGTCAATATCAGGTTTTTCACAGCACTAGGACTTAATAAAAAATCCTTTTAGTTTCAATCCGTACACACCGAAATTTAGACAAGAGCGCACACTCAACCTTTCACTTCGGCAGTCCGTTCGCCACTCTGGCCTATCAGTATGTAGGTATTTTCATTGCTTATTTCGCAGGTAGCTTGTGAGCGGTTTTTTCTGCTTTGAAATTCATTAAAAATAGACTGCCGAGTACCTTATCTGATAATCAACTGGAGTCATTTATGTTGATGAATATTGAAAATAAACTTGTAAGTGATGTCAACACTGGCGAATTTATTAACAGTTTGGGTCAAACATGCAACCTGATGCAGAGCTTTATTATATTGATCTTATTTTTTTATTGAGTACAACTTTTTATATTATTTTGATTTGTTATATTTCTATAAAATGTGTTGTTTATTACAACTAGTCTATAAATGTAAATTGTTACGTGTCAAAAGTGTAATTAAAATGAGAATTTATTTTGTGTATAATTCATTGCCGCGTAACAGCTCCTTTATTAGAACACGGTTCTTGTGTAAAAACAGCGTCAGCGATTGGGTTGAACTGTTTTACCGGCAGCCGTCAGTAGCTGTTGTAAACAATTGGTTTGTTTTTCTCTGGAAAAAAGCAGCGTTCTTTTCCGCAGAGGAAAAAGATACAGCTCCGGCGGTGACCGAAGTTGCTAGAGACGATCAAGAGATTTGGCTTCAGATGGATGAGTGCCCCGCACACAACACTCGTACAGTGCGGGACTTTGTAAACTACAGTTTTTCCAATAAGGTGATTGGTCCAAATTATTTAATTAACTGGCCTGCTAAGTCCCCCGATCTTTCGCCCAACGATTTTTTTCTTTGGGGACATTTAAAATCGCAAATTTACTCTGGAAAAACCTTTCAAACTATTGAAGAGCTTACGACAGATTGGGTTATTGTTTAGTAGTTAATGGTGCTTTGTTTGAACATTTGTTACAATTTATTAATGTTTGTGTTTTCGAATTATGATTATACGTACCATCCAAGTCATAGAAAACTGGGACAGGAAAATTATGAAGTTGCCCTATTTTTCGAAAAGTGTAGTTTAGATGTAACATTTTGACAGAAACTGAACATTACTAAAGGAGACATCCCATTTTTAATAATGTTCAGTCAAAATGCCTCACATCTAAACTACACTTTTCTAAAACAAGGGTATCTGCTTATTTTTCCTGTCTCTGTTTTCTGTGACTTCGATGGTACATAATTATGTTTTGTTATGGTATTTTATTAAATCCTGCTTCCTATAGATACTAATTTATTTGATTTTCCGGTTTCGGAAAATTATAAACGATGGTATGTACAGATACCTACAACATTTTCTCTAGAAAAAAACGAATACATTTTAACGTGAACCGAATTTAATAATCAGTTATAAACGTCAAACAGCAAAGACAAAAGTAAATGTACATGTTGTTTGTTTACATAATTCCAAGGATTCAGTAATTTTTTAAAAGATTGCATTTTTATTTGGTTGATTTCTACGGTTTCGGAAAATGGAAAATTGTAAACAATAGTATATACAGATGCAGTATTTTTTTCTCTACAAAAAACTTTTTTACACTTTAATTTAAAAAAAATAGGAGGGCCAATAATCAAACATTAAAAACTTATCATTGAAATCCCTATGGTCGCGCAAGTCACCACTTTGTATAATTAAGCAATTAAAGTTACTTGGTATTCCCGATGACCATAAAACTTCGACCTATTATACCTGCCTAACGCCCACCTCCACCAAGAACTCATCCGCCCAGATTACCTCGTGTCTAGTACTGCCGTACCCGGTTCAGTTTACATACACTCTCGGAAGACGAAACCGAACCATCAATATCTGCTGAAGGTGGATATGTGTGATCAGACAACGATAGTGATTTTGAAGCAGATTTAGACAAGCCCCAAAGTTTCAATCAACAAGAACTGAACTATCTCAGTAGAGACATGAACCTCTCAAAGGAGTCTTCAAAATTACTTGCACCCAGATTAAAAGAAAAGAATCTGCTTGATCCGGGTACTAATATTACATTTTATCGTAAAAAAAAAGATCTGCTGCCTTTTTTCTCTCAAGAAAATAATTTAGTATTCTGTAATGATATAAAAAGGCTCTTAGAAGCAATGGGTTTATTAGAATACGCACCAGACGAATGGAGTCTTTTTATTGACAGCTCAAAACGTAGTTTAAAATGTGTTCTTTTGAACAACCGTAACAGATATGGAACAATACCCATTGGTCATTCTACCATCCTGAAAGAGGAATACGAGACAATATCACTAGTCTTGAAAAAAATTAAGCATGAAGAACATCAGTGGGTGATTTGTGTCGATCTAAAAATAGTAAACTTCCTCCTTGGACAGCAAAGTGGATACACAAAATATCCTTGTTTTTTATGTCTTTGCACAGCTAAGGATCAGCACTGGGTTAACAAATATTGGCCCCTAAGAAACGTCATGGTTCCAGGAAAAGAAAAGGTAATCAACGAACCTTTAGTTGCGAGAGAGAAAATTATATTTCCACCTTTTCATATCAAGTCGAGACTTATGAAGCAATTTATGAGGGCGTTAAATCGAGATGGACTTTACCTGGGTACTTAATACGTAAATTTCCCGGGATTAGCATAGAAAAACTGAAAGCAGGCATATTAGATGGCCCTCAGATGAGACAGCTTATAAAAAAATCCATAATTTACCGCAACAATGAACGACATTGAATCTAATGCTTGGTGCTCATTTGTTAAAGTAGTAAAAAAAAATTCTTGACAATCATAAAGCAGAGAATTATATAGAATGAGTGGAAAATATGCTTTTTAAATTTAATATTCTTGGTTGTAACATGAGCATAAAACTTCACTACCTCCACAACCACTTAGATCGATTCCCACAAAACCTAGGTGATTACAGTGAAGAACAGGGGGAAAGATTTCATCAGGACATTAAGGCGATGGAAGAACGATATCAAGGAAGATGGGATACCCACATGATGGCCGACTACTGCTGGAGTTTGCAGCGAGACTGTCCTACTAAACTCCATGCTAGAAAATCGTATAAAAGAAAATTTTTAAGTGATAAGCCATGAATGTATATTTATCTACTTTGTGAATTAAATACCATACTTTAAAGTTTTTGTTTTTTAATAAGCCTTTGTCGCAAATACTAATAAGTACTTATAACCTGAAATGTAGAAGAGTAACATTTTTTTCCTGAAAGACGTCAATATAGCGTACCTTAAAAACTAGATCTGATAGACTAAATCTGAGAGTTGTTTTGGATTCTACACCCAAAAATTACCTAGAAAAAGTTAAAAAATAACAGGCACCAAAATGTGTGTTGAGCTGTGTAATTAACATAGGATCAGAGATACCAGTAAGTAGGTATTTCTAACAAAAAAATCTTGTCTGTCAAGTTTGAAATTTTCCAGTGTATTTGAGATGGATAGTTTGTGATTCGCTACTTTATTGGTTCGTTTTAGTTTACTGTTATTATTGTTTCTGTTACTTCTTTTCAACTTGTCTTATATGGTATTTTCAATTGCATACACACAAATAAGCGAAGTTTCTGTATCATAACCTCAATAAATTATTTAATGTCAGTTTAAAATTATGTATGTCTAATTATAAGAACCGCTATCTCTGATTCTTTAGTAATTATTATTAAAATACTGATCAAGCCAGATTTGTAATAAGTTATTTGGGTTGCATAAGAGACAGGGCTGTGAAGATAATAAAAGAAACATGCTGTATAACATGTGATTCATCAAAGGTGACCAAAAAAGAGAAAGAGAGACATAAGCTGCATATGTAGTATTGGTTCAGAAAGTATAGTATGATCAAAAATTACTTTTCATCTAGTATGGCTATGGAATAGTTCCTAATTTATGAATGCAACTATAAGCCACTTAAAAAAGCAAATGTCAAGTTTAACATTTAAGTATAAATATAGTTGCATTCATAAATTAGAAAGTATTCCATAGCCATACTAGTTCAAAATAGTTTTTATGATACTCTAGATAATACAACTGTCACTTTATGTCACCTTATTAATTTGACAAGTCCCAAACCGCTTTTCAGACAGGCCCTTTAATAGTGTCTATTGTAAGTCGTGGTTTACAATGATCATGAAAAAGCAAGGACATAGGAGATTTTTTCCTGTCTATCTTTCATGAATCTTATTTTAGATTACACGATATACTTTAAATATGGAAAAAGAATAAGTAAAGTTCGGGCACTTCATTCCATGTAGGAACATGGGCTGAGGCAAGACGAATCAGGATCGCCAAAATATCTCTTTCCGAAGCCCATTCATTCTGGCACACGTTAACGGCATACTGGGTGAAGTGGTTAGCATCACGCCTTCGATGACTGCTTTACTTTCCCTACTTCCACAACTGTGGTTTTGGTAACCAATTTTTAAAGCGACTGGGTGGGCCGCCCGCCAGTTACCAGATGTGGGGATTGAACCCCATATCATGGCACCGCAGCCTGAGCTCCCTAACTGCTCGGCCATGATGCCATCCCTCTGCATAGTGGACCAGCAAATCAGAATAAACTCTAGAGCAGTGTTTCTCAAACTGTAGACATCGGCGGACCCCTTATTTGCTTACAAAAATTCGAGGACCCCCATACAATTTTATCGACCTTAGATAGTGTATGACTTATATTCAACTGTGACCTTAAAAACAGTTACTTTGCTGCTACATTAGGTATAGGTACTAAAATGAAATAATATTTGAGAGCTCGATATTTTTATTATTAAAGTCGGGATAGTAAAAACACAAGAACACTTACAAAACTAATAGAATCTGTAGTAGCAATACAAGCGTACAATAATAATAATATTAATATAATGTGAATTGTTAATCATACATAATAATAACTATTGTTATTGCGAAGGATGGTGTTGTTTTACATATATAAGATTAAAAACGTTTGGCTCAAAAGTAGAAAGTTTTAATTGTAGTTGTGGTTCTACATTTTTTAAGCAATTTCCGTATTTTGATTTTATGTATACAAGTGTAGAGGACGCTCGTTCACATAAATGTCGTACAAAATGGCATTAGATGCGTCAAAGCTTTTTGTGATAACGCGTAATCAAATCTCAGTCGTAACCAAAAGTCCGTCACGTTTTAACATTGAACCAAATTTTAACCACTGATGTTTTAGTTATGGAGTAAGCGCACGTGCAGTTATTTGGGGAGGTTTGTCGAACTTTACCGGCTGGAAAAACATGCCTAAAATGGTTCAAAAATAATTGCACAAAAAAGTTAATCTTTAAATCTGTGTCAGTTTTATATAAATCCATATTATCCATATAGAAATACCTATTGATCTATAATAGATCTATTTGGGCTTAACTCGCGGACCCCTTAGATTGCGTTTGCGGACCCCCGGGGGTCCGCGGACCCCAGTTTGAGAAACGCTGCTCTAGAGTAAACTACCACATATACATACATAAGAATCGTCAAAACAGTCTCACAGATGAATATATTAGCAAATTACATTCCAAATAAATATTCTAAAAAGAAGATCACTCCTTCATTCTGTTGTAAAAATATAGGTAACCTTCTCGATGCAGTTCATTTAAGAACAATTAAATTACTGTGGGAGTTCTTTCTTCTTTTTTTAAACTCTTTCTAATCATTCCATAATCAATATTGTGTTGTTTTCTTTCACAGAGAAAAGGGAATCTATATTTTAATCTACAAACATGACCATCAGTGTTTTAATTCAACAGTGATATAATTTAAAAATAATTTAAAAAACAAACTGTAAAGGGGTTTACACGGAACTTCCCTGGCAAGGGATTGTTACTCCCGAGTGCTCTACCTTATGGACCATGGAACATCATGTCTTACCTTAGGACTCTGGGGTGTTCAGTTTGTACTGTGGAGTCAACAATATACCTACCTACTTTTATCAAGGGTAAACACCTGGGATAGGTGCAAAATATAATTTTATTTAACTAATAGTTCTTGAATTAATGCAAAAATATATACACACTTTTATTGTTTTAAGGCCTTGGCCCTCTATTTTATTTATCAAAAGTATATTCATATTCAAGCCAGTCTTCCACCAACAAAGCAACAAATAGTTTTTAAGCTATACCGCCAATATTGAATACTCCTATAGGTATCAAACAGATTCACAGGGCGTCAGTATTATTAGAAGTCGAATTAGAAATCCATATTCTTTATTTGAATACGACTTGCTTTTAGTGGTGATTAGATTTAACATTTGAAAAGTATATTACAATACTATTTCCGTAATAGAAGTTACAATCTTAGGAGGATTCAGATTCAGTAAGGTGGAATAGTTTGAAAAATTGAAAAAAATTATCTGATTTGCTAAACTGCTAAAACCTAATTTTGAATATTACTATTATTTTATTTACTACTCACACATACTTGTGAAAAACTGGTTAGAATTTCAATTCTGTAAATAATAAGTTGATATTTACAAAGTCACTTAATGTGTCGGCATTGGCTGATAATAATAGGCTGTTTGAGTTTATATGCAATAAATCTATTGAATACATCAAACAGATTCACAGGGTGTCAGTATTATTAGAATTCCGATTAGAAATCCATATTCTTTATTTTCGTATATTTAGAAATCAGTTGAATACCGTAAGATGTGGTCACTTTGATCATTTTGAATCTTATTTCTCGTTTATTACTTTTGTGTATTGACTAATTTAAAGTTCAAAAATGGTATGTAACTAACAATGGCAAATTCCATAAGATTCCTTAACTAAAAAGTGCAATTCTTGTAAAATAAAAAGCAAAAAAAATAAAATCATGCTGATCAACTTCACCCGCCAAATGGGGCCACTTTGATCATCCATGTTAGATGCTTTTAAAATGCACTGTACAGTTCGCAGATGAAGATATTCGCCCCACATTTAATTCGATGTACAGAGTATCTAATTTAGAGTTCAACCTAGTGTTTCTACATGTTTATTTCTAAAAATGAATGCATATTTCTGCCTGTTACAATCAAATTGAATAAAGTAGTAAACACAAATACAATTCATAGGTAATAAAAAGAACTTCAATATTGCAACTTAAATTAAAAACTGATAATAAAACAAGTAGGTAGGTATATTTAAACTCGCTTAGAAAATTCGAGCACATCAACCTTTTTGTAGAAACATACGGTATTTTCATCACTGGTGCCGGCAAATCGCAATGGTAACACAGCACAAATATCCGACAGTGGCACAGTGGATACATCGTTTGACACAAACCTAGAGGTTGTTTTCTCTTCGCTGATAGATTTCAGGCCAACAACTGTATATTTATTTTCTGAAAACTGCACCTGAATTTTACATACATATTTATAGGTCTGTAAATTTCTTTTCCAGCCTATAAAATTAACAAGGACAAAACGTCCTGGAACTAGCAGTTTTGGCTCTGGTGCTAAATATTCTACTTCTTCTATTTCCATCGGTGGACTAAGAACTTCGTCTTCAGAAGAAGTACTGGTTGTGTCCGCAGTTTCTTGGGTGTCTTCGTCTGAGCTGTTGCTATCAGCAGTAGTGATACTTTTTCCTGGCTCAACATTAATCCTTTTCTTTTTTGGTTGCATCGTTTCAGTTTTTTGTCCAAAACGATGTTCTCTTAACAATTCTGAATTTTGTTGAGGACTTTGCTGGGGCTGAATGGGTATATACCTGTTGTGTAAAACCCATTTATTAGATTTTGTTTTACTGCTGATTCTAATTGGTCTCCTGGTTTAGAGGAGGTTTGGCTTGCCACTGGGTCCATTTTTTTAGAGCCCGTGATACAAATGACGAAAAAACCTCTTTTGGGATACCGGTACGAGATGAACTTCGGTTTCTAAGTTTGTAGTTTATAAGGACTGCCCGCCTAGCCACCTTTATTGGTTTCAAGAAGGCCACATCTAGTGGCTGGCTGATGTGTGTTGAATGTGGCACTAAACGAACAAATGAAATATTATTTTCTTCGCACTGACAAATGACAGAATCATTTAAATGTGAGGCCAAGTTGTCAGCTATTAACACCTTTCTTCCTTCTAGACGTCTATCACGAGCTATTCCAGGATCATCCCCGATGTTGATCAGGTCATCGTTAAAAATATTTTTAGCATTTATGCCTTCCAACGTTTGTCCTAAATTTACAAAATATGTTTTAAGAGTTTCTCTGGATACTGATGCGTGGCATTTATTGATGTTGCTGGCTAACCTTTGACTAACTTGTGTTTTGTGAGTGGCGAGAGGAGACAATTTCCAATCCTTTCCTGGAATGTTGTTAGTGAATTAGGGTACTATGTGACCACGCCTGTCCAAATATGCTTTTGCGAGCATTCTGAAGTCGAGTACGTTCAGAGGAAATCCCCAGTCCGCGCATTTGGCAGCAGCATTTATGAGAGTGATTTCTTCTTCAGTACTCATTGCGGACTGTCCACCAGCTTTACGAATATGTCGACCATGAAATTTATTGTTTAATGTACCAAACGGAATATTGTATTCACAGGATGCAGCCCTCATCTTTAATTCTCTATCTGCAATCCTCTCGAGAGCTTCTTCCAGTTGGCCTTCAGTGTAGTTCTTATAGTTATGAGATTCAGGTTTCTTCTTATAATTCCGTACCATCTGTACAAAAAAAAACATTGTCAAAATTAGTTTATAATGAAAGGAAAACATGATAATGCTTTGATCATTAAAGTGGTGATCAAGTTCGCCCCACAGCTTTAAACAATGTGACCCCGCGACGTGTTACCTTGTTTTGAAGCACTCAATAGTCGTGTTTTTTTTAACAATATTCTTATCTGAACCAAAATGTAACTACACTTAAACTGATCTGATCATTAATTGAACTGCGCTGTTTTCAAAAAACAGCTGATTATATTTCGTTCAGCTGTTTATATTTCGCTTGCACTTGAATTTTTAGTTGTTAATTTTAAATTATTAATTTATTGTTGTTACATTCTTGTTATTTAAAAACTACCAGTTTATGTTCCCCTATCGATTAGCAATGGCGGAAAAAATGATTGTAAGTAAATACTTTTAGATCCTACTACATGTTAATTTTTAATTAAAAACACATTAACAGCAAGACATATTTGATGATCTATTTGATGAAGACAACCAATATTATAATTTACTATTAGAAGACCGCTCTAATTCCAGTTTCAATTCTTCCTTGGATTGTTTTAGTGACAGTGAAGATGCGACACGAATAGAGAACTATATAAATGTTGTTCAAGAATATAACGAAAAAGAATTTGTTAAGCATTTTCGATTAACCAGAGCAACTGTAAATTATTTAACTGGTAGGAAATTTATTTATAAGAGATATTATGAAAATATAAATTTTTTGTTGCAGAATGCATCGATAAATCACATTATGTCGATAGACAAATCAGGACGTGATAAAGTTACAGGTGAGGAAGGAATTTTAATAACACTGTGGTATTTTTCCAATACAGAAACATTTAGGCAATTATCAGACCGTTTTAATAAAACACGAAGTACTATCTATAACATAGTTAAGAAAATAACACAGTATTTTGCTACCATCAGTGCTGATTATATAAAGTGGCCCACAGAAAGGGATGATATATGTGACATAGTAAATGGATTTTATAGAAAACAAAAAATCAATGGGATTTTGGGAGCAATAGATGGTACCCATATTAAGATTAAGAAACCTCAAGCGGATCAAGAGGTATACTATAACAGAAAGGGTTATCACTCAATATTATTACAAGGAGTAGTTGATCATCACAAGCGTTTTATTGATATTTTTTGTGGAGAAGCTGGTTCTATGCATGATGCCCGATTATTAAAAAAATCTAAACTTTAGGAGAAAGTTTACATGAATTAAATCAACTCGGGCAACTATTATTTAATGGGGGATGCAGCTTATCCAACTCTTTCATGGTTAGTGACACCATTTAAAGATAATGGACATCTGACTGAAGATTAGAAACAGTTTAATTATAAACTATCTTCTACACGTATGGTTGTGGAGAATGCATTTGGCCTTCTTAAAGGCAGATTTAGACGGTTAAAGTTCTTTGACAATAATAACATTTATTTCATTGTAGAATGTGTTGTTACTGCTACGGTATTTCATAATATTGCAGTAAATATGAAAGAAGAGTTTAATGAAACTATCGACGTTGAAGATGAAGCCAGTGATGATAATGATGATAGTACAGTAGTTAATGATGGTGAAGATTTCAGGAGGAGGGATCATTTATTTGTAAACATGTTTCAATAATAGTCTTGTAGAAACGTAGGAGTAGTATTTATTGGAATGTTTATATGTACATAAGTAATAAAATAATTAAATATATTAGCAACTTTGATTTTGTTCTTGTTCTTTTAATTTAAGATATCTCTCTAGTAGTCTCATTTAAATAGTTCTCCATTGTAGTTATAAGTGCAAGAGTTTCGTTGTAAGTCAACTTTGAACTAGCAATGTGAAAATCTTGTTCCTCTTCCATATCTTGCCTTGGTGTTGGCGATTCTATATCATCTTCATTATTAATGTCATAATGGCTTTGTATTTCTTCATTATTAATTTCAAGGCCTTGTATTTGGCAATCCTCTGAATTGCTTCTTTGGTTTGTTTTATTCACAAATTTAATATGATTAAGCAGCGTTTGTGAGAAGTTTATATCGAGAATATGCTTGTTAAATAATTGAGCTGATTAATAATGTTATAATTAACCTACCATTTTGTGCCCTGTTATAAACCCCATCATTTACTTCAATCTCGGCCACTGTTTCGTTATCCCACAACTGCAAATTCATTTTTTATGTGAATGTTTACAGTTGTACAATGTGGTTGCAACAACCAACTTTAAGGTTATGTTAAACTGCACTTGATCTGATCCTAAAATTTTTTTGCGCTCGAGGGGTAAGGGGAAGGTAACATGTGAGCAAACGAAAATGAAATCAAGCTTGGCTTTGAAATATTTGTTTGTGTTGGTGGCACTGTAAGTCTATGTCAAATTCGATGTTAGTAGGTTAGGTTTTGCGTCAGTTTTGACACAAACTGATGCAAAACCTAACCAGCTAACATCGAATTTGACATAGACTTACAGTGCCACCAACACAAACATTTCAAAGCCAAGCTTGATTTCATTTTTGTTTGCTCACATGTTAGTACAGATCTGTTATGGTGTAGTTACATTTAGTTTCAAAAAAACACTTCTTACGTTGCCGGATCTGTTCAGAGCAGCTTACTTATTATGGATATCAATGTAAGGTTATGTCTTCTAAATGCATGCTTATTTAACAAATGATAGTTGAAAATTATGTAAATATAACACTCACCTTGTGGATTCAAAGTTATAAGGAAGAATGATAATCGCCACTAGAACACAGTGAGTGCTATTTAAAGCAAGTTTTAGCACTTTCTCGTTATGAACTAATCTCGCACACACACCGTGTATCTGGAAAAGGTCAGGCAAACACAGCAACCACAAAACAATACCTTGGTGGGAATTATATGATATTTTGGCCACAAAACAAGGTTTTGGCGCGTAACTGGCGGTGCGGGGATAATGAACAAAGTTGTAGTTGTCCCGTGATATCCAACTACTCGCCCCATCTTACGGTAATAAATTCACATAGAAAACACAAGACTGGCCGAACACGAAGCTATGAAGTTACCGCTCGGAGACATAATTATATGGCAAGGAGTATAAAAGTCACCTGATATAGTTCTAATTTCTAAATTGTATATAGCTATTTTTAGCATTATCACAGCTTAGCAAAAATTTTTGGAACTCTTGCCTGCCTACGGTGGGTAAAAATATAAAAGAAAAATATTGACAAACGTACAGTAGCAATTAATATAAATTACTAAGTATACAAATAATGCATATTATAAATTGCACTTGTAACCCTAGCCCTAGACATTATTCTTTGTTGGCGTATCATGTAGATACTCTTACATGTTTAGTTAGTACCTATAACAGAAAACTCAAAACTAAATTTAGAAAATCTGTAATGGGCTTGACTCAGAACTTCCCTCGCAAGTGGAGGTTTTGAAAATATCAAAGGAAAAAAGAATTTGATTTTTTAAAGTGCTCACACTGTATATGTATGTTGGATCGACGAAAATCATATTTTCGTCAGGGGTAAGTAAAAACCTGAGCTATGTGCAAGATATTACTCTTATTTAGCTAATAGTTCTCTAGTTAAAGCAAACATTGTCATAGTTCTACTTTTTCAAGGTGCTCACCCTGCAGATGTTTTCTATGTGTATATAAACTTTGGATTTTTGGGGTTGTGTAAACTTTCTATTCTTTTATCGAGTTTTTCAACTTGGACATTGGAAGTCTATACGGTCTGTATAGCATACAGGTTGTGTGGATGGCTTTCCAGACTTGGCAATCACGATAACTTGAGCAAGTTTTCATTGGAAGTATCATTACCCGTAAAGCTCTTAGCTATGTCTTTAATAGCAAGGCAAGGGAGATAATACAAATTCTTTCTAGAAAACCCATAATCCTACGTATTTACTACCATACACAAGAACGTTTCACAAAACTGTTTAAATATTTAATCTTTTTTAATATCGTTAAATTTAATACAATGGCGGACAATAAATTTAAGCCGGCCTGTCATTCGCTTGGCACTATTTATGTTGGTGGCACTGTAAATCTATGTCGAACTCGAGGTTAGCAGGTTAGGTTTTGCGGCAGTTTGTGTCAAAACAATATTAAAAATGGTTCTCTATTTAGCTTCACTTAACTTAAGTCACTCACTTTCTCCAACCATCTAACACACAACTCATGGTGGCGGCACATGAGACTGCACTCCAGCGGCAGGTAAGTAAGGGACGCCCCTGGCCGTAATGCTACTTGACTACCTCTGTAGTTTGCAGGATAATGTTGTTTACAGTTACCACAATTTGATTTTTCATTCTTTATTTTAGCACATTCTCTAATTATGAGTTTTCCCGCACACTTGGGGCATTTTGGTTTTCGTGCGCACAATTGTTGTGTGTGTCCATGCAACTAACAGCGTTTGCACTGTGTCACCAACGTCGACCTTCTTATTGGTTCAATTTTTATTACTATATTATGAATAGTTTTCATTTCATACTGTTAGCTATATTTATCTATATTTTCCTTTACCTAGCTTTAGGTCATCTCTATATCTCTTAGTCAACAATCGATCATTATAAGTATATTTGAGGCCCGTCTCTAGCATCAGTGAAGACGTCGCGGATTCTAGTTTATGATGTTGATAATTGGCGCCAACAAGTTAAACTCAAATATACTGATATATGCCAAGAAACTTGTAACTTCACTTCTATCAACTAATAACAATACGATTATTGAACTCCCTTTCAAAATGAAAGAAAGCAATACTTGTAGCTAGTTTTATTACTACTAGAACATTATTACCATCGATCAGACAATTAGCATCTTTAATATTACAACCTAACGCAGGGTACCCCAAATAGCTTAACTTAAACCGCTCGTAAGTTTAATGGTTACACAGTTTTTATATGCAAAAATATCATCAGATTCTAGGTAAAACACTTATCTTTGTGCCGATATACTCGCAGACATTTAATACGTCCCGTTACTCCTATCACATGTCAGCTTGACAGGCCCCAACCTCGGCTGTCATTCGCTACATATCGACCCCCAAGACTGCGGTTGATTCTCCGTAGATTATCTTTCCAAGATTTTCCGCCTAATAGTTGTTGCCTGTTCACAGGCAATAAACTTCGCAATCGTTGAATTCGTGTTTCCCAAATCGCTTCACAGCTTAAATATAATATTCATTGGAAAAATGACATCCGCTTAATGATCTCCCTTACAGGAACGGTTGGTCAGTAACCCAATTCTTTACTATCACCAAACCATATTAAATGGCGAGATTGTCATTTACACCCCACGAAAACTCTTGCCTTTTTTTAAAAGCTGATATACAAATTTTCTCTCAAACAAACAAACGTTGTTTTTCTATCTCCTCTAGCAACGAACAAAGCCAATCTGATATTAATTTTATCGCGTCACTCTCACTAGATTCCTCATTCAACACTAGTATTCATATCAAATGCTTTTGAACCGTAACAATACATATACATATTTTCTTGACGTCCTCAGTATTGCCAAATACGAGCACGAACAGTGGGAGTGATCTTCAGACTAGTTCGCATTTTCATTTTTTTTAGTGTTCCTTTTTCCTTTCTTTATTATATTTACTGCAGAGCTTATTTTAAGTTTCCTCAAACTTACTTCATATATTATGTCAAGTGGTTTCGCTTGAGGGAAGTCCGCTTGCCATCACCTTAATTGGTTCTGTTTCTTTATCTTTATATGTGTGATATGCGATTTTTCTCTCTGTAAGGCTGCCAACTTCTTTCTGTAGTTTCCTACATTTGGCCCATTTTTTTATTTCGTCATTATTTAGCATCTTAGCTTGAAAAACATATTGCTTACTATTAGTAGCGTGTTCAGATTGTTCTACGCTTTTATGTTACTTATTACTATTGGTGGTGGAGGTGGTTCAGATTTTTCTTTTCTGTGTGGTTTTTCGGCATTTTTCAGCTGTTGTCCTAGGGAGTATTTAAGTGAGTTATTAGTTTTTCTTTTTTTATTTCTTTTATTTTTCCTATTGCAATCCAAGCCACTTCCCTGGTCAGTTCTTCTTCATCTACTTCGTACACCTGTTGCAGAGCGGTTGGTTTCTGTGTTTCAGTTTCTTTTGGCACTAGTTTTTCCAATTTGTTTTATAATTCGTTCATTGCTGTTGCAATAGCAGAATAGTTTTCTGAAGTGCTCCATTATGCGGTTTTCAGTTTGCATGATCATGTTGTTTCATCATTATACAATGCTTATTATTTCCAAATTTAATCAAGTAAGTTTGTCTCGTAATGTCTCGTGATGTTGGCAAAATAACAAACTTTCGTAAAAAACTATACCGGTAAAATCATTGGCACTTAATACATTATTACTGAAAATTGAATGTTCGAAATAATTTTGAATTTTGACAATTAATTTGACAGCAGCAAACTATTCGTAGTTATACATACATACATTGAGTTGTTACTATAACAATTAAAAAAAATATGTAAAAGGCTTTACCCAGAATTTCCCTCGTCAACATTGTGACATTAAATAATTTTAAAAATAAAATTAAATCAGGAGTAAAAATATCTTCACGTTTCTAATAAATTCAATACATTTTCAAATAAAAAAATGTATCCCGCTGGGGTTTGAACCCGTCGCATCTGCAGAGCGATAATAACCGCACCCCTACACATAGATCCATCTGCACCGATAAAGCCAACTACGTTACGTTGAACAGCACGCTGTTATTGTTGAAATGTTTTTACTCTTTTGTGACATTATCCTCCATCGCCTGAGTCTTATTTTCGGCAAATGTAAAGCCTGACCTATGTGAAACTTATTACTTCCTTCTATTTCAAAATTAACCCAACATAAACAAATTCTATTTTTTAAGGTATTCACCCTGTACATATTTGTATGAAATTGTACCCGTTTCATGCGAGGTAGATATATAAGTACTGTACCTAGGGGCGTTCTGGCTCATTTTGCATGTAACCCGAACGCACCTGCGAAGTCACGGGCCTAGCCGGGGTCACGTGCCACTTCCGGTTCCCACGATAAATTTTTGGGGCTAAAACTGTAATTTTTACAAGGTTTTCACGATGAATTTTGAGGCTAAAAGTCTAATTTTATTCCTACGCTTATCAAAATTTTCCCAGGCTCAACAGGATGTGAGTCATCATCTCAGAATGCAAAACTTGTTGAGACTTGCAGGTGCAGGATGTTATTGTCTACCAATTGAACAATGACGTCCATTGTTTGAGAAATCTGCACGATTGCAAAAAATAATTAGACAATGAAGTCTTTGTTGTCTGGAGGAATTTTTGCTGACCTCCATTATCAGATAAACCTGATTTTATTGTCTAAGGATTCAAGCCTGTCCAAACTGGTTTGAAAATGTGCAAGACTGATAAAAATTTAACAGCCCAAAACTCATTGTGTGAGAAAAATCTGCACAACTGCTAAATTGAATGGTGCCTTTGTTTGAAAATGTTTTGCTGACGCAGTTAACGACCTCCATTATCAGTGTCTAGAGAAATTTGCGACGATGATCTGCAAAATTATCTTGAAATAAATTTGTCAAGTACTGATGTCTGTTATACAAACAAACAAAAAATTGCCAGGTATGGGGTTCGAACTCACGCTCCCCTTAGAGAACCGGAGCTTACTGCTACTTAGAGAGTTAATAAAAATTAAATCTTAAATTAGATAATAATAAAATTTTGTAAACAGCCAGTAATATTAATCTAAAATTAAACTAAAAAATTAAGTATTTATCAAATATTATTAGCAAAGTTGTTAAACGTATGATAGAGGCAGTTAGTAATTACTTAATAAATACAATTGTTCTATATCTAGTATTATAGTTAATAACAATTAAATTAAATAAAACCAAATAAAGCAATATATTAGTATAAAATACTCTTCAGTTAGCAGGTTAAAAGTTTGATATAGTTTAGTCAATTTTACACACATATATAATTCCAGCAGTAAACTCTGGTAGAAAGCTAACACATAAGTATAGTGGAGTCTTAAACAGCAGAATTTTATAATACAAAACAGGCTATAAAAGAATCGTGTGTACCACTTAGCATTTTTTCAGTTTATCTGATTCAGCAACTTCCGCATACCAATCTCGCAAAAACAGACACCTTCTTTGTTCTTGTGTTAGCACCCTTGGCTTTAGGAATGTTATGGTAGTATATTTACGAAATATGTGAGATCATTTTCCAGCTAAAAGATGCGCAACACTCAAATGTTTTTGAAAAAATGTAAATGAATATTTTATAGAATTTGTAAAACCAAAAAAAATATTTTAAAAACTCAAGGTTTATAAATACTTAAGGATTTTAACACATAATAAACACAATGCTTGGGTACGGTACATATGATCATTAAATAATAATAAAGCATTCAATAACTACAAAAATAAAAAGCAGCTTAAAATATTGTTCCTAAAAGGAGTGGTGGTTTTAGTTTTATCATTGGAATTTTCGGTTTCTTACAACGGTATTTGTAAATCATTCGTAAATAGTCCAGTTTTTTGGTTGCAACGAGCATAGTTGTAGCAAAGATATCTGACGAATAGAAGACTATAGAAGATAATTACAGACAGTAATATTAATCTAAAATTGAATTAACTAAAATTAAGTATTTATCATATATTATTAACAAAGTTGTTAAACGTATGATAAAGGCAGTTATTAATTACTTAATAAATACAATTGCCCTATATCCGGTATTCATGGTTTATGTCTTAATCTGATTTTAATAGTCGATTAGAGTCGAATAACTAAGGTTATTATAGTGCTAAAGACTGTACGCAAAAGGTAAAATTAAAACCAAAATTTTAAAATAAAACCGTGAGAATAAGAATTAAATTAAATAAAGCCAAGTAAGAGCTTTTAGGTCACAACAATATATTAGTAAAAAATACTCTAATTAATAAAGATGCTATACACGATACCCAACAGTTCATTTTTGCCGGATAAAAAACTTATCTAGATTGGTTAAAAATCAGATGGATAAGAGAAAATCTCAAACTTGTTTAAAAACATTTTGTAACTAAACAATCACATTAGAAATTGTGTAAATAAAGCTAAAATTATGAGGCGCAGAATTTGCAGATTATACAAAATACCTGTCCAGACCTGCGGATGTGAGCGTCTGGGAATGTGCAAGGTTGCTAAAAAACCGGATGTGATTATTGTCTGGAGTTTCTACGTCGGTCTGCGCAAGAGTCTGCGCGGGGGTCTACGCGATGGTTTGGCGGGAAATTCACTTTAGCAATAAGCAAGTTTCTAAAGAAATATTATTATGCTGTAGTGATTTACAGGTTACAGTTCGGAGTGTAAACTGAGTTAAGAATTTTGGATATTTCTATACCGCTATTAGCAACAGTACCATTTAATTGCATATGGTTTTCTTTTACGTAAGGGGTAGACAGGTATACAGGTAGACAGCTAGACAGGTAGACAGCTAGACAGGTAGACAGGTAGACAGATAGACAGCTAGACAGGTAGACAGCTAGAGAGATAGACAGGTAGACAGGCAGGCAGGCAGCCAGGCAGGCAGGCAGACAGATATGCTATTAAAGAGGTAAGAAGAGGGAAGTTGGAAATTAATACTGAAACAGATCTTAATTTAGCGCTTTCAAAATTATTACTACAGAACATCAGGGGATAAATGGCCTCTATTATCAGTGTCTGCGAATTTGCAACGATGAATAAATAGACCATCGGGTAACCTGACACGTTCCTGTAACGGTTTTATGAGCGCGACGGTGTAATAAATAGGACAATTGTAAATATAATTGTATTTTATTTGTCTAACGTACATGTATAAAATTATTACAAATATATTATACACCAGTCAATTATTGTAGTAGAGGTGTTGTTGTCATCTCTATCTGGAGGGTGTCACGATCTCCTCGTACTGTTTCCGACATTGTCAAACTTGATTTATTCAATTATTTCTGCCTCTTTTAACTCTTCTAGTATAGTAACAATTTCATGAATTGCATTCGATATTCATAGTATGACGCAGACCCTTGGCTCATAATGCAAACATTTAACAGATGGGGAGGCGGACATCACCATAAATCATATACGATTTTCTTCACACATTCACGTTCTAATCTCAAAATTTTTAAATGCTCCTCGATGGGCTCCATCACATTGTCATCAAACCAACTCCACTCGTCTGGAAGTCGTAGTTTTGTATTAGTTTTAAAGTCCGGATGTCCATCTAGCGTAACGGTGATATCCATACGATTGCAACCAAACCATGGAAATAACTTTAAAAATTCATAGAAATACTGCTCATAATATTTTTCCAAAAAGGGCCGGCTTCCATGTTACAATCATACTGCTACGATTTATTCGATAGACAATGATTTATATGTTTATGCCCTCCTCGTACAAGCCGCTGTCTACAATTTCTACATAACAGACAGAGAGGACGCAGTTTGGCAGTTTGATTTGCAACTCCAGATGTCCATCTAACATAACGGTTATATCCATACGATAGCAACCAAACCATGGAAATAACTTTGAAAATCCATAGAACTACTTCTCGTAATATTTTTTTTCCAAAGAGGTGACCAAAAACCTGAACTGGAACACCGCCACCACCACCACCACCACCATCCCAAATAAAAAAGAGAAATAAATAATGGTGGGGAGTATTACCACACTGAGTTCAGTTATTCACTAAAATTGTCTGAAATATGATTGAGGATAATGTTTACCACCATTGTTTTCTTTCATATGTTCGTGCAATGTGCAAGCAATACATTTTCGCCCTTCTCGATCAGTTTCTCCTTTACATTTTGGACACTTATACTTAACTGGCACAGGCATCTCTCTCACTCTATTTTTTATTACTGCTCGCAATCTGTACAATAAATGGTGTTAAGAATCCCCATCTCTTTCTTATTTATATGATTTGAAGAAGACGTCGCTGAGATTGGGGCGAGTCAAGTATTTCAAACGTATGATTCTGTAAATTGTGATTTATGTCTGCAGTTGTGTTCGCTCCCATGGTGATTTAGAGTTTGATGCCACTGTATGAGAATGTGTAATTGGTAAAATTTACAGACAGACAGACAGACAGACAGTTTGACAGTTAGACAGGCAGACAGACAGACAGAAAGGCAGACAGACAGACAGACAAACAGACAGACAGACAGACAACATGTTGGTGCTGTTTAAGCAAAACGATATGAATTTACAGAAAGTCTACCGAGATCATGTTAATACTGATATGACTTACGAACAATTTAAAGAAATGTGCGTGTATTGTTGAATTTTTTGGTAATAGACAAAGAGAGTGATTTAAAGAATGGACGCTATCGTCATGAATTTGATTCGTATATATACATCTAACAATTCTGATATCTATTATTTGATAAGAAACTGTTAGCGTGTGAACTAGTTTGAATCTGTCAGTCTGTCTAACTGTCTAGCTGGCTGTATACCTGTCTGGATGTCTACCGCTTACATACTTGTGATAATAATGAAAACGAATGTAGCAACAGAACTCATTAAAACTAAAAATATTATAAGACAGAAAGTTCGAGCTCTTAAGGAGGGTAAGTTGGTGCAACAACAGCTCCTCGGTAAATTTTTTAAACCTGTTACCGAACAAATGCAAAGTGTTGCAAAAGAGATAAATAAAAATGGGAATCCTCCATCACAATTTAAGCCTTTCAAATTGAAAAAGAAAGAGAAAGTTAAACACAATTATGATGATGATAAATATAATCTTAAAAGAAAAACTAAATACGTTTATGACGCGGATGATGACGATGATTAATATATGAATATATCAAAGCCTCCAAAACTAGAATTATTTACACCAAAACCGGCTGATGAAGTATTGAGTGAATCCGCCGAAGATGATCCTAATACGACTATAACAAACAAATTTCAGCCGTCTACCAGCATAGAACCGCAAGCTATAAGTTCTTTCTTAGAACAGTATGACAAACTTCTTAGGAAATATGTAAGCAATTATCTTATAGAAAGACAAAATCTAGGGAGGTATGGAATTAGATATGATTTTGATAAAAACCAATTTTATTTTGGTGGAGATGAGCTAGATATAAAGGGATCAGATATAATTGTAAAAAATGTGCACTATGAAGGTACGCCTGGTTTGTACGAATTACTATTTAAAAACGTTCCTCAAATAACTCCAACGCTGACAGATAGAGCAAATTATAATTATATCATAAACAGAACAAATAATGCGGCGCATAGAAATTTTGATAAAAATGAACAGAAGGTAGGTTTCAAACAAGCGAAATACAAGAAATTTATAATTTATTTTAAAATTTTGATTTTAATCTTACCTTTTACGTACAGTCTTTAGCATTGTAATAACCTTAGTTATTCGACTCTAATCGACTATTAAAATCAGATTAAGACAAACCGTGAATACCGGATATAGGACAATACTGTATTTATTAAGTAATTAATAACTGCCTTTATCATACGTTTAACAACTTTGTTAATAATATTTGATAAATACTTCAATTTTAGATTAATATTACTGTCTGTTTATATCTTCTACAGTCTTCTATTCGTCAGATATCTCTGCTACAACTATGCTCGTTGCAACCAAAAACTGGACTATTTACGAATGATTTACAAATAATACCGTTGTAAAAAACCGAAAATTCCAATGATAAAATTAAAACCACTACCCATTTTAGGAACAATATTTTAAGCTGCTTTTTATTTTTGTAGTTATTGAATGCTTTATCATTTAATGATCATATGTACCGTACCCAACATTATCAACCAAGCCTCAGATTGGTTCCAGGCAAATAAGCTTTGTTTAAATCAAAATAAAACTACAACCTTAGTATTTTCAAATAAACAAAATATCTGTGAAACCGTCAAATTTTTAGGCCTTACCTTGGATAACAAACTAACTTGGCAAGCACATGTTGACAATCTTTCAATTAAGTTATCAAGAACGATCTATGTAATTAGACAAATAAAAAATCGAGTAAACTTAGATGCTGCCATTACTGCATACCACGCATTATTTCATAGTGTAATGACGTACGGTCTGATAAACTAGGGTACCTCTACACATATTAAAAAAAAATTCATTGTACAAAAAAGAGCCTTGAGAGTGTTGGCGGGAGCGAGTCAGTTAGACAGTTGTAAATCATTGTTCAAAAAATATAACATATTAACGCTACCGTCAGCAATACCATATTGTAATCTATTACACATAAAAAAACATTATGGTGATTATACAAAAAACGGCGATGCCCATGGTTACGACACCAGCAGTCGAGACGATATACAGATTTCGCAGCGGAGATTAACGTCCACTAAACGAAATAATTTCGGAATAGGATTATTTAATTCGCTTCCTAGTACTCTCAAAAATGCCCCAACAAAACTCTTCAAAGTTAAGCTTAAAAAACATCTTCTGGCCAATGGCTACTATGAACTTTCCGATTTCAGATTTGTTGAAAATTAAGACTGTCTTGTTTTATTGACTTTAGTATTTTGTTGTTACTGTATTTTTCTGTAGATAACTATTTCTGTAAATGTATTGTATTTTTTTAAATTTTTATATTTTTATATTTAAATGGAATTGTTACATATCTAAGCACCACGGTGTATATTATGATGAATAAAAATACTACTACTACTACTACCCAAGCATTGTGTTTATTATGTGTTAAAATCCTTAAGTATTTATAAACCTTGAGTTTTTTAAAATATGTTGCATTATCTGCTAATATTTTCTTTGGTTTTACAAATTCTATAAAATATTCATTTACATTTTGCAAAAACATTTTGAGTGTTGCATCTTTTAGCTGGAAAATAGTTTCACATATTTCGTAAATATACTACCATAACATCCTTAAAGCCAAGGTGCTAACACAAGAACAAAGGTGTCTGTTTTTGCGAGATTGGTATGCGGAAGTTGCTGAATCAGATAAACTGAAAAAATGCTAGGTGCTACACACGATTTTTTTATCGCCCTGTTTTGTATTATAAAATTCTGCTGTTTAAGACTCCACTATACTTATGTGTGTTAGCTTCCTACCAGAGTTTACTGCTGGAATTATATATGTGTGTAAAATTGACTAAACTATATCAAACTTTTAACCTGCTAACTGAAGAGTATTTTATGCTAATATATTGCTTTATTTGGTTTTAATTTAATTCTTATTAACTATAATACTAGATATAGAACAATTGTATTTATTAAGTAATTAATAACTGCCTCTATCATACGTTTAACAACTTTGCTAATATTATTTGATAAATAATAAATTTTTTAGTTAATTTTAGATTAATATTACTGGCTGTTTACCAAATTTTATTATTATCTAATTTAAGATTCAATTTTTATTAACTCTGTAAGTAGCAGTAAGCTCCGGTTCTCTAAGGGGAGCGTGAGTTCGAACCCCATACCTGGCAATTTTTTGTTTGTTTGTATAACAGACATCAGTACTTGACAAATTTATTTCAAGATATTTTTTGCAGATCATCGTCGCAAATTTCTCTAGACACTGATAATGGAGGTCGTTAACTGCGTCAGCAAAACATTTTCAAACAAAGACACCATTCAGTTTAGCAGTTGTGCAGATTTTTCTCAAACAATGAGTTTTACTGTTAAATTTTTACCAGTCTTGCACATTTTCAAACAAGTTTGGACAGGCTTGAATCCTTAGACAATAAAATCAGGTTTATCTGATAATGGAGGTCAGCAAAAATTCCTCCAGACAACAAAGACGTCTAATTATTTTTTGCAATCGTGCAGATTTCTCAAACAATGGACGTCATTGTTCAATTGGTAGACAATAACATCCTGCATCTGCAAGTCTCAACAAGTTTTGCATTCTGAGATGATGACTCACATCCTGTTGAGCCTGGGAAAATTTTGATAAGCGTAGGAATAAAATTAGACTTTTAGCCTCAAAATTCATCGAGTAAACCTTGTAAAAAATTAGACTTTTAGCCCCAAAAATTTATCGTGGGAACCGGAAGTGGCACGTGACCTCGGTGAGACCAATGAGCTTGACCTTGGTTAGGTCAACGAACTTGACCCCGGCTGGGCCCGTGACCTCGCCCGTTCGTTCGGGTGACATGGAAAATGAGCCAGAACGCCTCTAGGTACACTACTTATATAATATGTATGCAAAATATCGTGTTCCTCCAACAAATAGTTTTTAAGTTATACTGCCAACAGACAGACAGACAGACAGACAGGCAGGCAGACGGAATTAAGAAAACATCTTTTTCGTCATCTAGGGACGTTGAAACGTGAAGAGCTGAAGAAATCTCGAAAGGTGATTTTTTTGTGATTACAATACGTCCTTCGTCTTTCAGACGAGCGAAGTAAAAAAGAGAAATAATTTGTGATAAGAAAATCAAGAAAAGTTGATACCCGTTGTTGAAAAGTAACAAAATTGTAATTGATATTTTCATGTTATCAGATTGTGAGATTAATAATAAATTACAGTGTTCGGTATACGGGGTGGTGACTTGCGCGACGCAGCATGGGGATTTCAATAATAAATTTTTAATGTTTGATTATTGGCTTCCCTATTTTTTTAAATTAAAGTGTATATAAGTTTTTTGTAGAGAAAAAAATACTGCATCTGTAGATACTATAGTTTATAATTTTCCAATTTCCGGAACCCTATAAAGTAAAGAAATTAAAAATGCTATTTTGAAAAAAAAATTAGTGGCGCCTTGAAAATATGTAAACAAACAACATGCACATTTACTTTTGTCATTGCTGTTTGACGTTTATAACAGATCAGTAAATATTCTTCCCGTTAAAATGTATTCAACTAAAGAAAAAGTAGAAATGATAAAATGGTTTTAAGCTGGAAATAGTGCTCTTCAAGTAAGTGCCTTGTTTAGCGTAAAATATCCGAAACCGCAAATTCCAAGTAGTTCAACGATTGAAAATTTGAAATTACAGGCACAGTATTAAATAATTGTAAATGTAACAATTACGCTGAAAACGTGCAGCAACATGAGGAAAATTACAACACCTTGAATGTTTGGTAGCAGTAGCTGCAGATCCCAGTGTAAGTTTAAGGCAAATAGCGCAAGGTATCGACTTGCATCACAGCCGAGTCCTGGAAATTTTGAAAAAACACAAGTTTCGCTCTTACAAAAAAAATATCAGTGTCATCAAGAGTTGCTTGAACTTGATATGGTGAAGAGAAGTGCATTTTGCTTGCAAATTATGGAAAAATGTAACGAAAACAAGGAGTTTTTGAATAACGTTTTGTTTACGGATGAATGCACATTCACACTGCATATTGAACCAAATGTGTAAAATTGCAGAGTATGGGCACTGAAAATCCACGCAACATTTTACAAACCAGGACCCAATATTCCCAAAAAGTTAATGTTTGGGCGGGAATACTAGGTCATCACATTATAGGACCATTTTTCTTAAGTGAAAACCTCACAGAAGAGCGCTTTTTGCAGTTGTTAGAAGAAGATATAGCTCCGGCGGTGACCGAAGTTGCTAGAGACGATCAAGAGATTTGGCTTCAGATGGAAGTGTAAATTGCGCGACTTTGTAAAGTACAGTTTTTCCAATAAGGTGATTCGTCCAAATTATTTAATTAACTGGCCTGCTAAGACCCCCGATCTTTCGCCCAACTATTTTTTACTTTGGGGACATTTAAAATCGCAAATTTACTCTGGAAAACCTTTCAAACTATTGAAGAGCTAAAAAACTGTATTCAAACCCAATGCGATAACATATGACAATATCAGTTAGCAAACTGGAACACCGCCACTACCACCACCACCATCACAAATAAAAAAGAAAAATAAATAATGGTGGGGGGTATTACCACACTGAGTTCAGTTATTCACTAAAATTGTCTGAAATATGATTGAGGATAATGTTTACCACGGCATTTATGTTTGAATATGATTTCGGGCATGTTTCCTGCGCGATTGGCGTATACATGACGTAATCTGAAGGTACAATTTTCACACACTCTTTTCGCAGTAAATCAGGCTGTATTTCATTTCAGCAATAACGAGTCGAATTTTGGCTTTCAAGTGCTCAATTGTTTCCGGTGTATCGGCATAGACATGCGACTTTACATATCCTCAAAGAAAATAATCTAACGGCGTCAAATCGCACGAAAGGGGTGGCCAGTTAACAGATCCACAAAATGGATCCACGAAATCCACAATTTCGAACTGGAAGTGAAGTTGTAAAGTTATTCTAGTTGCTTCTTGCGTTACAGGTAAAGTGTTTTTGAAATAATTAAAGCGTTATGTAATGAATACAGTCAGATGTGGAGTATTAATAATTACATTTCGTAACTGACCTTGACTACTGTCATTCGCAAACATTCGCCCGCGTGGCATAGCCTACTGTTTATTATGACATAAATTAGAAGTGTCGTAGATGCAAACCTTTGTTAAATCGAAATTTATGGATTAATAACAGTAAAATTAAGGTCGTAGATAAAATATTGTATGCAACGCGTGCTAAAAGGCGTTTATGCACGAGACATGTTATGAAACTCAGCCTTCGGTTTCGTTTCATAATTTTCATGTCTCGTGCATAAACGTAAACTTTTAGCACTTGTTGCATAAATAGCTATTAAGCCATGTCCCACTGTCAATATTTGGTCCAAAGTTTTTATAAAAACTAGATCAACTGTTTGCAGTAACACTGAAAAGTGAGGTTAGATTGTAGTGTTTTGACATATGGTTTTGACTAAAATAGCCGCCTCTTTGGCAAGCCTTTTATTATACTGTTGCATTCCTTATTACAATGAAAAAGTTAGTGTATATAGAAAGGAACTTTTGACAGGGCTTACAAGTTTAATTGGTTATGCCCAAATTCAGCAACAAAAGAAAAAACAAAATGACCGTAAAACGTAACCTCAACAAAACAGCTTTGCAGGAAGTGGTGGCCAAGAACACAAAATAATACCTAATGCCAAGAATGAGGTTAAAAAATTAAAATGTTAAGCGTGAACGTATTAAAACGGAAATTTCGCGCGCCTTTTCACATTCTCAGTAGGCTGGGCTTAGCCATCAACATCCAATGAAATGCGTGATCTCATCAGAAACAGACACCCTCAACGTAAATTTCAGTGACGGCATTTGTATAAAACTGTGGGCTGTCACACTATCAAAATTCTGTTTATAAAACTGTTTATAAAATTTTTTACAGTGGGACGCGGGCTTTTAAGCAATCATGACAGTGGTACTACAAAAAAAAATTGTTGATAAACAGTAACAGATTGTTAATTTAAAACTTATATGGATATTTACTTCTCACAATGAGGGATTTATTGAAAGTAAAATGATCTCACTTTAAACTTTTATAAAAATAATCGACCTAATAGTTTAGACCAGGGATGAGCAACCCGCGGCCCGCCAAACTTTCTCGTGCGGCCCTTCAAAGATTTTACATTTTGACTTTTAAAAATTCCTACAGTGTCCCACAGCTTCATTGCACCCTAGGCGTGTTAACTGAATTTTTGGAAATGATGCCGACATCATAGGCACTGATACCATCATTTCCAAAAATTAAGCATCGGCATTTCTTGGTATAAAATGTTACGCGGCTTCGTTTGACGCTACGCATATGTGCCGTAACCGCTGCATCGGCAAGTGGGTTAAAGTCAAAGCTCAAAGGGCATTTCAACTCCTTCAGAAACCCGAAAATATGCCCAGCATAAAATTAATAACGGAATTTGAATTGCGATTTAAACTATTTAGATCAGAAAAAAACGTTCTTAGTTTTAACATATTTTCTCCACCATTTAATATAGAAGTGGAAACAGTTCTGGATGAGTTACAAATGGAATTAATAGATTTACAAAACGACACGGATTTAAAAAATCAATTTCAAAATGTTGACATCATTTCTATCAAAATTACATGAATTTAGAAAACTTCCCATGATTAGGCGCACATGCAAAGCAAATAATGACACTTTTTAAAACACCTATGTTTGCGAACAATTATTTTCCGCAATGAAAATAATTAAAAGCTATCACCGATCAAGATTAAATGATGTACGGTTAGAAAGCTGAGTGGGAGTTGCTGTGTCGTCTATATCTGCAAATATAGACCAATTGATGGCAAAGAAGCAATGTCAAATTTCTCATTAAATAATCTTTTTCCACATATATCTTTCGCTGTTTTTTAATAGTATTTCTATTAATAAGTGTTTTATTTCTGTAATTTTTTATGCGAGATTTGTTTTGTTAAAAGAGATAATTTGAGTTCATCATTCAGTGTTTGTATTATCATAAGTTTCTTACATGCAGCCCGCACATTTCTAAATTTGTAACTGGCCCGTTGTAAAAAAAGTTGCTCATCCCTGGTTTAGACAGTACATGAAACGGAAACAAATATTGAAAGTTGTCAAAATATTATAATTCCAATTCTAAAAATATAAAATTTACACTGCGTAGTACCTACTATGAAACCCATTACTACTAAAATTTACAAACCAACCCTATTTTGAAATATTTTAATGCAACTGACATTAAATTAAAAATTACACTTTTACTAGGACTTACAAAAATAATTTGCTGTACGTTGTTTAGTTTTTATTTCCCGTTAGTAAGAGTTATTTTGTATAATTTTCCCTCGTTCATCCCATGCGAGAACCATGATACACTTTAAATAATTTCTAGGGACACTATTTAAAACTAAAATTATAAAGAAGCAGAAGCGGATGAAGCCGCTGTGATACCAGACAATTTCCCGGTGGGCGGTCTGTGCAAAGACTTCTTTTAACAAAAATATTACGTCTAGGTAATATGAAACATATAATAAAATGTAAACCGATGGTTGAAATACTGAAGCTAAAAAAAATGGAATTATGAGTGAAACTGAAGCTTTCGTAGGATGGGCAAAACTCGATTTTGCAAGAAAATCATTTGAATTTATTATTAAAGAACAATTGACTTAAAACTCGTTTGTAGAAATGAAATATTCTTTGATGGGAAACCATCTGATGAAGTTTCGGAATGTAAGAAAGACCAATTCAAGATCGGTTTTATAACGTCATCATGGATCTGCGGTAGAGTCAATTAGCAGGAGGCTGTCAAACAACGCTGAGTTATGTAGGGATCTGAACAATCTGGACCCAACTAATTTTGAGGAAACTTCCAAGGGAGAGCTACCTGAAGACTCGGAAAAATTTGTCGGCGAAATTGACAAAGATTGACTTTACTGCAAATTCAGCAAAATTAATAAAAAACATAACAAGCTTTGCAGGTAACTGGGGAAGACCATCATATTAACAATTGAAGATTCGTATAAAACTGATTACACTGGATTTGATATCGATTCAGATGTTTTCTCAGTATAATCAGACATTGAAGAAGAATGGACTGAAAGCAATGAAGTTACTCATGAAACATCAAAGAAGAGTTCGAAGTTAAAATCATGTACAGAATCTTTGAAATACCAAAAAAACTGCATCATCTGCTGTTACGGTGCAATTCTAAAATATAATTTATCCCAAGGAATTTATTCTAGATTGGTGCTGGCTTATCAGTATGTAGGTATTTTCATTGCTTATTTCGCAGGTAGCTTGTGAGTGGTTTTTTCTGCTTTGAAATTCATTAAAAATAGACTGCCGAGTACCTTATCTGATAATCAACTGGAGTCATTTATCTTGATGAATATTGAAAATAAAGTTGTAAGTGATGTCAACACTGGCGAATTTATTAACAGTTTGGGTCAAACATGCAACCTGATGCAGAGCTTTATTATATTGATCTTATTTTTTTTATTGAGTACAACTTTTTATATTATTTTGATTTGTTATATTTCTATAAATGTGTTGTTTATTACAACTAGTCCATAAATGTAAATTGTTACGTGTCAAAAGTGTAATTAAAATGAGAATTTATTTTGTGTATAATTCATTGCCGCGCAACAGCTCCTTTATTAGAACACGGTTCTTGTGTAAAAGCAGCGTCAGCTATTGGGTTGATCTGTTTTACCGGCAGCCGTCAGTAGCTGTTTTAAACAATTGGTTTGTTTTTCCCTGGAAAAAAGCAGCGTTCTTTTCCGCAGAGTTCCGGGGTTGTGCTTTAGTGAAGAAAAATAACCAGACCACCCGTAGAGAGTTGGAACTGATCAGGAAAGATAGACGTCATCTTTCTGACTTGATTTTTGCTACGTAACGTAAATGGCATATGTCCTCAAACATGTTACATTAGTCAAATTTTTTTAACTTATTTTGTTTTGCTTTTCTTAAAATGACAATGCTCCCCGTGGTCACCTTGTATTTCTCATCATGTCAGTATTTTTGTGAAAGTCAACGTTGTTACCATATAAAAAGCAGATAATTGAAATTATTCCTTTTTATTACACATATCGAAATTGTTGTTATAATGTAGCACTTACCATTTTTTTATATATTTCCTTACCTTCCTTACTTAACATGTATTTATGGTGTGAAATAACAATTTGAGGAAAGCGACTACACTGCAATTTAATTATTTTCAATTTTATTTTTTGACACATTAGTAAGTTTTGTAATACTATCATTACTACAGTATAGTATTGATGACTGGTTTAATCAAGAATTATTTACCAGATTACTTGGTTATAATAAATTACTCTTACATTGCTTCTTCAACTTGACACGAAATAGATCGCTCTATGTAGATATAATAAAATAATACACTACTGAACGAAACTTATCCTATAACATAAAATCGTTGCTCTCTTTGTATGTTTGCGTGTATTTTTGTTTGCTATCTAATCCGAAGATACTGGCCCGGTTAAGTTGTATGATGGCTTAATTTGCCGACTTAGATCGTAGGCCTGTTTTTATTTTCAAAATAAGTGTGAAAAAGTGTTAGCTATATTTATCTATATTTTCCTTTACCTACCTTTAGGTCATCGCTATATCTCTTAGTCAACAATCGATCACTATAAGAGTATATTTGAGGCCCGTCTCTAGCATAAGTGAAGACGTCGCGGATTCTAGTTTATGATGTTGATAATTGGCGCCAACAAGTTAAACTCAAATATACTGATATAAGCCAAGAAACTTGTAACTTCACTTTCTATCAACTAATAACAATACGATTATTGAACTCCCTATCAAAATGAAAGAAAGCAATACTTGTAGCTAGTTTTATTACTACTAGAACATTATTACCATCGATCAGACAATTAGCATCTTTAATATTACAACCTAACGCAGGGTACCCCAAATAGCTTAACTTAAACCGCTCGTAAGTTTAATGGTTACACAGTTTTTATATGCAAAAATATCATCAGATTCTAGCTAAAACACGTATCTTTGTGCCGATATACTCGCAGACATTTAATACGTCCCGTTACTCCTATCACATGTCAGCTTGACACGCCCCAACCTCGGCTGCCATTCGCTACACATCGACCCCCAAGACTGCGGTTGATTCTCCGTAGATTATCTTTCCAAGATTTTCCGCCTAATAGTTGTTGCCTGTTCACAGGCAATAAACTTCGCAATCGTTGAATTCGTGTTTCCCAAATCGCTTCACAGCTTGAATATAATATTCATTGGAAAAATGACATTCGCTTAATGATCTCCCTTACAGGAACGATTGGCCAGTAACCCAATTCTTTACTATCACCAAACCATATTAAATGGCGAGATTGTCATTTACACCCCACGAAAACGCTTGCCTTTTTTTAAAAGCTGATATACAAATTTTCTCTCAAACAAACAAACGTTGTTTTCATCTCTTCTCTAGCAACGAACAAAGCCAATCTGATAATAATTTTATCGCGTCATTCTCACTAGATTCCTCATTCAACACTAGTATTAATATCAAATGCTTTTTACACGTAACAAACTCCCCCCTTACCAGAAAGGAAAAATTTCAACGAAATTTTTAACTAAATAAAAACTTTATCCTAAAAGGATACATACATATACGCTAGAGAGTCAGTAAACCGTCTGTCATAAGACGTCTCTAACAATTAATCTAAAAAAATACCCAATACCTACACCACAAACAAGCAACTACACTGTAGAGAGGAACCCAGGACCAGATCAACCCCACGACAAGGATCAAGATTGTTCGTCGCTGCTGGATGTAAATGCCGCTCCGGTGAACAACCCTGTAACAACCTGTCGTGAAGAAGTTCCACCCCCATGAACCCCCCAAAATTACTCCAAATCTCCACAGCGTACCCCCCCTGACAACTTCCAATAAACCCCCGAGGCGGAAGCACACCTCCACACAGTTTCAGGTACTGTCAGACCGAAAATAGTTAAGCCAAAACGAAGAATAACCAGGGTTTTCCTTTTGACACGCCTGGGGAGGAAGTAACCCCAGTGACAGAGAGTTAAAGAAACCAGAAAAGTGAGAGGCAGAAGCCAACATCCACACAACTCTCATACGCTCCGACGGAGGGATCCTTCAGCGCCCCGAACGGCCTGAAGAAAATCCCCACCAATCTTCATCCCACATCCAACAATCACTCATCACCAGAGATTTCATCCGCACCAGATCAAAGAGAAATAAAAGAAAACAAATTGTCATTCATCTAAGTAAACAGTTCATTCAAAACAAAATCGACATTCACTACATTACAAGAGAGAAATATAGACAAAGAAGGCGAAGAATGAAGGACTGGTCATCTTAAAAATTTTGTTTTGTAGGGAAACACCTTATATCCCCAAACCCCAAGGGATACCTAAAAGAAACGAAGAAGTTGTACTTCTTTAACGATTAATCTCGTTACCCTTATGTCCCCTTAGGAAAAGCAGGATAACGTAACGCTCTTCCAATACAATCAAAAAGAAAACCATCCATTAACATTTCCCAACAGGGAACTCCCTATACGTTATACCCAAAAGAGGGAAAAGAACAAGATATTAAAGTTTCCCAAATAGTGTCCTTCCCGACTGTGCCCTTCCAACCACCCTATACCTTAAAATGGGGAAAGAACAAGATATTAAAGTTCCCCAAAGAGTGACCTACCCTACTGTGCCCTTCCAACCACCCTATGCACATCACACATCATTAATTCATCTCAGAGTTTTCATAAGGTTTCAAATCCTTGGCATGCCAAGTCCCCTTTAATATTTTTTCGTCAGGATCTTTGAGTTCATAAACCCATCGTGAAAACTTTCGATTAATAATAAACGGTCCTATAAATTTTGCAGCAAGCTTGGAAGTAAACTGACGAGCAGCATCCGATAACACATAGTGTCTACGCAACACTGCTTGATCCGGAACGAACTCGAAAGGTCGTCGACGAAAGTCATAGCGAGTTTTTGACTTTTGATAAGCCTTATCCAAACGACGTTTAACATCAGCATACAGTTGCTTGAGTACTGTAGAACGATTATCTAAATCTTTATCCCGATTAAATTGAATTTCCGGATTTCCATCACCAACTACCGGTTCGTGATTTAATATGATTTCTCTGCCAAAATTAATGAAATATGGAGTTTTTCCCGTAACTTCATGAACTGAGGTACGTATAGCACAAACTACGTGAGACAAATATTTATCCCAGTCTCGATGACGGTCTGATACGTAAGCTGTCAACATAGTTTTCAGCACTCTGTTTATACGTTCCGTAGGATTAGCTTGAGGATGATAATTGGCAGTGAACGAAATCTTACAGCCATACTTCTGATTTAAAGTTTGAAACTCGTGACTGCGAAACTGAAAGCCATTATCACATATGATTCGCTTGGGAACCCCAAACATCAAAAATACGTCTTTCTCAACAATACATGAGATAACCTTAGCTGATGCTGTACGGAGCGGAAACTTACTAAAACAATCAGCCACTACGAATATATAGGCGTACCCTCGTACTGAACGAGGTAAAGGACCTACAATATCACAACAGATTAATTCCCAAGGCTTCGAAATTAATGAATGTCCACCCATATACCCTGCAGGGGCTCTCTGTTCTGGTTTAATTCGTTGACACGTTTCGCAACGGCGAACATAAGCAGCCACATCATAACGTAGTTTAGGCCAGTAGTATCTTTGTGCAATACGATGAAAAGTTTTATTAACACCCGTATGACCAGCGGTCGGAATATCGTGATTTTGTTTGATAACTTCTTGGCGTTGAGTCTTTGGAACAACCAGTTTCCAATGATCTTCATCATCTGCCAAGTCTGGATAATCGGTTGGAACATATTTATACAATTGACCGTCACTAACTCTCCAATGGAGGAATTTTCAAGGATTGTTAATAACAAATCGACACATACGATGATACCATGGATTACCAGCAGGACCAAACTGAACGTTAATAGCATCAATAACAGGAACAGCACGAGACAAAGTGTGAGGCACAACATGTTCTTTACCTTTTCGATGAATAATGTCAAAATCATATTGTTGAAGGCGAACTGCCCATCGAGCGATACGACCAACAGGGTCTTTAACACTATTAAGCCATTTTAAGCTATAATGATCAGTTACTACCGTGAACTTAGTTCCCTCAATATATGGTTTAAGTTTTTCAATAGCAAAAAGGACAGCGAGGCATTCACGCTCTGTTGTGCTAAAATTTCGTTCGTTTCTAGTAAGCGACCGACTAATGTAACATATAACTTTCTCTCCATCAGCTTGATGTTGAGTAAGTACGGCACCAATGCCATAACCAGAAGCATCCGTTTGAATAACAAAGGGTACAGAAAAATCAGGGCAAGCTAGTATCGGAGCAGATATCAAATGTTCTTTAATATCACTGAAGGCTCGTTCATAATTACTATCCCAGAAAAATTTCGCATTCTTGCGGAGCAAGGATGTAAGAGGTCCGATAAGTGAAGAAAAATTCTGAACAAAGCGACGGTACCATGACGCCATACCAATTACACGACGTACTTCCTTCACTGACACAGGAGTAGGAATACGATTAATTGCATCTACTTTTTCTGGGTCTACTAATAAACCGCGTGAATTCACTACATAACCGAGATACTTAAGTTCTGGCTTACAAAAATGACATTTATTTTGGCTTAAAGTAAGACCAGCAGCTAATAACCGAGACACAACCTCACGAAGAGTAGAAAGATGTTTTTCGAAAGTTGGCGTACAGATTACAATATCGTCAAGATACGTAAAGACATATGGTTCCAAATCAGCACCAATAACCCTATCAATTAGGCGTTGCCACCTTGCCGGCGCCGTATGCAAACCAAACGGTAGGCGGCGAAATTGAAATAACCCCCTATTAGGTACAGTAAACGCTGTTAAAGGGCGTGAAGAAACAGCCACAGGTATCTGCCAATATGCGGATTTAATATCAAGAGTCGTAAGATAATGTGCGTCACGAAGTTTATCCAAAGTACTTGATACATATGGAATAGGATAAGCATCAGGTTGACTGACTTTATTAAGTTGGCGATAATCAACACAGAACCGATAACTACCATCTTTCTTTTTAATCATTACTATCGGAGATGACCAAGCAGAAGTCGAAGGTTCTACCACTCCCTCATCCAACATTTTCTTTAACTCAAGATCTACCTGTTTCTGCAGAGCAGGAGAAATAGGATAATATCTCTGCTTAATAGGCGACGATGTGGTTTTAATCTCATGTTCAACAAGATGAGTGCATCCTAACTTATTTCCCATTTTACTAAAAACTTCTTTGACAAAACAATCTAATTGTTCTCGCTGAACTTCAGATAAATGTTCTACAGCCTGTATTGCATTACTTCCGGGATCAAGTGATCTTTCGAGAAGGTCCATTCGTTAATTCTAAAATCGGTTACAATATTTTTTTTTGTTTTTTTTTATTTATTTTTTTTTAATTTATTTACTTCCTCTCAACAGGTATACACCCAATTACAGAGAAGAAATGAACTTAAAACATGATATAATAAAGAAGTAATTAAAAATAATCAATCTATAAACGAAAGCATAACAATGAACTAAAATAACAAAAGTATTAACTAAAATTAGCTTAAAACATGATATAATAAAAAAAAAGAAATTAAAAATAATCAATCTATAAACGAAAGCATAACAATGAATTAAAATAACAAAGGTATTAACTAAACATTAATGTAATAAATAAGTAACTTAAAACAATGAACGAAACCAGTTCCAAACATTAAACTAACTTCTAAACAATTGGTTTAAATGGCCATCCCTGATAATTTTTGAACATGTTTTGTAATAGCATTTTAAATTAGATGAAAATAAATCAATGTGTTCATATATTGCGTTGGAGTGTCGGGCTAGTTTATGCAATGGCGAATGCATAAGACTATTAGTTCTTGAAAACGGCAGATAAAATAATGTATTGTTTCTGCTGCCTGCTCTAGGCACACCAAAACTGAACATTTCAATTAAATGTAAATTGCCATCTATTTTCATATCGATGATCTTTTTGACAAAGGTTACCGATTTAATAAATCTTGTTTTTTCTAGAGACAATATATTATACTGACTTAATAATGTGCTATAAGATGTTAATAAAGGATAAAATCCAGTTAATCTAAAGCTTAGTATTTTTAAAAACCGTTTTTGGATACTCTCTATTTCGTCAATATAGCAAGCATATGACGGTATCCACACTAAAGAAGCATATTCCATGATAGAACGAACATAGCAATTATAAAGTTTTATTAAGGTAGTAGTGTTACGGAATCCTTTAGAGTTGCGCATTAAGAAGCCTAGCATTCTGCTAGCTTTATTTTTCATTGTGGAGATATGTTTTTGAAAACTCATTTTATTATCAAACAATATTCCTAGATCCACGGTCTCATACTTTCTATTTAGGTTTACACCGTTCATTACATAGTTGAAAGTAAATGGCTGGAGTCTCATAGTATAAGTTAAAACAAAACATTTGCTGATGTTTAGAGGCAATTCGTTTTCATATGTCCATTCCACTAATCTGCTCAAATCCTCCTTTAATTCCTCGCAATCATCTGATGTTTTAATTTGTTTCCAGAGTTTAAGGTCGTCTGCAAACATCAAGCACTCCGAGTTGATAATACATGTTGGCAAATCGTTTATAAACATTAAAAATAGCAAGGGGCCTAAATTTGCACCTTGCGGTACACCACAATTAACAACGTACTTTTTAGAGTTAGAGTTACCAAACACTACATATTGATTCCTATTACTTAGATAAGACCTGAATAGTTGAATGAGTTCTAAAGAAAAACCAAACGTTTTTTATATATTATTTTTTTAATAACAAAGCATGAGATACTTTGTCAAACGCTTTGGCGAAATCGGTATATATCACGTCAGTTTGAATATTGTCGTTTATCGCTTCTGATACGTTTTGAGTGAATAGTAATAAATTAGTTTCGGTAGATCTATTGGGCGTAAATCCATGTTGGTATGGTGTTATCTTTGATTTTACGTGTTAAAAAATTCTGGTGTGTAATATAATCTCAAATACTTTCGAACAGGAACAAATCAAAGAAACTGGCCTGTAGTTCTTAATATCTGATTTGTCACCTGTTTTGAATATAGGACACACTTTAGTTGTTTTCCATATATCAGGATAGGCGCATGTTTTTATTATTAAATTAAACATTATTAACAACGGATAAGTTAAACTATCCGAGCATGCCTTTATTATAAATGAAGGTATTTGATCTACGCCAACCGACCTCTTAGGCTTTAGCCTCTTAATAGCTGCATAAAGTTCTTCTAAAGAGATTTTATCAATGCTTAATGTATCTAACCAACCCACTTGATCTTCCGATAATGGAAAATCTAGATTAGGTTGCGTGTTTGCATATACCGATCTAAAATTTTCTGCAAATGCTTCCGCCGATTCCGCTGATGTTTTTAACAAGTTTCCATTAAATTTTAGCATAGGAATATTTAATGCGTTTCCTTCTTTCTTGTTTTTTAGAAAAGACCAAAAAACAGACGGATCAGTATTTATATTTTGTTCAATGTTATTAATATAACTACGATAAGCAATACTAATATCACGTTTGATTTCAGTTCTATATTTGATAAAGTTTAAGTGATAACTTTGCTGGCGAAACCTTTTCCATAACTTGTGATACCGAGATTTGGTTTTTATCTTTTTGACTATATCTTTGTTAAACCATGGCGGATATCTCTTTTTTGCAGGTTTAGACTTAGGAACTGAATTGTCCAATGCAATATAAAATAATCGATAATATTCCTCCACCATCGCATTTACATCTTTATATACATTTAAACTGTTCCAGTTTGTATCCCTGAGATTCAAGTATAGTTGATGAAAGTTTGCTTTTTGGTAATTATACTGTTCACCAGCAAAGCCACCGCGTAACGTGACTTCAGAATTAAAATAAATTTTAAGAGAAGGATGATGGCCACTTTGCTTAAGAAGCGGAGACTCACAGCCAGTTACTGTCATAGATAGGGATGCTAAAACGAGATCGAGAGTGCGACTGTTACTATTACGTACCTTGTTATATTGAGTCAGGCCGAAAAAATTAACAAAATTTACCATATCATTTTCCAGGACAGTAGATGCATTCGATAGGTCAGGATTCAGGTTCGGTAAATTAAAATCTCCAAGGAGGACCATTTGACCAGTGATAATCTGAAACTTATCGTATAGATTCTCAAAAAATACATTGTAATAGTGGCAAGGCGAAGAGGGGGGTATATAAACTGCACCTATAAATAATTTAGTATTCCCGTTATTTATCACTAACCATATATCTTCCAACTCAGTTTCCAAATCTGTTACACGTTCACAATAAATGTTGCATTTTATAGCAATAAGTACTCCCCCTCCTAACCTTGTCCCTGCAGCAAGATAATTCCGATCTTTTCTAAAGATAGTATATCTGTTGTCTAAAAGTTCACTGTCTAAAATGTTAGAATTTAACCATGATTCCACAATTACAATCACATCATAATTTTCCGAGAGAGCATTATTTAATAGTACATTTGTTTTGGTTCTAATTCCACCTGCGTTCTGATAGTATATACTTAGGTCAGTTGTAGTAATGGACATCTTTAAAATCGTTTGTGGAATTTATCATAAATATTTTACTCTCCTCTTTAACTCGCATGAATATTTTACCATTTCTTGTCCATAAAAACTTGATGTTATTGTTTTTTCTATATTCTCTCGCTTTGCTAAATATTTGTTTATTTTGTTTAGTTAAGGAATCATTAATAAATATGGGTTCGTTTATATTGACTGGGTTCTTATAGTTAAAGTTGTCTGGAATATGCCTTAGCCTTAAATCACGTTTCACCCGTTTTAACCGCAAAAATTCTTCCTTATCCATGCGTCTTACGAACTTTACAATTAATCCAGGTGGTTTGGAAGACTGTTGCGTTCTGGAGCCAAGCCTGTGACATGCATCAATCATGCGTGGATCTATTTGAAAACCAACTGCATCCCCTACAGCTTGAACTAGTGTTACGGGATTTTCGTTGCGTGTTAGGGGAATTCCATGAATTTCGACGCTATTTCTTCGTGTGGACTGTTCGAGATCATTAAGCTGAGATTTTAATTCTTTATTTTCTGTTTCCATTATGTAATTTTTGCTCTCCAATTCCTGAATCTTCTGTGATGACTCGTTAATTTTAATCTCTTGTTGTTTTAGGCGAAGATTACATTCGTCGATTTTTTTCATGGCATGCGTCAATTGATTTTTTTGCATTACTCTGTGCTTGCCGTATTAATTTTAGTTCATTCAAAATATCACACAAAGTTGTTTCAATGCTTTTATCTGAACTAGACTTATCGGCGACACCTCTGATCTGCTGACCTGTCCCAGCTGTAGAATCCTCAACTGGCAAATTTTCGACCCCGACAGCAGCAGCACTGCTTTTTATAGTTGATTGTAAACAATCTTTACACCTCCACTCCCTTAGACCAGGATTTTTTTTAAGGCTTTCGTACTCACTTATATTAATATTCATGCAACTTATGTGGAATGCTTCTTTGCAGTTTTGGCACTCAAGATAGTCGTCATATCTGCCACACTTATTATATATAATACCCATTCTACGCAAAAAATCGCATCCCAAAATCAAGGTATGGGGTACGGAAGGCACAACTAATAACTCACAAGTACAAACTCTATCGCGAAGCATAAGTGGTACTGTAACTATACCTAATATTTGACATTCTGCACCGTCAGCAACATTACATGTCCTATCTTTACTTGGTGTAAGCCTACAATGACCTTTCAACAGCTCCTATCCCTTTCTACCAACAACAGTATGCGAAGCACCCGAATCTAACAATCCAAGAATCTCATTATTGAAACTTTAAGATACGGTCTCTCATCAGGACCTGCGTGATTTAAAATATAATCTAAAACAGCTTTAGAACTAAAATCCGAATTATTTACAACATTGACCGAAGAATTTATTTGACACCGCGCTATTCGGTCGTCTAGCGGCGTCGACCTCCATTTCCCGAACATGAAGGGCATGTACGGACAGTAAAATCAGGTCGTCCACAACCATAGCAATATTGTTTACTATTTGCTGAACAGTTACGCTCAAAATGATTCGGTTTATCACATTTCCAACATCTCAAATCAGAAGGCTTGGTTGAATTGATTACCTTCGGTGGGTTATTACTACGAGTTTGAACGTAACCCTCATTTGAGGATACATTCACTGTATGAATCCTAGCATCCATTTATTCATCGGAAGGTAATTGTTATAACGTGGAGTAGCATCAATGACTTTAGTGCTGTTAAAACCAATAGGTGTCGGTAACGTTTGAAAATGTTGACTATCAATTACATTTGAATGATTAAAATGGTTTTGTGATTGATTGGCTTGTAATGGCTCATCGTCAAGGTCCATCAAGTTAACTGCTTGTGAACTAGAAGGAACTACAGGTTCATTTTCAGATGTTAATCTGGACTCGAGATCGTCCATAGCCCCTAAACACCTATTATATAGCTCATCTTTATCATCTGCTGAAGACCCCTCAAAAACTAACCGTTCTAGTCGATTTGAAATATGTACCAAGCGGGTCTGAATACGTTTATAATCATTACCACCCCTAACAACTGACTCAGAAGATAGTATCTCTTCCACAAGAATGTCAAGCTTCCTACTGCATATATCCAATTCTTCTACGTTATTCAATTCTACTTCCGGGAACGAAGCTTTTTCCGTCTTCTCTAACCTAATACGCGCTCTAAGCAATTTACGCTTTTCCGGCATATTTCCCTTACAAACAACTCCCCGTATTCGTAATTCGTAATCTATCTCGTCTACCAATAATCTATCAACATCCATTCTGATTCCTCAAAGTAAAACCCTTTTTACCACAAGTATACCGTTTTATGTATTATTCTCAAAGTAATTCTTTGGTTTGTCACGTTCTGACGATATTTTTCCACTTACATAAACGAGTACAGAAAGTTATGTATAACTATTGTCAGTATTGCTCCTTTCTATTATAGTACGACCTAAAGGTATATGTTCCAAACTATAGCCCCTCGTTAGCTCATCAAAAATCTTGTTAAAGGCCCACGTTGGGCGCCAAACTTGTTAGCTATATTTATCTATATTTTCCTTTACCTACCTTTAGGTCATCGCTATATCTCTTACTCAACAATCGATCACTATAAGAGTATATTTGAGGCCCGTCTCTAGCATCAGTGAAGACGTCGCGGATTCTAGTTTATGATGTTGATAATTGGCGCCAACAAGTTAAACTCAAATATACTGATATAAGCCAAGAAACTTGTTACTTCACTTTCTATCAACTAATAACAATACGATTATTGAACTCCCTATCAAAATGAAAGGAAGCAATACTTGTAGCTAGTTTTATTACTACTAGAACATTATTACCATCGATCAGAGAATTAGCATCTTTAATATTACAACCTAACGCAGGGTACCCCAAATAGCTTAACTTAAACCGCTCGTAAGTTTAATGGTTACACAGTTTTTATATGCAAAAATATCATCAGATTCTAGCTAAAACAATTATCTTTGTGCCGATATACTCGCAGACATTTAATACGTCCCGTTACTCCTATCACATGTCAGCTTAACAGGCCCCAACCTCGGCTGTCATTCGCTACACATCGACCCCCAAGACTGCAGTTGATTCTCCGTAGATTATCTTTCCAAGATTTTCCGCCTAATAGTTGTTGCCTGTTCACAGGCAATAAACTTCGCAATCGTTGAATTCGTGTTTCCCAAATCGCTTCACAGCTTGAATATAATATTCATTGGAAAAATGACATCCGCTTAATGATCTCCCTTACAGGAACGGTTGGCCAGTAACCCAATTCTTTACTATCACCAAACCATATTAAATGGCGAGATTGTCATTTACACCCCACGAAAACTCTTGCCTTTTTTTAAAAGCTGATATACAAATTTTCTCTCAAACAAACAAACGTTGTTTTCATCTCTTCTCTAGCAACGAACAAAGCCAATCTGATAATAATTTTATCGCGTCGCTAGATTCCTCATTCAACACTAGTATTAATATCAAATGCTTTTGACACGTAACAAAAGTTTTAATTTAATTAAATCGTGTACGTGAGCGTGGGCTGTGCTGCGGCAGCTGTTGCCTCGGGTGATTCACTATGTTCATATGCTATTACAGCAGCTGCTCATTCAACCAAGCATAATTGGTCTAGTGGTAGAATGCCTGCCTACCACGCGGTCGGCCCGGGTTCGATTCCCGGCCAAAAAATACTTTTTTTAAAATTTTTTATTAATGATATATTAATTTAGCAAACCGAAGCGTAGTTCGGGTGACTCACTAGTGTAATATATTCTTCATAAGTGATGATGCTAGACACTACTGTCCTAACGCTTTTTGTATTAAACAATCATCATCATCATCATTGTTGGCGCTACAACCCAGGTCGGGTCTTGGCCTGCTCCAAGATTTGACGCCATTCTGTCCTATCTCTTGCAGCCCTCCGCCATCCGCGGATATGGAGGTTAACGAGATCTTTTTCCACCTCATCCATCCATCGTGTTCTTGGCCGTCCTCGTCTTCGTCTACCTTCAGGTTTACTGTTTGTTAGTTTTTTGGGGATTTGTTGGTCGTCCATTCTTGTTAGATGCCCTACCCATTGTAACCTCATGATTTTAATATATCTGGTAATGTCAGGTTCTTGGTACATTGCATACAATTCGAAATTGTATCTGATACGCCACTGATTTTGTTCTTTAATAGGCCCATATATTTTCCGCAATATTTTTCTTTCGAACGTGCCAAGTGCCCTTTTGTCATTTTCAGTAATGGTCCAAGTTTCTGCGCCATATGTAAGTACAGGTCTAATAAGAGTTTTATAAATTGATATTTTTGTTTTTCTGCTAACTGCACTTGATCTAAAGTGGGCTTGCAGTCCCCAGTAGCATCTGTTGGCCATCATGATTCGCCGTTGTATCTCCTCACTAACTGTATTCGTAGAGTTGATTAATACCCCCAGGTAGACGAAGCTCGTTACCTGTTCAAAGGAGAACTGCATCCTTCGTCGCCAGCATATACTTCGTCTTGTGTTCGTTAACACACAGTCCTATATTTCTTGCCGCTCTTTCTAGCAGTACAAAGCTCTCAATCACTGCTTGCTTGGTGCGTCCGATGATATCAATATCATCCGCATACCCCAGAATCTGGACGGACTTATTATATATTGTTCCACTTACATTGATCCCAGATTCTCTAACAGCTTTTTCCAGCGCAATGTTAAATAGGAGACACGCCAATGCATCTCCTTGTCGTACTCCATTTTTTATTTCAAAAATATTTGAGGTTTCGCCTTGAATTTTAATACACGCGCTGGATTTCATTATCGTCATCTTAGTAAGCCTTACTAATTTGCTGGGAATTCCAAAGTCCATCATGGCTTGAAGCAGTGGCGCTCTCAGAATGCTGTCATAGGCCGCTTTGAAATCCACAAATAGATGGTGTGTGTCGATGTTGTATTCAAACGTTTTCTGAAGGATTTGCCGTACTGAGTGTATTTGGTCGGTTGTTGACCTCCCAGGTGTGAAACCACATTGGTATTTACCAATAATATGGTCGGTGTAATGTCTCAGCCTTTTGCAGAGAATGTGTACTAGTATTTTATAGGCTGTGCTTAGGAGGGTAATTCCTCTATAATTCTCGCACTCCAGAACATCGCCTTTTTTATGTATAGGGCATATGATACCCAGATGCCAATCACTGGGCATTACTTCCGTATTCCATACAATTTGTATAAGGTTGCATATGACTTTCTGCAGTGTTTGGCCTCCGAACTTGTACAATTCACTGTTGATCTCATCAACTCCCGGAGCTTTATTATTTTTTAGACTGGCGATGGCTGCTTTAACCTCTTCTTCTGACGGTACTTCAGTATTGATTACCATCTCCTCTCCTGCTTCAGTTTCATTTGGCAAGTGTATGTTCTCTTGCGAGTAATCATTCAGTTTTGTTTCAAAATGTTCTGCCCATCGCCTTAGTATTGCACCTCTATCATTTAACATTTCTCCATTTCTTCCCCTGCAGCTTGTCACTCCGGGTTTGAATTTATTTCTTGCTTCTTTAACTTTTCTATAGAATTTTCTCACTTCCTGTTGGCTATATAAGCTTTCTATCTCTCTCATACGTTGTTCTTCCCATGCTCTCTTTTTTCTTCTGTGGATTTTCTTATCTAGTCGCCTCAACTGCATATATTCCTCTTTTGTTTTTCTAGTCACTCGTTCATTTAGAGTTCTCATATGTGCTACATTTTTCTTATTTGTTGCTTCTTGACATTCTGCATCAAACCATTCCTTGCTCTTTTTGGGTTTTGATTTCCCCAGGGTATTCCTGGCTTTTTCAAGCACTATTTCTTTACAAGCTTGCCACAGTTGGTTTACATCATGTATGTTGTCACAATTCTTTTCGTTTAATTCTTCTTCCACTTGTCTTTCATGGTCTTCTTTCATAGTGACATTTTTAAGGCCCTCAATGTTTATTTTTTCTACCCTTGTTGTTTTGCCTTTTCTAGTGTTGGATATTCTTGCTCTTATTCTGGCTTGTACCAAGTAGTGGTCGCTATCAATATTTGGCCCTCTGTAGCTTCTCACATCCAAGAGGTTAGACACATGTCTGGCGTCTATAAGGACATGATCAATTTGGTTAACAGTTTCGCCATCGGGTGATTTCCATGTCCCCTTGTGTATGTTCCTATGTTCAAATGTTGTTCGTCATATGACCATGTTTTTAGCGCTAGCAAAATTTACCAGCCGTATGCCATTGTTTTTTTGCTAAAATAACGATAATTAGGATTTAATAATGGCAGGTATACTGAAAATATTCCCAAAGATGCGACATTATTTCGAGTTTTAATTTCCTTTACTGATATTTTAGGTTAGGAAACAAATATCGAAATTCGGTTTTCACTAGCGTGTTAGACTCTTATGTGGCTATCTTTTGTTGCAATAAAAGTGATATCGTTGCATTTAATTTTTTTGAGAAAATCCATTTCATTTGTAGTGTTGTCGCAAAACGTCCTCTAGCGGCGACACAAGCAATCTAAATCAATCCGCTCAGGGCAGCGTTGATAGCCTAAGAAAAGCCATTTTCAACGACTCCAAGTTTGACAAAATCCGTTTAGCCATTTTGAAGTTATTGACATTTCTTTCCGAAAATGTTCGGACACCCCCCACCACTTTTCCTTAAGAGATAGAGCAAAAAGCATTTAACAAAAAAGAATCGAATTTATCTCAGCTTTAAAACGGTGTCCATTTTAGCTATATGTAATATAAAAATATTTCTCAAAAAACGTGATTTAAAATTCAAGAATGCGATTACGCCCCCTGGCGGCCATTCTAGAAACTTAAAAATAATTTCCAGCATTTTTTCTTAGCCGCTTTAGTCATAATTTTTTTTACCCCAAGTCTTTACGACAATTACTTTTCGAGATAGGGCCGAGTGCCCTTCTTAATTGGCCACCCGGTACATCAATCAATTAATTTATGCCGATGACCTTGTGATCCTAGCTACGGATGAAAAAGCCCTACAGAAAAATATCAGGATTTGGAGTGACGCCTTCATAAAATATGGAATGAAAATTAATATTGAGAAAACAGAAATCATAATGGTAACAAAAAATACACCTCCTGCTAATATTTACGTTAATCTTGACAATAGATTTATTAGACAGAGCGAAAACTTTAAGTACCTGGGGTCGGTTCTGAATGCCCGAGGAGATCTAGAGCAGGAACTAGACAACCGTATTATAAGTGCTACAAAAATGTTCTATGCCTTGAATAAGGCCTTCATACGGAAAAGAGAAATAAGTAAAGAGACTAAGATCCGCATATTTAACAGTGTATATGTATCCACCCTAATATATGGCTGCGAAACTTGGACCATAAATGACAGAGGTCGAAGCAAAATCCAAGCGTGTGAAATGCGATATTTGCGTGCGGTGATGGGTGTAACAAAAAGGGACAAAATCAGAAACAGTGTAATCCGCGAGTGGTGTAATACTGTGCCAGTGCTGAATATAATTGAGAACAGGCAATTGATGTGGTTCGGGCACATGATACGGATGAATGAGGACCGAATGGTTAAACGCATTTGGACTATGCCAACACCGTAAGGTAGAAGAGGACGGATTAAGTAAGTAAGTAAGCAGTTTCAATGCAGGTTATGTCAAACACAAATATTCAAGAAAATAAATAAATTCGACAAAAACAAAATTAAATCTCAAAAAATAACAAAATTACAAAATATTACAGATAGGGGAACTTAAGTTGACCACTGTTCGGATTACTGCAAATTTAGATTAGTGTGCTTGGATTATCAAGACTGTACTGTACTTTTAAATAAACTATAAGTTATGAAGCTGGTTAACCCTACAGGAATGGTTTTAGTAAATACACATGCAGTAGTGGGAAGGCGAAACAGAATGTTTTCATATCACGGAAGGAGTTCATCAAGGAGATGTAGTAATTTTCAACCTGACACTGGAAAAAGAAATGAAGAATATGAAAAACACTGGACCGATCACTATAGAAAGTACACCGATACGTGCGTACACTGATGACAGCATAGGTCCCGGGTGGTGTAGCTTGAACAAGCGTCCACGTTCGATCAGCAGAGTTAAGCAACGCTCTCTCTGGTCAGAACTTGGATGGGAGTTCCACGGCTGTATCTCTCGGCGCCTCGTGATACGGCTGTCACGGAAATAGTTGGTCCCGGCGGTCATAACAACATCATGACTGTCGTTAGTGGGGTTGGAAGTCCTCATAAATGCACAGCGACGCCTATAATTGGCCTAACAGCTGTTGGCTGAGTGCGAAATAAATAAATAAATAAATTAGTAGAGCAAAAAAGGATTTCAATGAAAATTAATGCAAGCTAGAAGAATCTAAACTTCTTGGATTAAATACAGTGCCTTCAGAAATGATCAAACGTTTTTGATGGTCATTATTTTGGCGCCATTTATTTTAACTATTTGCTGTTGACTACACGTGCAGTGTTATACAACGTATGAATATGTTGGTAGCACTGTAAGTCTGAAGCAAAACCTAACCTGCTAACCTAAAATTTGACATACTAACTTTTACCTATCTGAGAGCGTAACTAGATAACACTCACAGCATGAAAAAAGAAATTAACACGAATTAAAGTATGATATAGAAGCCATCATGCTTTGACAAAAACACATGAGAAACAATTGCAAATCAGCGAAAGAAATTCATTAAGAACAGCGTTTGGACCAGCACAGGATGAAGATGGAAATATGAGACCAAGAATGAATCATGAACAACAAAAACATTATCAAATACATAAAATCTCAAAGACTGATCTGGCTAGGTCACATCGATTGAATGAACGAAGCAAGAACAACCAGGGTGAATGAACTCCGCCAACACCCCGGAGCAGAGAAAGGCCACAGCTGAGATGGTTAGAAGATGTGGAGAAGGATCTTAAGCAAGTGAACATAACTTCATTAAAAAAACATCAGAGAGGAAAGTATGGGCCGAGATTGTACAAAAAGCCAAATCACACCCGTAGTTATAGACCCCCCCACTACACAGATACAGGAACGTAGAAATCCACAACTATGGAATATCGAAAGGATTACTCAGCTCCAGGAGCAGGCCAAAATCCACATCGGGTTGATGTGCCTTTACAATAACAATTTCTAAATTCACGTAATCGATTAAAATTCAAACCTGTAAAAACAAATTACATTTATTTTTGATTTAATGTATTTCAATGTTTGTTACTCTAATTAATAAATAAGATCAACCATTTAATTAACATTAGCAGTTCCTAAATAGAGCTCATGAAAGGCAGTTTCATGTGCAGTTAGCTTAAAGGTTAAAAGGGTTTATGTATGTATATATTGGACGCTATTGTCATTATGTAACGAACAACTGGTATTGCATCATCATTGTTGAGATACAAGAACTCTTGCCTCTGGTATGGTTGACACATTGAGTTTGTGCTCTTGTATCACTTCCCTTAGGCTGAAAACACACGAAGCGGTTCACGCCGAGTCGGCAGCCGCCTACGATAAAACACACGAGGCGGCGCCCAGTCGGCAGCCGATTCGGCGGCCGCCTGCGATAAAACACACGAATCGGCTAAAAAGTCGCCGCGATAAACATAACGACGACATGTTGCCAGTATTCCTATTGAAGACAATGGATTCGTTTTCGTTTTATTTTATTTGCATAATCAACATAATGCATGTCCCATAAGGCTGGTCTTGCCTGGATTTCCATTATTAATTTTTCGGTTTCGATATTGCAACACATATTTACCACTAAAATTAAATTAGTACATATATAACCTTCAAAACAAATTATCAGTCAGATACTACTCATCTAAGTAAAATATTTTTATATATGACAAAGATATTTGACAACCGCGCCTGATACTCACCGCTTTGAAACCGCTTGTCGTGTGTACAGTCATAAGATAGCACAGACTTGAGGGTACGCTCGAAGCGATAAGGAAACCGCGATCGGCACTTGTTCTGGATGAGCGTACGGTCGGCGTACGGTCAGCGTACGATTGGCGTACGTGCGGTATACGCGCTACATGACGCAGCTTGTGTTTTGTCCGCTTTAAATACATGGAGTCGGCTGCTTACTCGGCGTGAACAGCTTCCTGTATTTTGCCTCTAACATGGTTTACACGTTGAGCTTTCATGCTCATTTACTTCTTACAGCCCTTTATGAAAGTGGGCAAAACGGTGAGTTCTGTTATCTCAACAATGACAAGATTCAATCTCGGAAGTGGTTTGTTACATTATATACAATGTAACAATGCCTGGAGACCATGAAGTCAAGAGTTGGAGAAAATCGAACGTTTTGCGTAAGGTTTTTATTTTATAATATACGCTATTTGAGTCAGAAATGAAAAATTTTGAGCTCAAAAATCTAAACAAAAATCAACCTAAAGTCTAAAACTGCTTCCAACTCCAAATCTTCACACTTCTGGCCATTGATAAGTGATATATATATATAGTCTGTTCATTTTCTATGTGACACTCTAGCAGCCTTTGGAATTTGTATATATTTAAAGTGAACATGTTTGTTTAACAAATGTCATTTATAAATGTCAACATTAGGTACTAAATAATAATTTAGTGTTTGTAATATAATGTAATAACAGATTCTTGGAATAACCTTAATTTGATGTGTTTGTGTATCGTTTTCAGGTTGCACAAGCGCCTCTGACGTAATGTAATGACCGTCACCAAAATGACAACCGGGACCGACGGCTTAACGTGCTTTTACTACCACTATAGGTCGGACACCCATCCGAGTGCCGACCGCCGCATACGTTGCTTAACTTTCAAGACTGTTTGACCAGTCCTTGGAACATGCAGCTATGCAACCAGCATTTAATTTGATAATCTTGTAATTATAAACTGCTTAACTAGTACTCCCACGTCATTTTTGTAATGTCAAAAGTGAAGCATATGCATATATTTATTGACAAATATCTGCACTGCTAAAAAAATTTCAGAGTAATCGCATAGAAAATGAACCAACTATAAAACTACCTACTAAACTTCCTATTAAACAAGTCACATTTCCCGAAAGGGTATTCCATATGACCAAGTTGTGCTGAGCGGGGTTTAGCATTTAGCTACTTTTTGTCTCACCTTTAAATCAACCTGAAAACTACAAAGGTGGCACAAGAACAAATACATTTAGAATTTGTTCCTTAATAGACTGCACACTGTAGAAGGTACGATTACGACAATGACATTGGTATTTGTATAATCAGAACACATACCTCATATTCCTCTTGTAATTTAGTTGCGCCTTCTTTGTTGCAATGCCGTAACTTTTCTATAGTTGTTTTAATGTCAGAAAGGCCAATTTCTGTATCTCCATACTGAGCCACCTCCATCAAAGCATGGTAAATGAAGACATACTGTTTCTACAGAACAAAATATGTTGGTGTTTGCTTAAAATAGAAAACAACTACAAGTAAATACATACCAAAGATTGTACCAGAAAGTTTCTCTGGTGTCTTAATTCACAAACGGTGTTGAAAATAGAGACGTGGCCCTCTTCCTTCAACTGTTGAATTAGACAGTCAAGAGCCACAAGTGTACCAGTTCTACCTACTTCAGTACTACAATGAACTAAAATGCTACCTTTTTCCAAACAATAGGCTTTATTCATTCGTTTTATGAACTTTATTATACCATGGGGATATTCTGGCGCCATGAAATCTTTCCAAACCAAATAATGATATTGCGATATTCTACGTTCTTCCTCTCGCCCACCTACAAATTTACTAATTTTAAGTTCTCGAACAATGAAGTCGGAGTAACGGGTTTCCTGAAGATGACTAACAATAATATTTCCAAATACTTTGCTATTTTCATCCTTGTCGGGCCAATATTTTGAGCATTTTGTTTTGCTGTATTCCTCCAGATTTGTCAGCATCAACATTAATTCTAAACGCTGCTCCCAAATCAGGCCCCAGAAATCATCTACTGTGGTGTCCATTGGTCCTTGAGCGCAAATAAATTTTTTGCGTTTCTTATAACCTAATACATAATTGGCATTGATATAATCTGAACCAATAACACCATCAACCTGAGACAATTTTACTCTAGTTTGATCATAAGCCTTGATGTCTGGATAACGATTCTTATACACATTCTCCCGTGCATCCGATGCTCGAGTTGTACGGTCCGTGAAACGATCTGGCAACAACTCAAATTCCTGTTGAAAACCATAGTCGGAACCCCGGTGACGTTCTATATATGCAGTGGCAAGTTCAGACCTCAATATCGGACACATGTCTGGAGGGTTCAGCGACACCAACCGTTGTCTACCTCGAAGACTCCTGCACAAACGTCTATTCCCAATTATCAACCAGAGTGTGTATCCTCATCATATCATATAATAATATTACCTACAAAGGAATAAGTAATAAGTAATTTTTTCTCAAAAAAAAATAAATTAATACCTATGCAAGATGAAGAGAGCAGTCAACAGAAGAAGAGCCACTCCGCAAAGTCCACACAACAGTTGGATCACTAACCCCATCGACCCACTGCTTGCTGACGGTTCGACAGGTTCTGGTCCAGGACTCATCATCACCAAGTAGTTGCTATATGCTGTCATCGTTTGATCTGCATCGGAACCACGGACTAGAAACAATTTACATTGTAATCTGAGAATGATAACACTATTTGGTAATTCTAACAGCTAAATACTTACTGACAATTTCTATAAAACCAGTATAATTACTGCCAATATCTAAATTTCCATCGTACGGAGGGAGAGGATCAATCAACGTTACATCGTTTGTTTTAGATCGGTTAATATCATTATTGGAACGTTACTTTCTTGGTGCAGAATAGGGACGCAAACCTATGCATTCATCGCATAATGAGTTTGAAATGTTATAAACTTGGTCTTCTCCCAAAAATACCTACCAGGATGAAAAGAAGAGCTATGCAATGAACAGATTTGAAATTTCAGCTAATGCTATAGTAGAACAATGAATATACCTTGTAAACATTTCGGCGACATATACTCCACTTTTTGGTGTTCTATGTGCTTCTTGGTACGAAACCACCGGCAAATTTTCGGGAGAAGGCAATTCTGCTATTTTTTGCTGAGGTTCCATTCTTACCATATATATCCGATAGCAACAAATAAGGCCATTGCGTTCAGATATTCTATACATTAGCAATTTAAACATCCACTTTCCTTCTTCCGTTACTTTCCTCCAAGAAAAACGTGATAGCTTATGTTTATCTGGAATCGTTGGCGGCATACGACAATACAGCTCTATATGCTCGCCGTTTCGCTTCGTACGCGTAACACCCGATACCTGAACTGTGTAATTTGTGTTTGAAGAAACATTATAAAAACGAGCGCTAAGTGTGTTTTCACTAACACTAGTTACTTTAGGACCCCAAGTTGTATGTTCCATAATGCCTTGATCATTCAAGAATGAGGCATTACCTTCAAGGATCACCTAAAATTTTTTCAATATCTTTACATCGTAGTACTTTATAATGAAATACATATTTTACTTACATTATAAGACATAATAGTGCCATGAGGTTGTACAGGTGGTTTCCAGGTGACAAAGACAAAGCTGGTATGACTGATGTTATCAAATTTACATTCTACGGAAACATTTTCAGGAGGTCCTGAAATACCATCCATTGTAATGCCATTAACTTTGCCTGACCAAGAGCCACACTGATGGCTGTATTCATTACACGCAGCTACTTGAAAATCATATGTTGTTGCTGCATTTAAATCTGAAAACATATATAAATTCTCCTTTGATGCCAAATGTACGGTTTCCATGGGGTCACTTAAGTTTGCTGCATGAGACAATAACTGATAATAATGAACATAATCTTTGAGATCATCTGGTGGTGTCGTCCAAGAGATAGTGATTGAATTAACAGTAACGCCTGTTACTTTAACCTCAGGAATAAATGTGGGGTCTTCGGAAAGCGTCTTTACTGGATCACAAGTAGAATATTGACTTTCTCCTTCCAAATTGTATGCCATCATACGTAGTATATATTCTGTGTCGTTTTTGAACAAGTGTCGGAGGATAAACGTTCGATTACTACCACCTATATCTTGCATGTAATAGTACCAGTTAGTATCATTTGGTGCTTTATATTGTATTCTATATTTAAGACTATCAGGTTCATTTCCATCGTTAACTGTCCAGTTTAAAAAAATTTTAGACTTTTCGATAGCCTTGACAAAATCTATGCTAATTTGGGGTTTATCTAGGACAAGAATGGCTGTAGATTGGTTTTTAACAAAAGTATCTGTTCTGGCCGAACATTTATATGTACCGTTGTCTTTCTTGTTGAGCTTCTTTATTTGTATGGAAGTATTTCTTAGTCTCATTTATTATTCGAACATCGTGTTTACTATGAGTTATATTTCGAACATCGTGTTTACTATGAGTTATATTTTTACTATCCTTTAACCAGGAAATATCTTCAATAGGATATCCTTCGAATACACAGTAAAGTTCTACGTTCTCATGTAACTTTGAACGTACTGGTGGGGATATATCTACTACCCTAACAGGTAATGTTACATTTAATACTATTCTACAAAAATCTATTTCTTTTTCGTTGGCAGCAAGACACACATATTCGCCAATGTGACGCAAGTCAACGCTGACAATGTGGAGAATGGAAACCTCTATTTTCTTACTCGATGCTTCATTTATGTTTTCGCTTTCCACTTCGAGTATGTATCTGCAATAACAGTTGCATGAAATACTGCAATTACTTTTGTAAGTTTCTTGAATAATAAATGTAAAACTTCAAATAAACAATTAACTAACGAAAAAAAAACAATATGAAGATACAAGAGAAAAAGCAAATAAATTCTGTGAAACATTATTGGAGATAACAAGCATTATTAAACTTAATTACTAAGTTCAGAGAGGTCCTTCAAAAATTATTATACAATCTAAGTATACATGTAAAAAATATTAATTTTGTTTAGTAAATTAAATATTGGGAGAAGTCTAGAGCAGTGTTTCTCATCCTTTTTGTACGGGCGACCCCATTACTAAGCGAAGTTTAAGGAAACTTTCTGTTTAGAATTAGGAATTAGGGAGGTCGTACCCGGTCTAAAATCAAACCCGGGTACCCGAGAACAGTACCCGGGTACTCTCGGGTAACCAAAAATATTTTAAAAAAAAATGTTAGCGTAAATCTGAACTTCTTTGTACTTTTATAGTTTCATACAATGTTCAAGCTCTATGCTCTACGAATTTTGCGCCGCGAGTTTTAAACTGAACTAAATTGAAATAGTACCTACTCACCAATTTAAAATGCGTCATTTGTTATTCGTAAATATTTTCACACTTCCAAGTGCTATCAATTTCAAGTACGTAACTTTTTATCCAAAATTGGTAGCAGCATCAACATCACACAAATGATGTTTGTGTTACTTCATCCCCTACATGTTTTTCTGGAGCTTATTCCTATTGTTTTTAAGTTTTTATCATATTCTCCAAAAAGGCCGATTTTCTGGAAATTACATAACTTACTAGCCAGGTACCCGGGTCCTGAAAATATACCCGGGTTGGCTATTACCTGGGTATCCGCTGACATCCCTAATTTGAATTTCTCTGCATTTTCACGTTTCGCAATCATTTTTAGTTTTTCACACCTGAAGATATTACTCGTACTTCGTTTTTCTCTGGTCCACGTTTAATACTTTTCCTTATTTTTGTGCAATGTATTTAAGTATTTAAATAGTGTTTGTTTATGTACTATAGTTATTTGTATATCTAGTCCGCAAAATGACTGTTTCGCATATAGAGAAACGTTTGGCGGGCAAGGCAAAGTCAAGTCCACCACATTATTCCGAGAAAGCCAAACTTTTCGCACGCGTGGTATATACATAAAATTTTTTGAGCAATCGCAATGCAAATTATAACCAAAAACATATAATCAATTTTAAGTTGACAATTACGGACATAGTTATCAAGTTTTAGGCTCTATTGCACAGGACATCTTTTGGCCACATCATCCGTAATGATAAATACAGACTACTGCAAGTTATAATTCAGGGAAAAATAGAGGTAAAGCGTAGTCCAGGCCGTCGCAGAACATCATGGCTCAAGAACCTTCGCCAAATAGTATGGACAAAGTACAACATTCCTTTTGAGAAAAGCTACAGACAAAATTCAAGTCATGCAATTGATCGTCAACGCCCTAGCAGGGCAAGACACATGAAGAAGCACAAGAAATACATTGTTAGGACATTCACAACGTTCTTCGGGACCCGTTGACACATCCCTCGCGACTCCCAGGTTGAGAAACCCTGGTCTCGAGGCTAGACTGAGTCTAAAATAAGCACTCCAAACATAATGATTATATAAATTATGGGAGACCAATATTCCTCAAAGTAGATAAAATGTTTGAACACCACAAGCACTATTACGATCTACATTTGCATTCCAGAATTTTTCATTAATTTACATTTGTGGTGAAAAAAATTTATATAAAATATATGAGAAAACTCAGATATAGCGAAGCCGTGATATAACGAACGCTTGCTTATAACGTACAAAAATTAAAGTCTTGATCAAAACCCTATGCTTTTATATGTATTTCAGTTTGTTGTTAATACACATTAATAGCGATATAACAAACGAATTTATGAGAAAAAATTTATGAAGTGTTACATTATAACAAACTAAGTCACAAATTATTACCTCACTGACAACACCGAACAAGTAACATACTGGTGGATGATTCCCAGAATTTTGTCTGAATATGAATTAGCTACTTCTGCATTCAGTAAAGTAAAGGTTCAGGGTCATTCCAATTCCCCCAACTGGAGGGGCGGGTTGCTATAGGGACCTTGCGTCCTTCTTCAGCCAAGAACGGGAACTATAAGATGGGTGAGAGAAAGAAGGAGCGGAGAATGGAAGAGAGAGGCCAGGAAAGGTGGAGAAGTACTGCCCCAGCATTCGCCTCAGAGAAGGTACTCTGTTGAGTCAGAAAAACCACCTAAAAACCTGAATCAGAGCAGACAGCCACAGGAATCGAACCCGCGACCTCCCGAATGCTAAGCAGACGTGGTAACCCCTAGTCTACAAAGCTTGGTCTAACTGCATTCAGTGAATACTTGTTACTCGATGGATAATTTTGCGTATTTTTCAATACATACTGGTGCAGACTGCATATCAGGGACAATACCGGCGCCTGCTGTATCGGAGAATAATTATTATTCTTGATTTAGTGTTTATACTTCGTCAAATGCTAGTTTTATATTGTTGTTCCATAACAGTTAATACACGTATTCATTTAATTTGTGTTCAGGTGTTTAATTTTTTAAGTAATTAATAACAATACAAACATTCTTTCTCATTTAAGCTTACGTAACTGTTGAATAGAAATGTTTTTTAATTTTGAGTTCTGTAAAGAACATTTTTAAATTTCCTTTAAGTTTACTATATCAACGCTCTACTGTAGTCATTAACTAAAATAACACAAATAAATTCAAATTGAATAAAACACTTTTTTTATGCAGATAGAAACCTCAATAATCCAGAAAATCTACGAATCACTTTTTAAAACTTTTTTTGTAAATTGCGAAGAGGCAGACCAATGAAGACTTGGAATGATTAAATTACCAAAATCCTAAAACAGAAACGCTGGGACACAGGCGAAGCGCGGCTGACAAGAAACCGCAGAGAATGCAAAACTTCTGCAAACACCTGGACACCTAACGGTAAAAGAGGTGCGGATTAAGTAAGTAAGTTAAAAAGTACAGACAGAAATGAAATACTGCATAATAAAAATGCTTATTTTGGACACATTATGTACAGGCAGACCTCGCCGTTCGCGGGGGTTACGTTCCAGAAGAATGTCGCGAAGCGCAAAACCGCGATGCGCAAGTAAACACATAAATGATAAAAACGGGGTTAGGTTCCATTAACTAGATTTATTTCGCAAGTCATTATCGCGCAAGTCACCACTTTGTATAATTAAGCAATTAAAGTTACTTGGTATTCCCGTTGACCTTAAAACGTCGACCAATTATACCTGCCTCACCCCCACTCCTCCACCAAGAACTCATCCGCCCATATTACCTCATTTCTAGTACTGCCGTACCCGTTTCAGTTTACCTAGACTCTCGAAAGACGAAACCGAACCATTGCTAAAAGTGAATATGTGTGATCAGACAACGATAGTGACTGGGAAGCAGATTTAGACAAGCCCCATCGTTTCAATCAACAAGAACTGAACGATCTCAGTAGAGACTTGAACCTTTCAAAGGAGTCTTCAGAATTACTTGCACCCAGATTAAAAGAAAATAATCTGCTTGATCTGGGTACTAATATTACATTGTATGGTAAAAGAGAAAAACATCTGCTGCCTTTTTTCTCTCAAGAAAATAAATATTGTCTAAAGAAGACTCTTAGAAGCAATGAGTTTATCAAAATATGCACCACACGATTGGAGTCTTTTTATTGACAGCTCAAAACGTAGTTTAAAATGTGTTCTTTTGAACAACCGTAACAGATATGGAGCAATACCCATTGGTCATTCTACCATCTTGAAAGAGGAATACGAGACAATATCACTAGTCTTGAAAAAAATTAAATATGAAGAACATCAGTGGGTGATTTGTGTCGATCTAAAAATAGTAAACTTCCTCTTTGGACAGCAAAGTGGATACACAAAATATCCTTGTTTTTTATGTCTTTGGGACAGCACAGCTAAGGATCAGCACTGGGTTAACAAAAATTGGCCCCTAAGAAACGTCATGGTTCCAGGAAAAGAAAACGTAATCAACGAACCTTTAGTTGCGAGAGAGAAAATCATATTTCCACCTTTGCATATCAAGTTGAGACTTATGAAGCAATTTACGAAGGCGTTAAATCGAGATGGACTTTGTCTGGGTACTTAATACGAAAATTTCTTGGTATTAGCATGGAAAAAATTAAAGCAGGCATATTAGATGGCCCTCAGATAAGACAGCTTATTAAAATCCATAATTTACGCCAGCAATGAACGAGATTGAATCTAATGCTTGGTGCTCATTTGTTAAAGTAGTAAAAAATTTTCTTGGCAATCATAAAGCAGATAATTACACAGAATTAGTGGAAAATATGCTTTCTAAATTTAATATTCTCGGTTCTAACATGAGCATAAAACTTCAGTACCTCTAACAACCACTTAGATCGATTCCCACAAAACCTAGGTGATTACAGTGAAGAACAGTGGGGAAAATTTCATCAGGACATTAAGACGATGGAAGCGATATCAAGGAAGATGGGATACCCACATGATGGCCGACTACTGCTGGAGTTTGCAGCGAGACTGTCCTACTGAACTCCATGCTAGAAAATCGTATAAAAGAAGTGATAAGCCATGAATGTATATTTATCTACTTTGTGAATTAAATATCTTACTTTAAAGTCTTTGTTTTTCAATGAGTCTTTGTCGCAAATACTTATACTTATAACCTGAAATGTAGAAGAGTTATTTTTTTTTCTGACAGAGATCAATATAGCGTATCTTAGAAACTAGATCTGATAGAGTAAATCTGACAGTTGTTTTGGATTCTACAACCAAATATTACCTAGAAAAATTTAAAAAATAGCAGGCACCAAAATGTGTGTTGGGCTGTGTAATTAATATAGGATCAGAGATACCATTAAGTAATTTGTAACTTCAGTGGACTGTATGGAATAATACACTAATTTGACGCAAAAAGGCCGTTTATTTAGTGTAATATAAAATGAAATTTGGACCCCTTACTGAAAACGTGATGCGCGGTTCACAGCTGTCGCAAATCTGAGTCAGGCGGGCTGAGGCCAAAGATAGAAAGGAGGGGGCATAAACAATGTACAGGGTGGTACAAACATTTCTCATCATGCCGCCGGCCTTGAAAGTATAACTTTCAATAAGAAATAATATTTACATATATGTATGATATAAACATGAAATCTAATTTCAACGCTAACAGTCTCTAGCCGCACAAACGCACAAATACACAAAAAGGCCGTTCACTTCACTCTCACTTACACCGCGGTTTTCCCCAGGAGAAGGGGGCAAAGCTTAGCGAAGGAGCGACGTATGATGCTGTTGGACGTACGGACGGAGGCCACTCTGTTGACTCCATCTTTTCCAGGGTAGAGTTGAGCGATGCGTCCTAATCTCCATTGAAGGGGAGGTGCGTTGTCTTCTTTAACCAATACCAAGAACCCCTCAACCAGATCGGAATGGTGCGAATTCCATTTTGAACGTTGCTGGAGTTCTGACAAATACTCCTTACTCCAACGTGACCACATATGGTGCTGGAGGTTTTGAATTCTCTGGTACGCTGACAATCGTGAATCGGGGACCTCTTGTACATCGTGATCTGGAGCTGATACCAGAGGTCGACCAACCAAGAAGTGAGCAGACGTTAGCGGCTCTAGGTCGTTGCGGTCTGACGATAGAGGGGATAACGGACGGGAATTGAGGATTGCTTCAATTTGTATTAGCAAGGTGCAAAGCTCTTTATAAGTAAGAAGCGCATTACCTGTTACACGTTTTAAATGGTGTTTAGAGGACTTTATACCTGCCTCCCACAGTCCACCAAAGTGTGGGCTGTGCGCGGGAATAAAGTGCCAACTGGTTCCTTCACTAATTGCGTATTGAGCAATAATAACATTCTGTTCTTTAAGAAGCATGCCTAATTCGAGGAGCTCGGAATTAGCTTCTACAAAATTTGTCCCATTGTCCGAGTAAATATGTGCAGGTTTGCCTCTTTGGCATATAAATCGCCTAAGAGCAAGTATGAAACACGCTGTTGTGAAGTAAGTGACCAGTTCGAGGTGCACTGCCTTTGTGGAAAAACATATGAAAAAACATAAATACGCCTTGTTGGTTTTACAACCGCGACCTTTCCGGTCTTTCACCGTTATGGGGCCTGCATAGTCGACTCCGGTTACATAGAAAGGGGGTGACGGTTTATTTCGTGACCCAGGAAGGTTGCCCATAATCGGCTCAGTGAGTTTAGGTGAAAATCGGTAACACCTTAAGCATTGGTGTACAACTTGTTCAACGAGATTCCTGTCTGAAACAATCCAAAAGCTTTCTATTAGGGTCGAGAGCAATAACTGGAGTCCAGCGTGGAGCAATCGAATGTGCTCCCGAGAAACAATGAGTTTAGCAAGATGGTGCTTTCCTGAAACTACCATCGTGAATTTTTTATTAAATGAAAACTGGGAATTTCTGAGTCTACCCCCGACTCGAATGATTGCGTTCGAGTCGAAAAATGGGTTTAGCCTTTTTAATAAACTGCAATTCTTCACAGATTCGGACTTACTAAGCTGCTTGAGCTCTTCAAGAAAGGACTCGGTTTGAGAAATCTTGACTAAAAATAAGAGTGCTTCTTGCAGCTCTTTTGGACTAAGGGACCCAATGGCACGTTCGACCTTGGGGATGAAACAGTTGCTTCGAGACCGTAGGCAACACGCTACTATTCTTTGTAATCTAGTGAGATTAGAAAATGTGGTAAATGGAAATTGAAGTGTAGAAACCGCCGATGACAGGCACTGTGGTTTCTGTTTTAGGTCTGGTAGATTTGGATTTGAGGCGTTTGAAATTGGCCATGAATCCTCATCTTTGAGAAGAAAGGTGGGGCCATTCCACCAAATGCTAGACTCCTTTAACTGTCTTGGGGAAACACCCCTGGAAAGCAGATCAGCTGGGTTAGACTTGGTGGAAACGTGCCTCCACGTAGCATGAGATGTGAGTTGTTGAACATCGGCAACTCTGTTGCAAAGAAAGGTTTTCAGGAGGTTAGGGCTTGTCTTCAACCACCCTACGACAATAGCAGAATCTGTCCACAGAATACAACGACTTATGGTTAGATTTAATGCCTTCAGAACTAGGTTTAAAAGTTTGGCAAGAAGAAAGGCTCCGCAGAGCTCAAGTTTCGGAATTGTGATGGGTTTCGGTGGTGCAACTTTGGATTTCGCACAAAGAAGTAATACGTGAATTTGATTGATATGGTTCTTTGAGCGCAAGTAAATGCATGCGCCATATGCATGATTAGAAGCATTGCAGAAGCCATGTAGTTCTACCTCTGTGAATTCTTTGCAAAGAACGTGACGAGGAATTTTTAGATTATTGAGGAGTGTGAGCTCGTTGCGATATGAACTCCATTTATCTTGGATACTGTTAGGGACTTGATCATCCCAAGACAGCTTTTCTATCCATAACTGTTGCAAAAGAATTTTTACATTAATAATGCATGGTGTGAGGAGACCTAAAAGATCAAATATTTGTGATATTTCTGAGAGAATGATACGTTTGGTCATCCTTCCACAGGAGGAATTTGGTATTGAATACATTAACTGGTCAGTGTGAAAATGCCAGACTAGACCTAACGTGTTTGCGTGCTCATGGGAGCCAAACTCAAGAACACCTGGGTGAATATCAGCTTGGTGAATATCACTGAGGACTGCTGGGTCGTTAGAGATCCACTTGCGCAGTTTAAAACAACCTGACCTAAGGACATTGAGAAGACTTGAACAAATGTGACGTGCTTGATCTAGGGTGTCAGCGCCTGTGAGCAGGTCGTCAACGTAGAAATCTTCCTTTATTATTTTGGCGATTTCTTGGGTTTTTCAGAAACAGATTTTTCCTGCTTGGCTTCTAGGGTTTCTAAAACATCCGCGGTGTTTTTCAGAAAGTCCTTAAACACCTCAAGAGTAGACAGCTCTGTATTTGAACTTCTTTTCAAAGACTCCCACTCGCGGGCTGTTTTGGAATCAAGTTTCTTTGAAATTATGAAAATTATAAATGTTTCTAACAGAGCTTGGTCTGAGGCTAGGGATTTTAGCGCAGTGATATGCTTGAAAAGCCGCGAACTCTATATAAATACCTGGAAAGGACTCTGACAGTGGTTGCATATGACGCGCCATGAGTCAGGCGCAGCAGACAAATATGGACTGCTGGTGTAATATTCTCATCACTGTCTAACGAATAGGTTCACATGTGATTTGAGTTGTGTTGTCGCATTTAATACACGTTTATACAATAATACGTGTAAAAAGTGTGTTGTAAAGTGTTGTTGTACAATCTAAATTTATTCAGAATTGTTTTTCATATATTTTAATGCAAATGCCACATCAGGTATTTGAAAAAGAACGAAGTAAATAATGGTTGTTTATTGTGTTGCTTATGGCTGCAAAAGTTTACATGACAAAAGACATAAGGTGCACTTTCATATGTAAGTATAGCACTTAATAATATTATGTAGACACCTTAGAATTAATTGTTCTTGCTTACAACTATTACTTACAACTTTTGTAGGTTCCCACATAAACGTCCAGAAATTTTAAAATTATGGATACAAGCTGTACGCAGAGAAGGTTGGCTCCCACCTAAAACTAGCAGACTGTGCAGCAATCATTTTGTTGATAGTGATTATCAAAATAAACCAGGCTGCTCAAACCAGGCCGCTCAATAAAATTATTAAAATCCGATGCAGTGCCTAGCGTATTTATTTTTCCTAAACATTTGCAAAAGCAACGTAACACTCGAAGACCGTTGGTTCGTAAAAACTACGTATTCGAACAAGAGAATTCTGTAGCAATCCATAATGTAAGTGGCTATAAGTTTCTATTTTTTTGTTTTATTGCTTTCCTTAATAATTGCAGGAGACAAGATAATTTAGGCAAAATGTAATAGAAATGTGCAAACGCAAGCAAAGCACACATTACTGGAAAGTGCTCTTCTGCGTACAAAAATTAAAACATTGAAGCAGAAAGTGCATCGCAGGGATGTAAAAATCAGTACGTTGAATGAGCTAATACAAGAAATGAAAAAGAATGGTTGCAGCTCAGATATCTTAACAAATGTTATGGAAAAATATTTTAAAGGTATGTGTAGATACCTATTAATTTAACTGCTACAAATACTATATTACATATATTTTGTAGGCTTCCCATTAGAATTTTTGGTCCATCAACACACAAATCAAAATGTGGATTCATGCCGTAGAAGAAGATACAGCACAGAAATGAAGGAATTTGCCCATACATATATAATAAATATCATTTGAATTTTTATTTATCTAATTAGATTCTCAAATATACCCTCCTGTGTATGTGATAGACAAGGATGGACATCCTACAGTAGCGCGGGTTGCATAACTTATGCTTTTACCCCAGCTGCTAACATTGAGTGTCCTTCCCAGGTCTTTATAATATAGAGTTCACTGTTGAAAAGTGTGTCATTTACCTTTCTTAACTTTTGAGCCGATTCCTTGGTTAGTGGCTCGAGATCGAAAATAGTTTTCAAATGATTATAAACTAGCATTCTAGGGTTGTTATACCTAGCACAAATACTACCCCAATCTACTTGGTAGTTGGCAGCAGTAAATTCTAAAGATTTCATTATTTTTGACGCTTGACCGCTAAGGCTGGCCTTTAAGTAGTGCAACCTTTGAATATCAGTAATCGACTTATTATCGTGTATAAGATTTTTAAAGATTTCTCTGAATTCAAGCCAATCTGAAATATCGCCATTATACTTTGGCAGATTTATGGTAGGGAGTTTTATAAATGGGGTGCTAGAATTTGCAGAAGTTACGCTAGAACCGTTAGAATGCAAACTACCCTAGCGCTGAAATGAATTATTTCGATATTTGTTTATTAAAACGTTTGCATCAGCAATTGCACCAAAGTGATCAAGTTCGCCCCACAGCTTTGAACAATGTGACCCCGCGACGTGTTACCATATTTTGAAGCACTCAATAGTCGTGTTTTTTTCAACAATATTCTTATCTGAACCAAAATCTAACTACACTTAAACTGATCTGATCCATAAATGAACTGCGCTGTTTTCAAAAAACAGCTTTTTACATTTCGTGCAGCTGTTATAACGTGGCTGAGGTTAAGCCTTATCAGGAGATGTAGATTGCTGGTTTAATGAGGAGGACGTTAATAAAGAGGTGCTTCGGCTAGCTCGAAGAGAGGCGTGGATCTCGATCCAGCTTCAGCGTTCTCGCGATGTAAGTCAAAAAAAAATATCCAGGGCTCCAAGAACCTAAAATTGCCCAAAGCACTACGAGAGGCACACGCTACTGGTCCTAAATAGCGGGCACAACCTCACCAACAAATCCCAAAGAAGCCAGCAAAACAAAGGAAATATCCCACCTACCTTATCGAACCTTTCTGCAGTAGTCGTCGACAACTATAATCCCTATAGTAATAACCCACAAAAAAAAGTCAAGAAATGCAATCAAGTACCGAAGCTTTAATTTCCTTTAATTTCGCTTGGCGGTCACAAAGCTCGCAGTATAACACAAAAAAGCATAACACATAAATACACAAATCTCCCTTCAAGAAAATGAGTAATACATATATACATATAACGTTATCGCAAATATTAAAGTATCGCCATAGGGTAGATTCACATACAAGTACAATGTTTATAGTAAAGAGCTTCCTCGCTAAAGTTTGATTTAAATTTGATTAAAAGTTTGATTAACAATTGGATTAAAGTTTAACTAAAATTGCTTGACTCGAAATAGCACACGGGGCTAGTGCCAGCTAACAGCGAGTATGAATTTCTTGGCGCAAACAACAGGCAGCGAAGGGGCCCTAAATTGAGAGCGTTTTGTAACGCGTATAAAACAAAGCTAATGGTATTTTGGTTCTTATCGCGACGTATCTGTAACCGATGAGGCCTCGACGGTAGGGACACGCTACTTGGTGCGCTTAAGGACAGCACTCGTGTAAGCGGGAAAGATAAGATAACAAGGTCTTCGCTAGCAAAGCGCTCTTAAAATGAATTGTGTCAAATAAGACCCATTTGCTATTTTCACAGGTATATCAGCGGCAATATCAAGAAATATACAGCGGCGTAAAGCAACTGAAGGACGCTTCGCAATCAAACAGCCGCGGCAATGAAATAGGCAATTTTAACAGCAAAAGCGACTAAAGGTCACAATGCAATTGATCAACAGTAGGCAAGTTAAAGCAGCTGAAGGCTACGATGCAACTCATTAATCAGCAGCAATACAGCAGGCAAGTCAAAACAGCTGAGGGCTGCGATGCAACTCGTTAAGCAGTAGCAATACAGAAGGAAAGTCAAAACAGCTGAGGGCTGCGATGCAACTCGTTAATCAGTAGCAATACAGAAAGCAAGTTAAAACAGCTGAGGGCTGCGATGCAACTCGTTAATCAGTAGCAATACAGAAGGCGATGAATAAGCGCACAGTCCCGATGTGGAATGTTATCAGCACTCCGCAGTTCGCACTGCGGTCAAACAGCTGGGGTTCGAGGTCACGCCGTGAACGGTCTCGAACACACCGCACACAATAAACATCTAACCTTTGATAAATGCCGGGAACAGGACCCTACGGCAGCAATCTCGATTCCACTAGGTGGACGGGTGGGCGACGTCTCCGAGAGCTCGCAGACAAAGGCTTCGATAATTGCCGAGCAGCAGCTGGATTTTGTCGAAAGATGCCAATAATTTAGGCGATAACGTACAAGGCATGGGTACAATGAAAAGGAAAAGGCCTTAAGGATTTTTAACGGCCCAAAGTTAATCCTTCCGAACGATCACTCGTTCCTGGTTCCCCAGAGTGATGCGTGTAATTCAATTAACACGAGAATCCAACCACGCACCGGATTATGTGCATTTTTCGGGATAATTCCACTTAACAAAGCGTCACCAAAAATAACTTGGAGCCTCGAAAAAAGCAACTTGAAGGTCGGAAGAGGATTTTTAGAATGCACGTTTTCCCGAATCGAAGCCGGAAATGCATTTAATGTACATGCGCCGAGAAACGCAACACTGCGATTTTGAAATTGTAATGAATCCCAGATAGGCAACCTAGTAAGCACCGAGACGCGAGGAAAGTTGCCGCGCCTTTAATAAACAAATTGAAATGGCTTAGAAGATATTCCAACCCTCACACCCCCCCTTCCTTGGAAGGCTGGAAATTTCGGAGAAATGAACAGCCAAAGTGTATATGAAATGAAATACTTTAATAAATTTAAAACTCCAGGGAGACACGCACAAAAAAAAACTTCGGGAATACTCCCTGGACACAAGTACACGAAAAATAAAATCCTCCCGTACCAAATTTAGGTGAAAGGGAAGAAAGTCGGATAGAATGATCGCACAAGGCGCAGTCCCAAGTTCAGGCACCAAGATTAGTGTTCGCAGCTGGATGGTAAAGGCGCGCCGGCGACTAATCCGGTGTGAACCCCTCACAAGAGACAACGCCCTCACAACCACCCCTCAAACCCTCAACCACAGACACAAGACCGAAAAGTCCCACCCCATGCTCAGAAGAAGAGCTCTAAAATCCCCAAAGATAGCTTGCATAGGTGTTCGTCACGAAAGATGAAGCGTCCACCATCAACATCCCTACCAACCTACCCTCAATGCAATATGCGTAGATGTTCGTTGCGCAAGAAAAGAGAGACCACCTTCAGCATCCCAACCAACCGACCCAAAGATGCAATAACTTAATCGTCAGAAAACAGTGGTTTCAGTTCCTGAACGTGCCATAATCCTGCTGATTTTCCTAAGTCGTCTTCAAGTTCGTAAGTACAGTTTCCCACTTTTCTCTTGATTCGGAACGGTCCTAAGTAGGTTGGAGCGAATTTCGCCGTAAAGTGCTTCGAAGCGTCTGACAGGGCTTTGTTCTTCCGCCATACCGACTGTCCTACATAATATTCTACAGGTCGTCGGCGCAAATTGAAAACGCGCTGGTTGCGTTCGTGGGCGACATTCAGTTTTCGACGGATGTCTTCATACATTTTTCGAAATCCCTGTTGCCTATTTTTGACCTCATTGTTTTCGTTATTAGACTCATCTTCAGTCACCATTTCCGGAAGTGCCTTTCCACTGATATTGTGTTCTCGTCCAAAATTAACGAAATAAGGGGTGTAACCGGTGGTTTCATGTTTAGATGTTCTTATAGCACAGCCAACGGAAGATAGATATTTATCCCAAGTGCGGTGATCCTGTCGTACGTAAGTAGTAAGCATAGTTTTGATGACTCTATTCACCCGCTCAGTAGGATTCGCTCTAGGGTGGTACAAAGCAGTGTAATGAATCTTCGTGTTGTATTTAGCGCATAAGTTCTGGAAGTCTCGACTTCGCATTTGAACACCGTTGTCGCATATGATGTATTTTGGTACCCCATATACCAAGAATATGTCTTGCTCAATATGTTTCGTCAGGGATTGGGCATTAGCAGTCCGTAAGGGAAATAGCACGACGTACTTGCTGAAATAATCGGTAACTACTAAGATTTGCGTGAATCCCTTGGTACTTCTAGGTAGAGGACCTATTAAATCGAGACTTATCGTTTGCCAAGGTACGGTGATATTAGGTCTCGTCCCCATCAATCCCGGAGGCGCTCGTTGTTCGGGCTTACACGCAGCACAAACGCGGCAATATCTGACATACCTTCCGACGTCACTCCTCATCTTAGGCCAGTAGTATTTTTGACGGAGTTTCCAATAAGTCTTGTAAATCCCTACGTGTCCAGAGGACGGCAAGTCATGATGAGTTTTAATTATTTCGCTTCGTTGATCCTTCGGTACGACAATCTTCCAGTAGTCTTGGTCTCGAGACAATTCAGGAAACTTACTAGAGGTATACTTGTAGAGAGTGCCGTTTTGAAATCTCCATCGAGCGTACGTTAGAGGAGAGTTCTTAACTTGACTGACCATCTTCTTGTACCATCGGTCGGTGGTGTTAGGAGAGATGATAAATAACGTTTCGGGTTCGTTTCCTTCGATCTCTTGAGGCACCGCTCTCGACAAGAAGTCTGGCACTACGTTTTCTTTCCCTTTTCGATGAACTATGTTAAAGTCGAAAGCCTGGAGGCGGAGAGCCCATCTCCCTAATCGTCCTGTAGGGTCCTTCAAACGATGTAACCATAACAGCGAAAAATGATCGGTGATTACAGTAAAGTGAACTCCTTCCAGGTAGTGTTTAAGTTTCTCTACGGCCCAAATTACTGCTAGGCATTCTCTTTCAGTGGTGGTATAGTTTCGTTCCTGTCGGTTAAGAGTTCGTGATAGGAAGCAAATCACCTGTTCTCCTCGTTCGGTTGACTGAGTGAGAACGGCTCCTATTCCATATGCCGAGGCATCTGTCTGTAGGACAAAAGGCTTTTCGAAGTCGGGACAAGTAAGTATAGGGCTAGCAACTAGGGCTTGCTTAATATGGTCAAAAGCCTTGTCACAGTCGGAGCTCCAATTCCACGAAGACTTTTTCCGCGTAAGATCAGTCAGGGGTGCCGCTACAGTGGAGTAACTTGGTACAAACCGTCGGTACCAGGCTGACATGCCTAAAAATCGCCTTAACTCAGCGATGTTTTGAGGTGGCTTGATGTTTAGGATGGCTTCTACCTTTTCTGGGTCCAACCTTAGTCCATGCTCGTCGACCATGTAACCTAAATATCTTAGCTGTGGACGACAAAAAGCACACTTCTCTCTGCTGACGGCCAATCCCGCCGCGGTTAACCTGTCGAAAATTAAACCTATAATCCGTAAATGGCTAGGAAAGTCGGGTGAAATGATAATGATGTCATCTAAGTATACTAACACATAGGGTTCGAGGTCGGATCCTAGGACTTTATCGATTAATCTCTGCCAGGTCGCCGCCGCATTCGTTAATCCAAACGGCATCCTTTTAAAGTGATATCATCCTCTTCCAGGGACAGTGAAGGCCGTAAGTTCTCTACCCGATTGTTTCACAGGAACCTGCCAATACGCGGAGCGGATATCTAGACTACTTAAGTACTTGGCGTTTTTGAGGCGATCTAGAATAGCAGAAACGTAGGGAATGGGGTAGGCGTCCTTTTTCGTCACGGCATTGAGTTGACGATAGTCAACGCAGAAGCGGTAGTTTCCACCTTTTTTAGGAATGAGCAAGACGGGAGATGACCAACCGTTAGTTGAGGGCTCTATTATATCCTGTTCCAACATGTTCTTAAGCTCTGCTTCGATAAGTTGTTGTTTCTTTGGCGAAGTCGGATAGTACCTTTGCTATGTCGTGCTCAATTATCGTTGTAAAACCCAGAGTGTTTCCCATCTTCTGAAATTTGTCTTCCAGAAGGACATCCAAATGATGTTTCTGAGATATCGTAAGGTTAGATTGATCTTCTATGGCGGAGACCGAATAGGAAGGAGAGTCTTCCACAAAATGCCATACATCGCGTTTTAAGTCGGGTACAATCTCCATGGCTAACCAGAAGTCCATTCCTAAAATCAGTTTGTGCGGTAGGGCAGGCACTACCAAGACAGTGAGTAGCTTTGTTTTATCGATAAGTGTCATGGGAACTTGAGCTACTCCCGAGGCTTGACACGGTTCTCCGTTGGCAACTACGCAGAGGGGTCTGACAGTTGTATCTAATCGGATGCCAGATTGTTTAAGAAATTTCCATCCGCTGTCTCCCACGATAGTTCGGGAGGCTCCCGAGTCAAGTAGTCCTAAAATAGTACGTCCCATGATGACGACTTCCAAATAAGGTCTTTGATCCCCATGAGCGTGAGTCACAATGTAGTCCAGTAATGCCCTCTTACTGTTCACATCGGAATCGGGCTGTTGATGTTGTATCAGGTGTATTTTGGCCGAGTTACCACGTGTTCTCGAGAAATCTGCTCGACCTTTCAGTTCCTCGCATTGGCGTTTCCCGAACACTTGGTACAGGTTCTAATAGTTACATCTGAGGCTCCGCATTTGAAACAATGTCTTTTAAGGGGTTTCGTACATTTACTGGCGTGATGGCCGGGTTCTTGACAGTTCCAGCAAGTCATCGAGTAGGCGGCGTAGAAGGGGTTTCCCAGTTGGCTCTGCAAAGGCTCAGGATTTTGATCTTCCATAGTAGCTACGCGAACGGCCGGACGAGATCTCTTATAGGCCAAATTAGGTTCCAGTAAGTAAGCCGAGTGGCTAGGTGAAGGCCGGAAAGTTTGGACGTGCTGATTGACATCTTCCACGGCTCGGCAGACGCGAATGAGGTGCTGTAAAGAAGTTACAAACTCCAAAGCAAGGGCTCGTTGATAAGTAGGCTGGAGATTGCGTTTGATAAGTTCCAGACGGGTAGCTTCGGGGGTTTACTAAGTAGTCGGTTGAAGAGATTTTCCATGATGGACTCGTAAATTACGATTTTCTCATCCGCTCCTTGGGTTCGTTGACGAATCTCTTTCCATAATCGGTATTCGTAATCGCTCGGCAAGAATGTGAGCTTCAATCTCGCCACTAAGTCATTCCAATCTATCAGTGTGTCTCGAATAGATCGGTACCATAGCAGGGCTGGTCCACTGAAGATCTCTACTGCTGATTTGAACATTTGATCTTTTGTAATTCCACGAGAAATTCTTAGTTCTTCTACTCTTTCTAAGAAATCATTGACACTGGCGTTTCCGTCAAAAGACAAATTCCATTTATACAACGGGGCGATTGGTTGCCGATGAGATGAAGTAGGGTAACTTGACGTTTTGAATCCCTGGGCCAGGGATCCCTCATCATAGAATTGTCGAGAAGGTTCATTGAACCGAAGTTGGCGTACTCGATTCGAAAGATTGACGGTTTGTTCGACATTTGTGGTCGGAGAAGACGTGGTCGGTTGCCCATGTCGTCCAGAAAGTGGAACGTCGACTAACGTATAATCCACCTGCACGTGTTCATCGGGTAAGACTGGAAGTTCTGTATTTGTACGATTATTCGATCGATTCAAGGCGGTAGGTCGCACTACTTCAGGTAGCAGCAGGTTAGGAGCATCTAAAAGTGAGGCAGATCGACCTGATAATTCTACACCTAAACCAGGAAGTTCCTCTTCACCTATGTAATGTAGCTTACATCCAACTTGATAGAATAGTCGCTGATAGTATGTAAGAAGGTCGTTCTTCAGAGCTTCATGTTCAGAATTCGCAGTCGGGATCCTATTCAAGCGCCCTCGAACATGCAACAATCTAGAATATATTCGTTCATATTCGTTTCTTCGATTTTCGAGGTCAAATTGCTGGATATCCGCGCTCAAGTCATCTAACTTTAGGTTACAGATATGCAATTCGTGATCTGCATCAACATCTAAATTATTAATGGGACTTTGATGGATAATCCTGCGCAATGTGCAACGGTTTTCCGCTACTGTTTCTGCAATGGGTGCGTCCCTAATCTGAAGTTCATAGACAAGCTCGTCGCGAAGCAAACGATTCACCTCCATCTTGGACTCGTTGACCAAAAGAGAAAGCAAAAGAAAAATGTAGAAATGTAAGTAGCTTTAGACGCCTTCTAGGTCTTCAAGCAAAACTAAAAGAACAACAAAAAAAACGAACTGCACGCTTCAGCTACGCTGTAAAGAAAAAGAAAAAAAAAGAACAACTGCAGTAGGCTAAATAAGCAAAATCGCGGCTGACACGTTGGGGGGCCAATTTTTTATAACGTGGCTGAGGCTAAGCCTTATCAGGAGATGTAGATTGCTGGTTTAATGAGGAGGACGTTAATAAAGAGGTGCTTCGGCTAGCTCGAAGAGGGGCGTGGATCTCGATCCAGCTTCAGCGTTCTCAAGATGTAAGTCAAAAAAAAATATCCAGGGCGCCAAGAACCTAAAATTGCCCAAAGCACTACGAGAGGCACACGCTACTGGTCCTAAATAGCGGGCACAACCTCACCAACAAATCCCAAAGAAGCCAGCAAAACAAAGGAAATATCCCACCTACCTTATCGAACCTTTCTGCAGTAGTCGTCGACAACTAACGGGTGTTCATAAACAGTCGTCATCCCAGTAGGTTTTGACTTCAGAAACGTATGTCTATTAAAATTGAGAAAAAATGCGCTATGACAGTACTCAATGACGTTTCATTATGTTGCACGAATTAATCAAAGACATAACATTTTGTTTTTCAAAGAAACTGGGATGACGACTGTTTATGAACACCCGTTATAATCCCTATAGTAATAACCCACAAAAAAAAGTCAAGAAATGCAATCAAGTACCGAAGCTTTAATTTCCTTTAATTTCGCTTGGCGGTCACAAAGCTCGCAGTATAACAAAAAAAAGGATAACACATAAATACACAAATCTCCCTTCAAGAAAATGAGTAATACATATATACATATAACGTTATCGCAAATATTAAAGTATCGCCATAGGTTAGATTCACATACAAGTACAATGTTTATAGTAAAGAGCTTCCTCGCTAAAGTTTGATTTAAATTTGATTAAAAGTTTGATTAACAATTGGATTAAAGTTTAACTAAAATTGCTTGACTCGAAATAGCACACGGGGCTAGTGCCAGCTAACAGCGAGTATGAATTTCTTGGCGCAAACAACAGGCAGCGAAGGGGCCCTAAATTGAGAGCGTTTTGTAACGCGTATAAAACAAAGCTAATGGTATTTTGGTTCTTATCGCGACGTATCTGTAACCGATGAGGCCTCGACGGTAGGGACACGCTACTTGGTGCGCTTAAGGACAGCACTCGTGTAAGCGGGAAAGATAAGATAACAAGGTCTTCGCTAGCAAGGCGCTCTTAAAATGAATTGTGTCAAATAAGACCCATTTGCTATTTTCACAGGTATATCAGCGGCAATATCAAGAAATATACAGCGGCGTAAAGCAACTGAAGGACGCTTCGCAATCAAACAGCCGCGGCAATGAAATAGGCAATTTTAACAGCAAAAGCGACTGAAGGTCACAATGCAATTGATCAACAGTAGGCAAGTTAAAGCAGCTGAAGGCTACGATGCAACTCATTAATCAGCAGCAATACAGAAGGCAAGTCAAAACAGCTGAGGGCTGCGATGCAACTCGTTAATCAATAGCAATACAGAAGGAAACTCAAAACAGCTGAGGGCTGCGATGCAACTCGTTAATCAGTAGCAATACAGAAGGCGATGAATAAGCGCACAGTCCCGATGTGGAATGTTATCAGCACTCCGCAGTTCGCACTGTGGTCAAACAGCTGGGGTTCGAGGTCACGCCGTGAACGGTCTCGAACACACCGCACACAATAAACATCTAACCTTTGAGAAATGCCGGGAACAGGACCCTACGGCAGCAATCTCGATTCCACTTGGTGGACGGGTGGGCGACGTCTCCGAGAGCTCGCAGACAAAGGCTTCGATAATTGCCGAGCAGCAGCTGGATTTTGTCGAAAGATGCCAATAATTTAGGCGATAACGTACAAGGCATGGGTACAATGAAAAGGAAAAGGCCTTAAGGATTTTTAACGGCCCAAAGTTAATCCTTCCGAACGATCACTCGTTCCTGGTTCCCCAGAGTGATGCGTGTAATTCAATTAACACGAGAATCCAACCACGCACCGGATTATGTGCATTTTTCGGGATAATTCCACTTAACAAAGCGTCACCAAAAATAACTTGGAGCCTCGAAAAAAGCAACTTGAAGGTCGGAAGAGGATTTTTAGAATGCACGTTTTCCCGAATCGAAGCCGGAAATGCATTTAATGTACATGCGCCGAGAAACGCAACACTGCGATTTTGAAATTGTAATGAATCCCAGATAGGCAACCTAGTAAGCACCGAGACGCGAGGAAAGTTGCCGCGCCTTTAATAAACAAATTGAAATGGCTTAGAAGATATTCCAACCGTCACACTGTTTATATTTCGCTTGCACTTGAATTTTTAGTTGTTAATTTTAAATTATTAATTTATTGTTGTTACATTCTTGTTATTTAAAAACTACCAGTTTATGTTCCCCTATCGAATATCAATGGCGGAAAAAATGATTGTAAGTAAATACTTTTGGATCCTACTACATGTTAATTTTTAATTAAAAACACATTAACAGGAAGACATATTTGATGATCTATTTGATGAAGACAACCAATATTATAATTTACTATTAGAAGACAGCTCTAATTCCAGTTTAGATTCTTACTTGGATTGTTTTAGTGACCGTGAAGATGCGACACGAATAGAGAACTATATAAATGTTGTTCAAGAATATAACAAAAAAGAATTTGTTAAGCATTTTCGATTAACCAGAGCAACTGTAAATTATTTAACTGGTAGGAAATTTATATATAAGAGATATTATGAAAATTTAAATTTGTTGTTGCAGAATGCATCGATAAATCACATATTATGTCGATAGACAAATCAAGACGTGAGAAAGTTACAGCCGAGAAAGGAATTTTAATAACACTGTGGTATTTATCGAATGCAGAAACATTTACGCAATTATAAGATCGTTTTAATAAAACACGAAGTACTATCTATAACATAGTTAAGAAAATAATACAGTATTTTGCTACCATCAGTACTGATTATATAAAGTGGCCCACAGAAAGAGATGATATATGTGAGATAGTAAATGGATTTTATAGAAAACAAAAAATCAATGGGATTTTGGGAGTAATAGATGGTACCCATATTAAGATTAAGAAACCTCAAGCGGATCAAGAGGTATACTATAACAGAAAGGGTTATCACTCAATTTTTTACAAGGGGTGGTTGTTCATCACAAGCGTTTTATTGATGTTTTTTGTGGAGAAACTGGTTTTATGCATGATGCCCTGTAATTTAACAAAATCTAAACTTTAGGAGAAAGTTTTTTCATGAATTAAATCAACTCGGGCAACTATTATTTAATTGGGGATGCAGCTTATCCAACTCTTTCATGGTTAGTGACACCATTTAAAGATAATGGACATCTGACTGAAGATAAGAAACAGTTTAATTATAAAATATCTTCTACACGTATGGTTGTGAAGAATGCATTTGGTCTTCTCAAAGGCAGATTTAGACGGTTAAAATTCTTTGACAATAATAACATTTATTTCATTGTAGAATGTGTTGTTGCTGCTACGGTATTTCATAATATTGCAGTAAATATGAAAGAAGAGTTTAATGAAACTATCGACGTTGAAGATGTAGCCAGTGATCATAACGATGATAGTACAGTAGTTAATAATGGTGAAGATTTCAGGAGGAGGGATCATTTATTTGTAAACATGTTTCAATAATAGTCTTGTAGAAAACGTAGGAATAGTATTTATTGGAATGTTTATATGTACATAAGTAATAAAATAATTAAATATTTTAGCAACTTTGATTTTGTTCTTGTTCTTTTAATTTAAGATATCTCTCTAGTAGTCTCATTTAAATAGTTCTCCATTGTAGTTATAAGCTCAAGAGTTTCGTTGTAAGTCCACTTTGAACTCTCAGTAGCAACGTGAAAATCTTGTTCCTCTTTTATATTTTGCCTTGGTGTTGGCGATTCTATATCATCTTCATTATTAATTTCATCAGGGCTTTGTATTTCTTCATTATTAATTTCAGGGCTTTGTATTTGACAATCCTCTGAATTGCTTCTTTGGTTTGTTTTATTCATAAGTTTAATATGATTAAGCAGCGTTTGTGCAAAGTTTATATCTAGAATATGCTTGTTAAATAATTATTGAGATTAATAATTTTATAATTAACCTACCATTCTGTGCCCTGTTATAATCCTCATCATCTACCTCAATCTCGACCACTGTTTTGCCATCCCAAAACTGCAAATTCATTTTTATGTGAATGTTTACAATTGTACAATGTGGTTGCAACAACCAGCTTTAAGGTTATATTAAACTGCACTTGATGTAATCCGAAAATGTTTTTGCGCTCGAGGGGCAAGGAGAAGGTAACATGGTGTAGTTACATTTAGTTTCAGAAAAACACTTCTTACGTTGCCGGATCTGATCAGAGCAGCTTAGTGCTCGTCGGTCAGTTGAAAGAAACATGACTGATATTTACTTATTATGGATATCAATGTAAGGTTATGTATTCTAAATGCATGCTTATTTAGCAAATGATAGTTGAAAATTATGTAAATATAACACTCACCTAGTAGATTAAAAGTTATAAGGAAGTTGGATAATCGCCACTAGAACACAGTGAGTGCCATTTAAAGCAAGTTTTTGCACGTTTTTCGTTATGAACTAATCTCGCACACACACAGTGTATCTGGAAAAAATCAGGCAAACACTGCAACCACAAAACAATACCTTGGTGGGAATTATATGATGTTTTCACCACAGATCGCCGCAACATCGCCCCCCGTCTTCCTACTTTCTCTTGCGTCCTGCGAAAAGTAGAGTTAGACGTCTCCGCCGAAGACGTAAAGGAAGCCCTTCGCCATGCTGGCCTTGAGTTCAACAACACCTGGCGCATCCGTTCCAAGGCCACTGACCAAGAAACCAGGTTATTTAGAATCGTTACCAGCTCGCAATCCACCTTGGACACTCTTCTCTCCAGCGGGTTACGAATGTTTCACCATTCTTACTCCGCAGAACCCTCCAACCCTCCCAAGCCTCAACCAGTCCAATGTGGCCGATGCCTCAAATTGGACCACGTAACCTCCAGCTGCCAAGAGAGGAAGTCTGTTTGTGGAGTCTGTGGTGGGGACCACAACACTTCCTCCTGCAAACCCCATGCTACGCCCAAGTGCGGAAACTGCAACGGCGACCACGTTGCCTTTTCCGCGAAATGCCCCAATCGCCCTACTGAGGCCGCAACGGTCGACTCCGCCGCTCCCCTGAAGACGGCTGATGCCCCCCTCCCTGAGGATTTCTCCAAGGCTGATGATCCCACTGTTCACAGAATCATCCGCTTCCTCATGAACACTCTCGCCAACCTATTCCCAGACTTGCGCGGCAGAATTCAGCAGGTCTTAAAGCCTCTCATCTTCCAATTCTTTGGCCTGCAGTTTGCGGCCTCTTATGCGGGCAACTGGCTGCACGTATCTTTGGTGTAAACTGCTTCTTCTCCTTGTTCACCTCTCACGTCGATTTCACTTATGGATTTACAAATCGCTACGATTAACACCAACGGCTGGACCAGGAAACGTCATCTTATCGAGAACCTGGTTCAAGCCGAGAACATTCACGTTCTCTCCGTCACAGAGACCCATTTGAAGCCCACACAATCCCTAACTCTTCCCAGATTTCAAATCTTTCGCAAAGATTGCCCCAGAGGAAGAGCAGGCGTCGCTCTTGCCATCGATGATCGTCTTCCATCTTCTTCTCTAGATATTCCAGAGGAATTTTCAGATCTTCATTGTTGCGCGGCGATTCTTCACACGCCGTTAGGCCCTATCCACGTCTTCAGTTTGTACGTCCCCCCTGATGATCCCCTTCCAGAAAACCTGGAATTCGTAGCCGCCCACCGTAGATCCATTATCATGGGAGATTTCAACGCCAGAAACACTGCTTTCGGCGACATCGCCACGAATATCAAAGGGGCCGAACTTGCCAATTGTCTAGACCTCTTCAGAATTCCCAACCAAGCTCCGACATTTATTTCCCATCGTCACTGATCGACTGGCCCCACACTTCACTGCTGACGCCTTTATTGGCACTCCTGTCACCAGCGACCACCTCCCTCTCGTAGCATCCACAGACATCATGGCTTCTCCACCACCTCGCCATGGTTTCAGAACCATTCGGGACTGGAACAACGCTCGCTGGGATGACTTTCGGGAGTTTCTAGAAGATCGCCTCCAAAACATCCCCTCTCCCACCAACACCCAAGAAGTTGACGCCACTGTCGACCTTCTCTCCACTACTATCCAAGAGGCTGTTTATCAATCGGTCCCTACCAAGGCTATCAACATCAGCCGTCCACCTCTTCCACCTCAAGTCATCGCCCTCATCCGCTAAAAGCGGCGCCTTTATCGGCTTTTTACTAGTACCAGAGATCCCCAAATCAAGACCCAATAGAATCGCCTCAACGCCATCGTTCGTCTCCAAACCACCAGATTTCGGGAACAGCGTTGGAGGACAATCTGTTCTGGCCTCGACTATCGTGAGGGGGCGAGATTCTGGAGGAAGCTGAAAGGCCTCACGGGGCAGCGACGCTCTTCTGGGGTTCCGTTCCACCATGGTGGCGAGGTTGTGGTAGACCCTCAACGACAGTCCGAAATCTTTGCCGACACCTTGGAACAGGTTTATCAAGTTCCGAACGACCCCAACTTCTCTCAGGTGAACTATGTCCAAGTTCATCAAACCCTTGCTGGCAATCCCAGTATTCGCCCGCTTCGTCTCATTCCTCCAGCCCAGGCCATTCCTGACATCAACCTTCTTCTTCCCATTGAGGAGCAGGAAGTCCTCGACGCCCTGGCCTCTGGAAAGAACACCGCCCCCGGGAACGACGGGCTCACCCGTCGAACTCTTCGCCAACTTCCCGCTGTAGCTATCACCCTCCTCACTTTGCTTTTCAACTGCTGCCTCCGTTCCGGCCACTTTCCTTTGGCTTGGAAAACAGCCAATGTGGTGATGCTACCGAAGCCCCTCAAGGATCCTAACCTTCCCTCCTCTTATCGCCCAATCGCCCTTCTCAATGTTCTGGGCAAAACTTTCGAAAAGATCCTTGCTTCCAGGCTTCGACAATTTCTAGAGGCTCACAACGTCATTCCCGACTTCCAATATGGTTTTCTCCCTCAACGAAGCACCACCAACCCTCTGCTTCAGCTCCAAACCGACGCCACTCTCGCCATTAATTCCTGTCAATGCCTCCTCGCCGTCATGCTGGACATTGAGAGAGCTTTTGACTCAGTCTGGCATGCCGGTCTGCTGAAAAAGCTTTTGGACTTTCACGTCCATCCTTTCTTTGTCCGTATCATTAACAGTTACTTATCCTTCCGCCAACACCAGGTTACAGTCCGCGGAAAAACCTTAAGATCGTTCTCCCCAAGAGCCGGTGTTCCTCAAGGCTCGATTCTCGCCCCTCTGCTCTTCATCACTTTCTGCGCCGACATTCCACTTCCGCCCAACCCAAGAGTCCAATTTTTTCAGTACGCAGATGACACCGCCATCTGGGTCAAGGCCATCAGCAGCGCCCGCGCCACCAACCTTCTGTCCCCTTCACTTCTGATCCTCGAACGCTGGTTTCAGCGCTGGAGAATCAAACCCAATCCAAACAAAACCCAGGCCATCTTGTTTAAAAACCCACGTCACCACAGCAGACCTTCACTGGACCCCAACAACGTCGTCTTGACATTATGGAACTCTAGACTAGAGCTCTCCACTTCAGTCATCTATCTGGGGGTTCATTTTACTTCCACCCTGAACTGGCTCCCCGAGCTTCAAAGATGCCTCCACTCTATTCAGAGACGGAGTGCCATTCTCTCCGTACTCCGAGGCAGCTTTGGGGGCTGCCATCCTCGCACCCTCATCCACACCTACAAGACATTTATTCGACCTATTATTGATTATCGTTTTATCTGTTTTAGCGCTCTACCTCGCTCCAGCATGAAGAGGCTAAGGGCAAAGGAGAGGGCCGTCGCCAGGAAGATGCTGCACCTGAACTGGTTTCATCCTTCTCAGGAGGTTTGCGACCTTGCTGGCATCCCCCCTATAGACGGCAGACTCTCCGAACTCCGAGGCCGATTCGTGCAACGAGCGATAGAGCAGGACCACCAGCACACCGTCACCATCCTCAGGACCCCAGCATTCCAAACCAGGAGACTCAGGACGAAGAAGAGGTTTCCCCCCGCCATCCTTCTCGGCGACGCTGAAGATCTTCCCGAGGACTTCCAGGACCTCTTAGAAAACGTTCCCCTCAACCTCCGATGATTCAGATGTCTCTGTAAATTTTCTTGTATAAGTTGTTCTTGAATATATGTCAAATCCAATATCTTAAGACCAAATCCTGTTAAATGAAATATCTTAAGTTTAAATTTAATTTTGTAAGCATGCAATACTATATCTTAAGTCAAAACCAAAATATTGTAATAAAATATCTTAAGCTAAAAACTAAAATGAAATGTTTTTTTTAAGCCCAAATAATTTTGTACAAAGCCGAAGAGGGGTAGTCCCGTAAACGGTAGTAGGTTAGGTTTAATATAATTTTTTGTATAGACCTAGCTGAATAAACTTTGAAAATTGAATTGAATTGAATTCGGCGTTGGCAACTAATCAAGTAACCTGCAATTTCTATTTATTTGTACGTAGGTATCTTTAACATTAGTAATTAGTACTATACAGCACTAATTTTTGGAAATCCTGCCTTACGGTGGGTACAAACAGAAAAAAAAAATTAATTAGTATACAAATAATGCATATTATAAATTGCACTTGTAACCCTAGCCCTAGACATTATTCTTTGTTGAAAACTCAAAACTCAATTTAGAAAATCTGTAATGGGCTTGACTCAGAAGTTTCCTCGCAAGTGGAGGTTTTGAAAATATCAAAGGAAAAAATAATTTGATTTTTAAAGTGTCCACACTGTATACGTATGTTGGGTCGACGAAAATCATATTTTCGTCAAGAGTAAAAACCTGAGCTATGTGCAAAATATTACTCTTATTTAGCTAATAGTTCTCTAGTTAAAGCAAACATTGTCATAATTTTAGGTTTTCAAGGTGCTCACCCTACATATGTTTTTCTATGTCTATATAAACTTTGGATTTTTTGGGGGGTGTGTAAACTTTCTATTCTTTTATCGAGTTTTTCGACTTGGACATCGGAAGTCTATAGCTGTCTATAGCATACAGGTTGTGTGGATGGCTTTCCAGACTTGGCAATCACGATAACTTAAACAAGTTTTCATTGGAAGTACCAATATCCGTAGAGCTCTTAGCTATGGCTTTAATAGCAAGACAAGGGAGATTACAAATTCTTTCTAGAAAACCCATAATCCTACGTATTTACTAGCATACAAAAGAACGTTTCACAAAACTGTTTAAATATTTAATCTTTTTTAATATCGTTAAATTTAATACAATGGCGGACAATAAATTTAAGCCGGCCTGTCATTCGCTTGGCACTATTTATGTTGGTGGCACTGTAAATCTATGTCAAACTCGAGGTTAGCAGGTTAGGTTTTGCGGCAGTTTGTGTCAAAACAATATTAAAAATGGTTCTCTATTTAGCTTCACTTAACTCAAGTCACTCACTTTCTCCAACCATCTAACACACAACTCATGGTGGCGGCACATGAGACTGCACCCCAGCGGCAGGTAAGTAAGAGACGCCCCTGGCCGTAATGCTACTTCACTGGGTACCTCTGTAGTTTGCGGGATAATGTTGTTTACAGTTACCATATTTTGATTTTCATTCTTTATTGTACCACATTCTCTAATTATGAGTTTTCCCGCACACTTAGGGCATTTTGGTTTTCGTGTGCACAATTGTTGTGTGTGTCCATGCAACTAACAGCGTTTGCACTATGTCACCAACGTCGACCTTCTTATTGGTTCAATTTTTATTACTATATTATGAATAGTTTTCATTTCATACATATACCGATTTTCTTGATGTCCCCAGTGTTGCCAAATACGAGCGCGAACAGTGGGAGTGATCTTCTGACTAGTTCGCATTTTCATTTTTTTAGTGTCCCTTCTTCCTTTCTTTATTATATTTACTGCAGAGCTTATTTTAAGTTTCCTCAAACTTACTTCGTTTATTGTGTCACGTGGTTTAACGCTTGAGGGAAGTCTTCTTGCCATCACCTTAATTGATTCTGTTTGTTTATCTTCATATGTGTGATATGCGATTTCTCTCTCTGTAAGGCTGCCAACTTCTTTCTGTAGTTTCCTACATTTGGCCCATTTTTTATTTGGTCATTATTTAGCATCTTAGCTTGAAAACATTATTGCTTAATATTAGTGGCGTGTTCAGATTGTTCTACACTTTTATGTTACTTATTACTATTGGTGGTAGAGGTGGTCCAGGTTTTTCTTTTCTGTGTTGTTTTTCGCCATTTTTTAGCTGTTGTCCTAGGGAGCATTTAATGAGTTATTAGTTTTTCTTTTTTTATTTCTTTTATTTTTCCTATTGCAATCCAAGCCACTTCCTTGGTCAGTTCTTCTTCATCTGCTTCATACACCTGTTGCAGGGCGGTTGGTTTCTCTGTTTCAGTTTCTTTTGGCACTAGTTTTTCCAATTTGCTTTATAATTCGTTCATTGCTGTTGCAATAGCCGAATAGTCTTCTGAAGTGCTCCATTATGCGGTGTTCGGTTTGCAGGATCATGTTGTTTCATCATTATACAATGCTTATTAATTCCAAATTTAATCAAGTTAGTTGGTCTCATGGTGTTGGCCAAACAACAAACTTTCGTACAAAACTATACCGGCAAAATCATTGGCACTTAATACATTATTACTGAAAATTGAATGTTCGAAATAATTTTGAATTTTGACAATTAATTTGACAGCAGCAAAATATTCGTAGTTATACAGATTGTATGATTTACTATAGAACATTGAGTTGTTATTATGGCAATTAAAAAAAATCTGTAAAAGGCTTTACCCAGAACTTAACTCGTCAACATTGTGACACTAAATAATTTTAAAAATCAAATTAAGTCAGGAGTAAAAATATCTTCACGTTTCTAATAAATTAAATATATTTTCAAATAAAAAAAATGTATCTCGCTGGGTTTGAACCCGCCTCATCTGCAAAACGATAATAACCGCACCCCTACATATAGATCTATCTGCACCGATAAAGCCAACTACGATACCCAGCTTCTTTCAAATAAGTACGGCGCGCCCCTCTCTTCAACAGCACGCTGTTATTGTTGAAATGTTTTTACTCTTTTGTGACATTATCCTTCATCGGCCGAGTCTTATTTTCGGCAAATGTAAAGCCTGGCCTATGTGAAAGTTATTACTTCCTTCTATTTCAAAATTAACCCAAAATAAATAAATTTTGTTTTTTTAAGGTGCTCACCCTGTATATATTTGTATGAAATTGTACCGGTTTCATGTGAGGTGGATTTATAATACGTGTGCAAAATATCGTCTTCCACCAACAAATAGCTTTTAAGCTATACTGCCAACAGACAGACAGGCAGACGGAATTAAGAAAACCTCTTTTTCGTCATCTAGGGACCTTGAAACGTAAATATTTGAAGAAATCTCGGGAGGTAATTTTTTCGTGATTACAATACGTCCTCCGTCTTTCAGACGAAGGAAGTAAAAAAAAGAAATAATTTGTGATAAGAAAATCAAGAAAAGTTGATACCCGTTGTTGAAAAGTAATAAAATTGTAATTGATATTTTGATGTTATCAGATTGTGAGATTAATAATAAATAACAGTGTTCGGTATACAGGGTGGTGACTTGCACGACGCAGCATAGGGATTTCAATGGTAAATTTTTAATGTTTGATTATTGGTTCCCCAATTTTTTTTTAAATTAAAGTGTAAATAAAATTTTTGTAGAGAAACAAATACTGCATCTGTAGATACTATTGTTTATAATTTTCCAATTTCTGGAACCCTATATTTTAAAAAAATAAAAAATGCTATTTTTAAAAAAAATCAGTGGTGCCTTGGAAATATGTAAACAAACAACATGCACATTTACTTTTGTCATTGCTGTTTGACGTTTATAACAGATCATTAAATATTCTTCCCGTTAAAATGTAGTCAACTGAAGAAAAAGTAGAAATGATAAAATGGTTTTATGCTGGAAATAATGCTCGTTAAGTAAGTGCCTTGTTTAGCGTAAAATATTCGAATCGAAAAATTCCAAGTAGTTCAAAGATTGATAGATTAATACGTAAATTTGAAACTACAGACACAGCATTAAATAATTGTAAATGTAACAATTACGCTGAAAACTTGCAGCAACATGAGAAAAATTACAACACCTTGAATGTTTGGGCAAATAGAGCAATATATTGCCTTGTATCACAGCCGAGTCCTGGAAATTAAAAAATACACAAATTTCACTCTTACAAATATCAGTGTCTTCAACAGTTGCTTGAACGTGATATGGAGAAAAGAAGTGCATTTTGCTTGCAAATTATGGAAAAATGTAACGAAGACAGGGAGATTTTGAATAACGTTTTGGTTACGGATGAATGCAATTCTCACTGCATATTGAACCAAATGTGCAAAACTGCAGAGTGTGGGCTACTGAAAATCTACTCAACATTTTACAACCAGGACCCAATATCCCCAAAAAGTTAATGTTTGGGAGGGAATTCTAGGTCATCACATTATAGGACCATTTTTCTTAAGTGAAAACCTCACAGGAAAGCGCTTTTTGCAGTTGTTGGAAAAAGATACAGCTCCGGCGGTGACCGAAGTTGCTAGAGACGATCAAGAGATTTGGCTTCAGTTGGATGAGTGCCCCGCACACAACACTCGTACAGTGCGGGACTTTGTAAACTACAGTTTTTCCAATAAGGTGATTGGTCCAAATTATTTAATTAACTGGCCTGCTAAGTCCCCCGATCTTTAGCCCAACGATTTTTTTCTTTGGGGACATTTAAAATCGCAAATTTACTCTGGAAAAACCTTTCAAACTATTGAAGAGCTTACGACAGATTGGGTTATTGTTTAGTAGTTAATGGTGCTTTGTTTGAACATTTGTTACAATTTATTAATGTTTGTGTTTTTGAATTATGATTATACGTACCATCGAAGTCATAGAAAACTGGGACAGGAAAATTATGAAGTTGCCCTATTTTTCGAAAAGTGTAGTTTAGATGTAACATTTTGACAGAAACTGAACATTATTAAAGGAGACATCCCATTTTTAATAATGTTCAGTCAAAATGCCTCACATCTAAACTACACTTTTCTAAAACAAGGGTATCTGCGTATTTTTCCTGGCTCAGTTTTCTGTGACTTCGATGGTACATAATTATGTTTTGTTATGGTATTTTATTAAATCCTGCTTCCTATAGATACTAATTTATTTGATTTTCCGGTTTCGGAAAATTATAAACGATGGTATGTACAGATACCTTCAGCATTTTCTCTAGAAAAAAACGAATACATTTTAACGTGAATCGAATTTACTAATCAGTTATAAATGTCAAACAGCAAAGACAAAAGTAAATGTACATGTTGTTTGTTTACATAATTCCAAGGCATCAGTAATTTTTTAAAAGATTGCATTTTTATTTGATTGATTTCTACGGTTTCGGAAAATGGAAAATTGTAAACAATAGTATATACAGATGCAGTATTTTTTTCTCTACAAAAAACTTTTTTACACTTTAATTTAAAAAAAATAGGAGGGCCAATAATCAAACATTAAAAACTTACCATTGAAATCCCTATGGTCGCGCAAGTCACCACTTTGTATAATTAAGCAATTAAAGTTACTTGGTATTCCCGATGACCATAAACCTTCGATCTATTATACCTGCCTAACGCCCACCTCCACCACGAACTCATCCGCCCAGATTACCTCGTGTCTAGTACTGCCGTACCCGGTTCAGTTTACATACACTCTCGGAAGACGAAACCCAACCATCAATATCTGCTGAAGGTGAATATGTGTGATCAGACAACGATAGTGATTTTGAAGCAGATTTAGACAAGCCCCAACGTTTCAATCAACAAGAACTGAACGATCTCAGTAGAGACCTGAACCTCTCCAAGGAGTCTTCAAAATTACTTGCACCCAGATTAAAAGAAAAGAATCTGCTTGATCCGGGTACTAATATTACATTTTATCGTAAAAAAAAAGATCTGCTGCCTTTTTTCTCTCAAGAAAATAATTTAGTATTCTGTAATGATATAAAAAGGCTCTTAGAAGCAATGGGTTTATTAGAATACGCACCAGACGAATGGAGTCTTTTTATTGACAGCTCAAAACGTAGTTTAAAATGTGTTCTTTTGAACAACCGTAACAGATATGGAACAATGCCTATTGGTCATTCTACAATCTTGAAAGAGGAATACGAGACCATATCACTAGTCTCGAAAAAAATTAAGCATGAAGAACATCAGTGGGTGATTTGTGTCGATCTAAAAATAGTAAACTTCCTCCTTGGACAGCAAAGTGGATACACAAAATATCCTTGTTTTTTATGTCTTTGCACAGCTAAGGATCAGCACTGGGTTAACAAATATTGGCCCCTAAGAAACGTCATGGTTCCAGGAAAAGAAAACGTAATCAACGAACCTTTAGTTGCGAGAGAGAAAATCATATTTCCACCTTTTCATATCAAGTCGGGACTTATGAAGCAATTTATGAGGGCGTTAAATCGAGATGGACTTTACCTGGGTACTTAATACGTAAATTTCCCGGGATTAGCATAGAAAAACTGAAAGCAGGCATATTAGATGGCCCTCAGATGAGACAGCTTATAAAAAATCCATAATTTACCGCAACAATGAACGACATTGAATCTAATGCTTGGTGCTCATTTGTTAAAGTAGTAAAAAAAAATTCTTGACAATCATAAAACAGAGAATTATATAGAATGAGTGGAAAATATGCTTTTTAAATTTAATATTCTTGGTTGTAACATGAGCATAAAACTTCACTACCTCCACAACCACTTAGATCGATTCCCACAAAACCTAGGTGATTACAGTCAGGGCCCCCGCTACCATATGTGCAAAGTGTGCAATGCACACGGGCGCCATCCTTTAGGGGCGCCAAAACCCAGGGTCCAAAAAAAAATTGCAAAATAATTTGCAAAAAAAACAAAAATTAATTTTAAAATAAAAGTTGAGAAATTAAATAGGATTAGGTATAAATACACACGAAATTTTATTAGTATATCATCCAGTTACTGCCGATTCCTATGTTGGGAGAACATGTCAGGCGGTAGTTTCTTGATTTTTCCTGTTCAGACATGAATAATGCCTGGAGCGCTATAAAAGCGATGCATCGCCAGAGGCGTTTTTAATCCGGTTAGTTCACTGGACCGTGCAACAAGTGCATAAAAACAAGTAATTCTATTAATTTTTACATTTAAAGTTATTTTTATTTTGTCAAGTGTTGTGTTGTATAATATTTTGTTTACTACTTTTTTTTCTAAAAAATTAAGTGCTGAATACCTGCTGACTGCAATTTCAACGGTTTGATTTTTTATAAAATGGTAAGTGTTCCCTACTTTATACTATCAACATTAACCCTTTATAGGATACTGGTTATAATTAATTTTTTTTTACTCAAATATTTTTTTATTAATTGAAATGTCATGTACGAGTTTAAAAAAGTAATTGGTTTTTTATCCATAACTCGCTTAGTTTTTATGATATCGATCTTTTTAAAAAACCATTTTGTAGGGTTTTTAAGGGCTATAAGATCAAATTAGTTTAATATTTTTTCTGCCTTTATTTTTGAAAGGGTTTAAGCTGAAAGGGCTCGAACAAATTGCTTTTTACTCAAATATGCAAATTTGGTGCTTATTATTGTGCTTACTTTAGAAGTTAATTCCTAATTTCCATGAGTACTAATTATGTATTTGTTTTTTCAGGATAAAAGAAAGAGACCTACAAGAAAGGGCAAAACTGGCTGGATCTTTAAAGCACTTCTTGCAAAACAATCAAGATTCTACGGAGACTATCGATGCGACCGAATCTCAAGATTCTAAATCCGTGAGTGGACCATCTGAAATTTCAACAGAAGCGACCACGGTAACATCAGGTCCTGCAACAAGTGGCGGCGGTTGTAGCAGCAAAACAGCTTCTACTGATGCAGAGCCCGATGAAGCGATGACACCATCCTCGTCTACAGCACTTGAACAATCCACTTCAGGTAATTCAGCTTGTGTAAGAAGTTCGGTAATGTTAGCTACCGAAATACCTGCTGCAAGTGACACTTTCGATGAAGGCTTTAATGAGGCTAGTGTCGATATAATTCCGTCCGACCCCGGTTTGTGGCCCGAAAGAATCACCAATGAGATAGCTAGAATATTGGTTAAACGTGGTCCGCCCTTGATAGACATCAGTTTTAGCTTTCCTAGTAATAAAGATAAGAGAAAGTTTTCGTGCAAATACTTTGTAAGAAGTCTAGCAAATGGAGAAAAAGTCGAAAGGACTTGGCTTATTTACTCTATTTCTAAAGATTCTGTATTTTG